>ML677352.1:46222015-46367942 GCA_007922305.1 Dermatemys mawii
TCCCCTCCCCTTTCCCTGCTTCCCCTTTCTCTCCTCATCATTCCTTACCCCAACCCTCCCTCACTTCCCCTTCCCCCATCTTTCCCTCCTCCTTTTTCCCTCCTCCTCCTCCCTCCTCTCCCCCCTCCTCTCCCTCCCCATCATTTCTTCCCCTGCTTTTCCCCCATCCTCCTGCCTTCCCTTCCCTTTCTCTCTCCCTGCTTCCCTTTTCCCTCCCCCTCTCCCCCCTCTCCATCTCCCTCCCTTCCCCCCTCCCCATCTCCCTCCCTTCCCCCCTCCCCATCTCCCTCCGTTCCCCTCCCTGCTTCCCCTCCCTGCTTCCCCTTTCCCTCCCTATCATTCCTTCCCCCTCTTCCCCTTCTCTCCATTCCCGTCCCCTCCCTGCTTCCCCTTTCCACCCCCTGCTTCCCCTCATTCCTCCCCCGCTTCCCCTCATTCCTCCCCCTGGCTTCCCGTTCCTTCCTTCGTCTTTCCTTCTCCCCCAGCCTGGTAGCCCCCCACTTCCTTTCCTTTCTTTGTTATCTCTCCTAGCCCTCTCCTGTCCTTCTTCCCCAGCTGCTCAGCTCTCCGGTGCACCTTCATCTCTTCCCTGCCTCCCCCTTTCCCCCCAGCCCTCCTCTCCTTTCCTTCTCCCTGCATTCCTCTCTTCCCTCCCCTTCCTTTCCCATTCTCTTATCCTCTTTTCATTCCTCTCTTTTCCCCCTTCCCTCTCCCCTTATTTGTTTATTTCCTTCTTCCTTCCCCCTTTCCTCTCTTCACTCTCCTTCCTTCTCTTCTCCACTCGCCCCATATTCCTTCACTCATCCCCCTTTCCTCTCCTTGCTCCCTTCCTTGGTTCCTCTCCTGAGAACGCTGACCCCATTATTGTTATAGGGCATCTGGCTATCCCCATGTTTTTTCTTTTTGCAAATATTTCAGCCTTTTGTCTGGCAGTTTTCTTGTTTGACAGTAAAATTCCCCCCTGCCCTGGATCTTCCCAGCCTGATTCTGAAATGGGAAGGGCTAATTGCTTTCCCATATCCCCTTGCATATGGCTTGGGAATCGGGGGTGGTGGTGGGGAAAGGGTGTGCTTGTCAAAGACTGGCCAGCCCAGACTGCAGCTGCCTGAATCTGGATTCAATCAATTCCTTTGAAAATTAGAAAACAGAGTGACTCCCAAACCGAATGCCCTTTTCAGGCAGCATCTCCCTTGAAATGTACCCCCCACACCTCAGTGCTAGCTGTGTATCCAAGGGCTGGACTGACAATAATAACAGCAGATGAAAAATGTGAAACCCACACGCAGTCTTTGTGAAGGTGGGGTTACTTCTGTTTGTACCAAAACCTGGTCACCTTGGTTTTATAAATACCCTGTGTTTCTTTTCACTAAATATGCTTCATCGTTTTGCCTTTGTTTTGTGTGCGTGTGTTTTTCACTTTTCCTTGAAAAATGAGAGAATGTTTTCTCGTCCTCTTCCCCCTTCCAAGTCTTGTTAATCTCATTAAATCCATAAATGCAGCGAATCGGATTCATTCCATGGGTTGGGAGGCAGAAAATTATAATGAATTGTTTGGTGCTGACAAGTTGGGTGGACAATTAGGAGTGTATAGAGTATTGTGTGTAGGGTGTGTATGATATTTGGAGGATGCCTAGAAGAGAATTATTTTTACAATCAGTGACAAACAGAACATGGGAATAGTGCCATTGTTTCTGAAGTTTTTTTAATTAAGGGTTTGGGAGGGGACTTGTAGTGAATTGAAAATGTATTTGCCCCATCAGAAATCTCCTTGTACACGTGTATGTACTTAAAGAGAAGCAAATTGTAGTGTTTTACATTAAATAATTTGCTTCTGGTTATTATTGCAAGTGATTGGAATGAGCATTCCTATTAAAACAATATTGTGCTGCAGTTTGGTTTGCTAATGTGAAATGTAAATTCATCTGGAAGGAAGAGAAAGTTTGGGGTTTTAGGAATGATTAGCCCTGCAGAGTTTATTTTTGACTATTGTGTTTTCTGAATGGAAAGTGGGCTCTATAAATCATTACATTGTGGAAAACAGTATACATTCAAAAGAGCTTTAGCAAAACATTTTCCTGTTCTGACTTAGAAAATTTTTACTTTACCTTCTAAGCGATTTAGTTAAATGAAATAACAAAAGATAATGTTTTTTAAAGATGATTTGATTATGCCTTTTTTTGTCAATACATGTTTTCTGCAGGCTGACTTGAGATGGCTAGATTGCTTAAAATAATTTGAACTGCAAGGCAAACATTTTTTATAGGGAAGGAAGTGGTTCAGAAAGATCTTAAAATTAGAAAAATGATTTAGTATGGGAAATGTTTTATTAAACTGCCTATTAAAGTATGGATCAAATCAACAGCAGATGTGAGAATAGATTACTTAGGTATATGGCATATGAGGGTTTGAAAATCACGACTGATTTTCAATGTTTTTCTTTTTTTAGGATGATTTTTCATTAATACCAGTTCGGAAGTAGGTATGGAGAGCTAATGTAAATTATGTAAATTATTACTGTGAATTTTGGGGTGGGTATGTGGGAGACAAAACAGTATGATTCCAAAGTGATGGCACTGAAAAAGCGATTTGAATTTTGAAAGTCAAAGTTCCCAGTCCTCATTAGATTTCCCCTAATCTGTTTTACCAGTGGTTGAAGCCTATAAGAAGATAGGGATGATTCTGTCTCTATCATTTCATATCTCTTGATGAGTTGAGATTAGAGATTCCAACCACTAGCTTCTGAATCCTAAACTTTTGGGTCAGAGTCTGTGTTTTGGAAATATTTGCTGCATAACTGGGCATGATTTTTTTTTTAAAGAAGAATATTACCGTAGGAAAGGAACAAGAACGGGTTTTTTTGCCTTTGTAGAAGCACGTACCATGTACATAGAGGGTAACTTCTCTTCAAATGGAAATGAGGAGATGGTGTGGAATTTGACAATTTCCCTGCTTTTTTTCTCTTTGTCTAAAAGTTTGCCAATTCTAGATACAATTATAACAGGCTTGCACTGTGATGGGATGAAAGACTGCTAGTTTAGAGGAGCTGGAATAGTTCCACAATAACAATCCTTCACAGAGCTGAGCCAAAGGCATATTTAAATAAAACAAAATGCTTTGAAAGGCTGTGTGTTTGTCATACAGATGGTAGGCATAGCAAAAAACAAAACAAAATGTTTTCTGCTAACTTTCCATGTCAGTTCTGATAATGCTACTTAAAGTTGCGGCTTGTGAGTCCTAGTAGGTTTTACATTAAGATAGGAATTATGATGCCGGCTTATATGGGATCTATTATATTTAAAATAACTTTGTTTTCTTAATTCTTACCAGTATTAAATCAGAATTATTGTTTGCCTCAAATGATCTCTTTCATGGACAGCACTAAATCACATTGTTGTTAATAAAAAACAGATGTTTCCATGGCTGAATTTTAGACTTGCCTAAGCAGACCTGCAAAAATAGTATGGATGTGCAGTTCCATTTTTTTGTGATTGAAACACGTTTTTGAAATTATAAAAATACAAACTAAATAAACTTTCCCATTTGAAAATTGCAGATGATGTAATGTGGAGAAAATGTAATAATCTGGACAAATGGTTTTGGTCTGCGACCCTTTTGTGCCTGCAAATCTGTCAGATTTGAATGATGTGTATGCCACATTATGAATTAATAATTCCTTCATGCTTAGTAAAACGTAAACGAGGCTTAAACCATGATCTCACTGGAGTCATTAAATTGATTTTCTTTTGTAAAGAACGATCTTGGAAGTTGAACACAAGCATCTTTGTCTTCCTAAAAACTGCTGAATTATTATGTGCACAGATCCTGTCTTTGTGTGTGTGTTGTTTTTTTAGACAATTGACAAAAGCATGCAGGAAAGGAATGCAGAAATCCAGGGTTTAATATAAAGCACTGCATGCCGGGACATCTAAAAGATACAAAACCTTTAACGGTGGAAGTTAATTTTTAACAAGTGCATTCACATAAATATTTATGGATAAAAGTTGTACACCCTGCTCTTTTAGGTTCGTGGAGAGAAAAGACCTTCAGAAGATTTTGATAGCAGACTATTAGCCATTTTAACAAATTCATGTTCCTAGTCTGCATTTCCTAATTTAGTATAATATAGTTTGTCCTTGAGTTGTCATTTTTAGTTATGAGTATGCAAGTATCTGGGGAAATTTTAGGTGAGAGTCTATTATTTTTATTGCTTTGATGATTGCAGCAAGGAAAGGTACATTTTACATTGTAACCATAAACACGCTTTGTGTTATTCTCTGCATGATAACATAACCCATGAAAACCTGGATGGCAATGCATTATGTATACTGCATATTTCTTCTGCAGACTAGGAACTGTAAGAGATAAGCCTGTGTACAGTAGGGTAGTGGTATGCAGTCCAACCATTGGTACATAAGCAGAATTTACTTTTGCTGTTAGTGACAATGAAGCATGCCTTAAAAGTGTATTGAATTTGTAAACACAGAGAATGAGCAACTTTTTAGATCTGTTTATAATTTTTCCTGCCCATCTGGTGTTACACAGTTCAGGAACTTGTAACTTTCCGTGGGTGATATATCGTTCTGTTCTACAGTATATGTATAGACTGGTCATATAAAGACTTTGGGAATTTTCTACCTTTACAGTGGAGCCTCAGAGTTACGAATTGACCGGTCAACCACACACCTCATTTGGAATTAGGAATATGCAATCAGGTAGCAGCAGAGACCAAAGGAAAAAAAGGCAAATACAGCATAATATTGTGTTAAATGTAAACTGCTTAAAAAGGGAGGGTTGAGGTGAGAGTTTTTAAAAAAGTGATGACAAGGTAAGGAGACTGTTTCTTGGCTTATTTCATTAAATGAAGATGGTTAAAAGCAGCATTTTTCTTCTGCATAGTAAAGTTTCAAAACTGTATTAAGTCAATATTCAGTTGTGAACTTTTGAAAGAACCAGAACGTTTTGTTCAGAGTTACGAATGACCTCCAGTCCTGAGGTGTCCGTAACTCTGAGGTTCTACTGTAGTTGAACAAACTCTTACATGGTCAGCCCTTGTCAGCCTGTGGCCAGGCAAGTTCTACAACAGGACCTTATGTTGGTATAACTACATTGCTCTGGAAGAAACCACTTCAGTCATTTTTAATTTAAACTTTTTTTTTGGCATCAGATGTCTGTTTTAATTTAAGTGTGAGGATTTTGATAACAATTCAAAGGCCTTTCTGGAGATGAAAACAATAGTAAAATCTGTAATTTTTAAGTTTACTGAAACCAGTTTTTAAAATTTCTCCTAGATTCAAAAGGAAAATAAGCATTTGGATTCTGCTGCACTTCACTTCTGAGTTAAGCCTAAAGTATATGTACAATACGTTTTCTTTTGAAAATGTGAACTTCACAGATGTACTGCTCTTCAAAGGTCTAAATATTCTGTGTGGAGTCATTGTTACTGTGTTCACTTTATGCCTAAATATGAACAAGTATTTGTTTTAAGCATCAGTCATTCTCCTCCTGGAAGCAGGTTTTGGATTGGTAATTATCTGGGTCTGATAGAAAGCAGAATGAAAAGCATTTCTTAAAATATATTACCCCACTCACCACGTCTCTCTAATATCCTGGGCCTAACATGGCCACAACAACACTGCAAACAGAGTTTCTTTAGGAATTTTCTCAGCTCAAAATCTTACTATGTAGTGTTTTACAATGACACTGATTAAAGGAGCTTAGTTCTTTTTCTTCTGGGGAATCTTTATTTTTAGATGTAATCGTTGTTTCACTAAGTGCTCCTAACTTATTAATTAAACAAACTTTTTTATTTTTACAGTTGAATTGGTTTATCCTGACCATGTTATATTAAAGTAACTCTTGTAATCCACTTTTATGTGGTCTGAGGCAAGTGGGGGCTGCCATGATGGAAGCAGTTACACATTTTAAATACATACCATCGTCTTACCATGCCTAATAATTTGTTCTGAAATTTAAAATGAAATAATCAAGATACGTTAAACTTTGCACTGCCCTGTAATAAAGAGAACAGATTAGATATTTCTCCAGCATGTTTTTGAGCATATTATATAACTTTGTGATGATAAAAACAGAGGGAGCATGATTGTTGATAGGAGAAAGAAGGCAAGTTCAACTTTGAGAACTGAAATTTTATTTTATTTCTTGAGCTGCTTTATTGGCTTTTGAGTCCTTTTCAGATATATGAACAGATTTTCTGAAGTAGGGTGAGCTTTTTGGCTTAGAGTCAATTACTGCTGGAAGGGTGGTACTAGTAGGAAGGGGTTAAGAAGACTTGGAAAATAATGCACAATGACTTAAATATTTGTCCTTGGCTTTAGAATCTGAGTGGTGCTTCTTTAGAGAGAACTGAATTACATAGAACAGGTTCTAGTTCTGTAATCTAAAGAATGTGATTTCTGGTTTGAGTAGCCAATAAGGTTTTGTGTTTTAACTGGGATAATGTATTTTTTAATGTTTAGAACAGGTGAGACATGAGCATTTTCCATTTGCAAGCTGCAGTTTGTTTACAACAGCCTTTATTTTGGTCACATAAGAGATCATTTAGGAAATATTTAACTAATCTAAAATTTGAGTAAGAGAAGGCACAGGGCCCTGTTCGTTGTGATTTCTGGAGCTTTGTACGAGGTAACCCATTTCTCTATTATTTAAGATTTTGATGAGAGAAATCTTACAGTCATCACCTTTAACCCAAGTTAGAATTTTACAAAAACTTTAAAAAGTAAAGTTAAATCTAATATTTTAATAAGTGGCATAACTTTGTGAGGTAACATACTTTTAATTAGGCAACTTTGTGCTCTGAATTAACCCTTCATATGTATGCAATTCTCATTTTCTCTGGAGACTATCGTGGAGATTTTTTATGTGTTGGAGTAAAAGGTATATTGGGTTCATATATATTTAAAATAAAACCTATAAGCCTAAGACTGTAATTTTGGAGAGAAATGTGAGAATAGGAGAAAGACAGCCAATTTGTTGAATTTGTTTAATGTATGTCTTGTTGCGTTTTAGAGATTAAATAATGTCCCCATCCCACTAGTAGAAGGCCTGTCACATTGGAGCCTTAATTGTATTTTCACTTTAGTTAGCAGCAAGAAAGAAAATGAATTGCGTAGTTAATATGTTGTGTTATGCTTAATTTTAGAGATTTTGCTTCTAGGTGTCATTTACAATTCTATGTTTAGCTGGAATGCAATTTCCCCCTCATCTGCCCACTTCATGTTAGATTAGAATAGCTGATATTGTGAAGGAGATGGGTAGTGATTTAAGAAGGAACAGTACTTCATGTATTGTTTTTTTTGACTAGCCTTGTCACAAGATAGTCATTATAAGCAAGAGACAGACATGCAGTGAGCATGTTACTAAATACTGAAGCACTGTCCTGAAAGGGTGGTTTTCGACTGCAAACCTATATGAAGTTGCTGGTCTTTTTTCCTGTGGGGGTAGGGCTCAGATTTCTATGCATCTGACTCCTCTCTGAGTAATGGAAAGAAGTCATGGTATTCTGAACTTACCTAAGAGTTTCTGTAGAATATATTTTTCTCTCATTGGCTTCGTATGGAGCTTGATCCTTCACTGCTGAATGTAATGGAATTTTTTCCATTGACTTGAGTTGGAGCAGGGTCAAGTCTGCCTTCCCCTGGTATTCAGAGTGAAGCCTCTCTGTTTCCTCAGTAGTGACAGGTTCATTTTTCAAGCCCTGATGCCTACTAGCCACAATACTGAGTCTGATAAGGGAGATTCTCTTGTTAGGTGGAGGGAGAACCGGTGAGATCAGTTGGGAAGGTGCTGGGTTTCCTACCAGGGTGTGGGCTGTGGACCCTGTTTTAGGGACATACCTTGTGCAATTCTCAAGGTACTAGATGGTACATTTGAAGCAGTGCGTGCTTCCACTTCCCTACCCTACCCCCAAACTACTGGAATAAATGTATCCTCTCGTGCCCTATTTTGAGTCCCCCTGGACTGTGTGGTGGAAGTGTATGGTAGTTTTCCTTGATGCCGTACGGATATGCCACTGCTCTGTTCCCCTCCCAGTTACCTGGTTGTTGCAGTGGAGAGAGGCAACCTGTATATGTCCTGCCCTACTCCTTGCCTTTTTTTCCCAGGGTGGTTCTCCATGAATAACTATCATCTGCCTCTACGGTTTCCTCTCTTTCTCAAACATCAACATCAGTAGAAAGTGATCTGTTTCCTGTCCGGTTTACAGCTGCCTCCTACAGGGTTTTGAATAGAAGGTATGAAATTGACCCCTCTTGTCAGTTGCACTGTGCTGATATTTGGGAAAACTATGGGCAGGCCCAGAGGCATTCAAACGGCCTGTCTGCAGATTCAGAAAAACAGCACTGAATCGATTCACGTGCACAGTCTTGTTTTCACAGCCCTCAGGGTTAGAAATATAGGCCCTGATCCCATGACTTGTTGCATACACACAATAAATTTCAGAAATGGAGCCATAATTTCCTTTTTTAAAAACAAAACAACTGTGTAGATTCTGCAGGAATTGATGGCTTAATGCTCCCTCTGCACTACATTCATCAGAGGTGAAAAGTAGAGAGGATTTTTTTTTCTCAAGCCCCTATAATGCGCCAAGGCAAGCTTTTTATTTTTCATCTTTTTTTTTTAAATCCGAAAGTTTAAATATAAATCCCATACAGGGTGACCAGATGTCCCGATGTTATAGGGACAGTCCTGATTTTTGGTCTTTTTCTTATATAGTCTCTTATTACCCACCAACCCCGTCACGATTTTTCACATTTGCTGTCTGGTCATCCTAATCCCACATAAATGACATTTGGCTGACTTCTACTGGGCATGTGATTTATTAACTATTGAGGGTTTACCTGGGGGAGGTTAGATTTGGCCACCTCTATGATTTACTAATGCTTCATTTTAAGGTTATTCATGTTTGTCTTCACTTGTAAGCTTAGGAGTTAAAAATAGGATTTTGGTTGGCTCTTACTACAGTGGTTGAATTAATTTGCTGCTTTCATAAAATCTTGAGATATTACTTATAGTTTTCAAAGACTTTCTGTAACTTCTACAGTACATGTACATATTACATGCTTTTGCCTTTCTTGAATTGTTACGAAAAGTCAGGATTTAAAAAAGAGCACTTGAAAATGCTAGGTACTGGATTTGTTAACAGAGTAAGTTTTTAATGCTGGATACTAGTCCACCTTTAGATGGTATCTCCTCTCCTTGATTTGAATGGGAAATATTCCTTTATGCAGTCAAGATTCAAAGACTTCTGGACCTTTACTAGGACATGACTACCCAGATAATCACTGTTCAGAACAACACAACCTCAGTCTCTTGTTGACATGCCCTATCTCCAGTGGCATTGCTCCTTTAACACACATGCTGGGTAATCAGCAGCTCAGTTACTCAGTGCAATTAGTTATTCACTGTTTAAGTTCTTACTCATTTACTCATGTCAGTTATTCATTTTATCTGTGCCTCCAATGTGTGTCACTGGATAGCCCAAAAATGGAAGTGGGCTGCTCTTAAATTCTCATTATAGTGTGGGATTTATACAGCTTCGTATTAGAACTTGTACAGTCCCTATTGTGCAATATGTGCACAGTGAACTGCCGGTACACTTTATTTAAAGCCTAAATATTCATGATTAGTGAGAGTATCCATCCTTATTTGCATTTCTAAGGTAACAGTCACTCTAGTAGCCCCGTGCCATTGTGTGATTTTAACAATACAAGTCCCCTGATAAAGATGAACCTTGCATCAAATGGAATTGCATCATACGAAACAACAGATTATTTAAATAAAACTCGCTTTAACAAATTACAACTGTTTAAATACAGGAGCTACAAAAAGTATTTGTAGGTTAAGAAAAACCACACAAGGCTTCTTCGTCTACTGTTTTTTTCCCCCCCTTTGGCAAAGCCAATTTTATTTATTTCGCTAACAATTAATTGATCCTAGAGGATCTGAAATATCTCTGAGGAAACCCTGGAACGATCTTACAACTGCTTTTCTGTTGTTGTCTTTTTCATCCTTTTTCCAAAAGAGAGGGTGTTGTTGTTTCTAATATGCTAAAATGTTTGCTAGCATTTTCCTTGCATTTCTCAATGTAAACTAGAAATCAGAGCTAAATAAATTGCATGGGTTTGTACCTCTGATACAACATTTTTTCCTTATTGAAGTTTGAGCAGCTGTCTTAATCCACACGCTGCTGGTGACTTTTGCAGATCAGTTATCTGCGATTAAAGGGAGAAACATGCCCCAGTGTAGTGAATGTGGGGAACCAGGGATAGGTGCTGCAAGTGAGTATGGGGTGGCCGGCAGAGGAATAATTTACTCGTTTGCTTTATTATGCCTAGATTCTTGCTTGTTTAAAGAAGTAAGCAACAGAGTCAGGAGTCACCGTGTATGAACTAACTAGCAGCTTGTACACTTCTGTTCAAATCTTAATTTCGCTCTGAATGTTTTACAAGAGCTGTCCTTTGTCATTGGGTAGAATGCTGTTCTGCCAGTTAGATTCCCAGTCGTACGTTTTCCAGAGTGGCTGCTCCAGGCTTCACGCAGGAGGGCTATTGCAGAGGTCCAGCTCTTCTGTTTTATTTAGCCTTGTTGAAATATGTACGGCTCTCCCAACAGCGCACATTGAAATGGTTTGTTCAACATTTCCTGGGTATTTTTTCAGTGTAACTGGGTAACATCCACACGCAAAGCAACGGGGGGGAAAATCCCCACGTCTTACCATTGTCGGACCGTTATGTTTGCGTGCTATTGCTTTAGCTATTGTGGGTTCCATAAAATAAAACGATATATGTCCTTTTTCTTACCAGTAATAGGCTAAACCATTTTTAAAGGCAGTGTTGCAGTCAAAGGAGCTGTTTCACGTGGTTGATAGGCTGTGAAACTGTTCAATGGACTTTGGTTTCAGAGACAATATCCGTTTAAATTAATCTTTGTCAGATACATGCCACCACAGACAATCCAAATTCCATTCGCTTTGCCGAGCTCATAACAAAAAAGCACCTTACACTGGTTCTTTTATGATAAAATTAACCTTTGTGTGTGTGTCCTGGTAACTGGGGTGGCATTAAATCTTGTTGAAAAGCCTCTGCTATAGGAGGATTCAGTTTCTATTAACAAGGCAGACTTTTTCTCCGAGCATGTTTTTTTTTAAGTGCCGAAGATGGATTAAAAAGAATGCAAACAGATGGACAGATTTGGTTGTTGTTGTTGGCAACCATCTACGCAGCCATTTTGAGCAGTGCTGATTCAGGGGTACAGGCAGTGCAGTGATGAGTGTAGTATATAAATTCCCTAGATAGATTTTTCTCCCACTAGTAACTGAAGCCACAATTAATTTTAAAGAATTGAGGCGCTTATTGCTTCTAGAGAAGTATTCTGTTGAGTGCAATAGACAACCAAGGAGCTGCTGAACATCTCCTCAATTTTCCAAACTCTCACCACATATGTGGGTGGCTTGACTTTTTCCAGATGTATAACTCAGATGGGTGGAAGGGAAATAACTTGAACTTAATTTGACATAAGTTTTATTAAATTGCTTTAATGCCTCCTGTATCATGACAAAGCAGGTACAGTAAAGCCCTGCCTTAGTGTCCACCTCTGAAGAGAGACTACCTGTCATCTGTGACCGGCGACCATATTTTCTTATTCCCTTCAGAGCTGGGCGCCTACCCAGCAGTTTATGCTCTGCTTTCAGAGCTGGGGAGGCCGGAGAGTGACAGCTGCTGGCTGGGCGCCCAAATCAGAAGGCAGCACCGCTGCCAGCAGCAATAGAGAAGTAAGGGTGGCATAATATGGCATTGCCAAACCTTACTTCTCGTCTGCTGTTGGCCATGGCAACTCTGCCTTTGTAGCTGAGCTCTCGGCCAGCAGCCGCTGCTCTCCGGCCGCCCAGCTCTGATGGCAGCAAACCTTTGAAGAGAGACCACCTCTTACAAGCCACCGCTTTTCCTAACTCTCATGAGTGTCTGTTTTTGGCAGGTTTTATTGTATGACTTGGCCCTTCAAGCGTAAATGGAGACAGTTTTCTTTCTTTTCTTCCATTTTAAGTGTTTAATTCTGAGGGACATGGATGGCCTTTGGTGGGTATATTCTGGGGTTGGCAGGAGACATACTGTGACTTAAATGACTTTGATTTCTCATCATCTAATACAACAGAGAAGAATGGTTGGAAAAGAATGGTCTCCCCCGGCATAAATTCCATTTCTCCTACTATTAGATCTGTATTATATATGCAGGGCACAGTCTGTCCTGGACTGAATGATGTAGGAACTGTCTGTAGCTGTCTGGACAGGCTGACTTTTAGGATCAGAATCAGTGGTCTTATTTTTCAGTAGGAAATGTGGTGCTAGAACAACATACTTGCCTTGGGCAGAGAGAACTTGGCAAGGAACTTTGTTCACTGATCAAAATAAATAATCCTCTCCAGGCTGGAGGGTGCGGGCTATTGCGTTTTGGCTAGAGAACCTCCATGACTTGTTTTGGGGTGTTGTGCTGTAGCAATAACCCACCATACTAAAGGCCATTTGGCTTAGTTAGGAATGTGGTGTTGAAGTGCAGTGCTAAAACAACCTATTAATTATCCTTTATAAAGAGGGCTTGGGTTTGAATGTGTAGTAGGTGGGGCTCATCCAGGGAAATAGGAAGCAGTGCATCTCCCTGAAATTCATGGGAGTGTCGCGTATCTCCTCTCCACATCAGGTTTTCCATCTCTGATGAGCGGCGTGGAGAGCCAGCTTGAATGAGGGAGTTGATTGAGGATGCATTTTCCGTACTCCCTTCTGTCTTCAAATTTGGACCAGTGATTTGGGATTTTCAAAGGGGGAAGTAGCCTTGACTGTGTCTGTCCCGGGAAGGCCTTCAGGCCAGTCTTACCAATAGCTAAATTTGATTTTTATGTTTGTGCTACCAGTTCTCAGGAGGGGGCTTTAGGCCAACACATCTTGTGTTAAATTTCAGCATTTCCTGTGGATTTGGAAGACAATATTCCTGCCTATCTTCCAAGGAATCTCTTAATTGCAGATGTTTGCTGTGAAATCTCAGCTGTTTTAGAGATGAGTACAATTAAGAATTTAATTTTGCATTTAAAACCAGCAAAAATATAAATATATATATTTGCATCTAATTATAGATCGTGGCTGAAAGTTACTGTAAAATAACAGATGTAAGAATTAAAAAAAAAAAAAAAAGGTTAGGTAAGCATTTTTTGTTTTCCTCTTATTTTGTTCCCTGAGGTTATTAGATTCTGAGCCCAGAGTAGCGTTCTAGTTTTTAATTTTTTTGTCTGAGAAGTATCTTCCCTTCATTGAGTCTGTCATGAAGTCATTCTCTTTAGGTTGATCCATAAGTCATTGGCGAACAATATTACATATTTTAAGTTCTTGCCACAATAGGTAGCCTGGCCTGGAAATTAGAAAATTGTGCCTTAAATTCTTCTCTGAAATTTCATTACATTGAGTTGGAAAGTCATTGAGGTCAGCTGTGATCTCTGAAGACTTGAATCAACAGAGCTTGTAGAGACAATGCATAGGAACAGGTTAATTGTGTCTGAAGTTACTCGGTGCTAGACATGACATGTACTTTGCTGCTCAAGTTTATGGTAAGGATGAGCATGTGTGTATTTGTTGGGAGATTTTGTACTGATTTGTTCAGATGTCAGATGACGGGCTACGTATGACTGGGATTATCGTGTGTGCTGTGCGGAGAGATTTGTGTTGAACTGTGGCAAGGGCTGCCATGCTGGGAGATTTTGGGAACATTTATGTGGGTGCTGATGAAGGAGTGGTTGTATTGATTTGTGTGTGGGAGGGTTGTGCCTGGGGATTTTGTGTTGTGGAATTCATAAAGTCAAAATGGGGAAAATTTAAAATTACCTGTTTTCCAAAGGTTGTGCAAAGAGCTATCTCCTAGCTGGAGGTATATAAACTCAAAGAGCTGTCACTCCCACCTTCTTTGGTCACTGTCACATTCCTACCATGGGACCGTTGGATTTCAACCTCTGTCTGGTCCTCACGGCCATTAGGAGTGATGGTGGGTGAAGAGTGGTGTTGATTTGTGTGGGGGTCTTAGAATCAGGAAAATGTAGGGCTGCAAGGGACCTCGAGTGGTCATATAGGCCAGCTCTGCACTTTGGTGGGACCAAGTAAACCATCTCTGACAGGTGTTTGTCCAACCTGTTCCTAAAAACCTCTGATGATAGGGATTCCACTATCTCCCTTGAAAGCCTGCTCCAGGGCTTAACTATCCTTATAGCAAGAAAGCTTTTCCCAATATCCAACCTAAATTATCTCCCTTGTTGCAATTAAGCCCCTTATTTCTTCTCCTGCCTTCAATGGACATGGAGAACAATTGATCCCTGTCCTCTTCGCATCTTTGAAGACTGTTATCGGCACTAAACTTGCCCACTGTTTTTTTTAACCTTTCCTCACAGGTCAGGTTTTCTAAACCTTTCATCATTTTTGTTGCCCTCCTCTGGACTCACTCCCAACTTGTCCACATCTTTCCTGGTGTGCGCTGGCCCCAGAACTGGACATAGTATTTCAGCTGAGGGCTCACCAGTGCTGAACAGAGCAGGACAGTTACCTTCCAAGTCTTGCATACGAGACTCCTCTTAATACACCTTAGAATATTAGCCTTTTTTACAACTGCATCACAGTGTTGCCTTATATTCAGTGTATGATTCACTATAACCCCCAGGTCCTTTTCAACAGTACAACCATCTAGCTTGTTATCCCCCATTTTGTAGTTGTGCATTTGAATTTTCCTTTCTAAATGTAGTAGTTTGCACTTATCTTTATTGAATTTCTTCTTGTTGAATTCAGACCGATTCTCTAATTTATCAAGGTCCTTTTGAATTTTACTCCTGACCTCCAAAGTGTTTGCAAACTCACTCTTCCTCACAGTAAAAAAAGTAGATTGTGGTAGGGAGATCATGAGAGTGCAATCTTGAGTAATCCTAGAATACCAGAGTTGGAAGGGACCTCAAGAGATCATCTAGTCCAACCCCCTGTTCAAAGCAGGACCAATCCCTAATTAAATCATCCAACAGATTTTTGCCCCCTATCCCTAAATGGCCCCCTCAAGGATTGAACTCACAACCCTGGGTTTAGCAGGCCAGTGCTCAAACCACTGAGCTATCACTCCCTCCTCTTCTTCACAGTGTCATCCACAGATTTTATAAGCATGTTCTCTACTCTTTTAGTCAAGTCATTAATGAAAATATTGTCCAGACCAGGACTGATCCTTTCATGAATCCATTAGATATGGCCTCCCAGTTTGACAGCAAGCTACAGTATTGATAACTACTCTTTGAGTACAGTCTTTCAACCAGTTTTGTACCTACATTATAATAACTTCATGTAGACCACATTTCTCTAGTTTGCTTATGAGAATGTCATGTGGGGCTGTGTTCAAAGCCTTGCTAAAATCAAGATGCATCAAATCTATTGCTTCCCCCTCTCCACTAGACCAGTAACCCTGTACAAGAAAGAAATTAGATTGGTTTGGTATGATTTGTTCTTGACCAATTCATGCTGGGTATTCCTTATAACCCTCTTATCATCTAGGTGCTTACAAATGGATTAATCATTTAAGTATCTTTCCAGGTATCGAAGCTGGGCTGACTGGTCTATAATTCCTCTTTGTTCCCATTTTTAAAGATAGGTGTTATGTTTGCCCTTGTCGGGTCCTCTGGCACCTCACCCAGCCTCCATGAGTTCTTGAAGACCATAGCTAATGGCTTATATACTGTAGGAGAAATTTCATCAGGCTTTGCTGACCTGAATACATCTAACTTATCTAAATGTTATTATATCTGATCTTTCCCTATTTTGGCTAATTTTTTCCCTCCTTCTTGTTAATATTAGAATTGGAAGGTACCTCAGAAGAGCATCTAGTCCAACCCCCTGCTCAAAGCAGGACCAATCCCCAATTAAATAGTCCAACAGATTTTTGCCCCATATCCCTAAATGTCCCCCTCAAGGGCTGAATTTACAACCCTGGATTTAGCAGGCCAGTGCTCAAACCATTGAGTTATCCCTTCACCTATTAATTGCCTTGAGTATCTGGCCATCATTAACCTTTTTACTGAAGCAAAACTGGAATGAAATACCCTTCTTGATGTCACAAGTTATTAGCTCTCCTTCCCTTCTACGTAGAGGACTTATGCTTTCCTTTATCTTTCTTTTGTTCTGAATGTATTTAAAGAATTCTTCTTCTTGCCGTTTATACAGGCATGTTGTGTCTTAGGCGCATTTAACATGCGCAATTTCCACGTTATACGGTCGACCAAAAGAAAAAGAAAGGGAAAACTAAAAAATGAAAACTTTCTTTAGGATGGGCGATTTCGCCTGCCGTTGAAGTCAATGGGGTTTTGGTTATACGCGCTTTCCGCTTTACGCAGAAACCGTGGAACGGAACCTTCGCGCAAGACGCAACATGCCTATATCCCTTTCTGGGTGTAGGTCATTTTGTGCCTTGGCCTTTCTTATTTTGTCCCTACATACTCTTCCTATTCTTTTGAATTCGTCCTTAGCAATTTGTCCATGTTTCCAGTTTTGGTGGGATTCCTCTTTGATCTTCAGATCATTAAAGAGCTCCTGATGGAGCCATATTAGCCTCTTACTTTTCTTCCTCTGTTTGATTTGCGTTGAAGTACTTTGCAGTTTTGTCTTTAATACTGTCTCCTTGAGAGACTTTCAGATTTCCTTAGATTGTCTTCCCAGGAGCTATTACCCACCGTTTCTCGGAGTTTGTTAAAGTCTGCTCTTTTGAAGTCCATTGCTTTTATTTTGCTGCTCTTTTTCCTTCCTTTCCTTAGGGTATGGCTACACTTGCAAGATTATAGCGCTATTGGTTATAGCGGTCCCCTTATACAGTAATATGTATAGCGCTATTGTATGTCCACACTCAGATGCGCCAGCGGTATAGCATGGCCACATTTGGGGCACTTAATGCGGCATTAAGAGCAGTGCATTAGGGCAGGTATCCCAGCATTCAGCTGGGTGCAACATGCTTTTTAAAGTAGGGGGGTGAGGGGGGACGCATTGTGTGTATGCGGCGGGAGAGAGAGAGTGATTTTTCCGTTCTTCTGAAAGCCTGTCAGCGAGCCTCTGTTCACAGAAGGCTGTGTTTTCACACAGGCTCCCTCCTTAAACGTTTCGAGTTAAGAGAGAGACTCTAAAGAGGTACTTCCGCATTCCTCCAGTCGAGTTCAAAACAAAGAGAAGAGACGTCAATTGCCTTAAATGGCTCTAGGCTTCTCAAGAGATCACTTGTAGCGCAGTGGGTGTCCACATTCTTGCTGTAGCGCTACAGCAGCTGCGCTACAGCTCTTATTCCCTGTGCAGAGGTGGATTATCAGGAGCGCTATAACTCCACGGTTATAGAGCTCTATGTGCCTTGCCAGTGTGGACGGGGAGGAGGTTATAGCGCTCGTGGGGGCTTTATAGCGCTATAAAGTGCTAGTGTAACCAAGCCCTAAGACTCTTGAAATTTATCGTTATCATCCCAATTACCTTCCATCTTTGGATTTGCTACCAGTTTTCCCTGTTGGTCAGAATCAGGTGTGAAATGGCTTCATTACTTCCTCAAGCTTCTGAAACCGAAAAGGTGAAGAAACTGGATGAGGAAGGGTGAAATGTGAGGAAAAGCCAGGTGCCTTCTCTTCTATTCAGTGGTGAGCAGGGAGATAGCAGACTGTGGTTGAGAACATGGCTGTCCAACACACTGTTAGTTGTCCCCTTTGTTGTATGCATAGCCAAGACAAACTGCATGTGGAAGATTTCCAGAAATTGATGAAAACAGTCTTTAGCCCTATCTTCTGGGGCAGCTGTATTTGCAGCTAAACCCCATTGAGCGGCATCCACCACTAGCAGTACTTGTTTTTTGGAGTGTAGGTGAAGCTGAAAGTGACTGGAAGAAAACATGGGTAGAAAATGTCAGGACACATTCCTTTCCCCTGCAGCCTCTGAGTTTCTAGCTGAGCTTTATTTGGGAGTTGGTGTTAGCAGTGATCTGTCACTTGGACTGTTACAGAATGTTGTGTCTTTTCACCCCCACTTCCACCCTCACTGCTGGAATAATGCTGAATGCCCATTTATTGTAGGGCATAACAAGTGTATAGGATGCATTGCATTTAGGTCATGATCCAGCAAAGCGCTCTTGCACATCCTTTATGTTTACTATGTGGGTAGTCCTGTTGGCTTCACTGAGGCTATTCCCACGCACAAGTGTTTTGCTGAACCCGGCACTCGCACAGGAATGACTTACCGGGGCTATCTTACCGACAGTCTTGAAATGGGCATCCCTTTGAAAGCACTGTCACGCTAGCAGGGAGAGAAGAATAGGGATAATTATGGAAAGTCCAATGGAAGCCCAGGCACTTTGCTGATGGCTGGATATTGCTGTGCACTCATAGATACAAAGATCACTGAGATCTTTACTTTGGCCTCAATCCTGTCAAGGCTGCTTCATTTTAGTCTTGTGAGCAGTCAGTCCCCTTGAACCCAATGGAACTACTCACATGACTGTATAAGTGACTGCGGGATTGAGTCCCTTTGGTTGCAGACTCTTCTGGATTGCAATAAAAATTCCCTTTCCTGTCCCTCCTTTTTGAAACTGCGGAAGGGTCAAGACGAATTGGCAAGTGTTCTTATGCAGGGTTCCAGAGTCCTTCACTCTACCTGTAAAGCAGATGGTGAACGGCACTTGAGGTGATTTAGTGGCATCCCTCTAATTTGGAAATCTTATTAAAAAATAGGCCCTTTGCAACAAGGCAAATGCTGAGGGTGGTGGAACTGTTAAGAGCTGGAGGTCCTCACAGAATGGCTGACGTTCCATTTATTCTTTTGCATTTTAGTTACAGATGCAAAATAAGGAACAGCTGAAGGAAGGCAAACCAAATAAAAATTCAGCTGGAGGTGAGCATGAATAGGGAGTGTGGAGAATTCAAATTCTATTATGGTGACAGGCCTGTTCGAAGGCAAACAGCAAATTCAAATGCCGCATCTTTCTTCTGCAAATAGTATTGTTCTCTCCCAAAGCCGTTGGTGCTGCTCAACATCTGTGAAGAGTCACATAAATAGAGGATGGGTTTAACAGGAATGGCTCTTTTGCACATGGAAATTCAGTGCTGTGGAGAATGTTCTTAAACTAAGATATAGTTCCCTTCCTTTGTGTGATCCTTGTGGCTGCGTGTTAGAAATATGCCATGTCTAAAAGAGTCACAAAGGACTCTTTGGATGCTTTCTGCAGATGCTATTTGCCATAGGGTTTTTGTGTTGCTTAAGTGTTCGGTGGTTTGAGCTCAGGAATATAACATATGGTTAAAGCACTGGACAAAATGGCAGCATTTGCATAAACCAGTGGTCTCCAAAGTTTTTATGTTGCACCCCTCCTCTTCCCCATAATGTAATCTGTCCAGGCCTCCTCCCTTTCCCCCCAGAGCTGGGGCCGAGAGTGGAACCATCAGCCATAGTCTGGAGCTGGGTCTGGGTTGGGGCCAGGAGCCAAAGCTGGAGGCAGAGCAGAGCTGGGTGGCACTCCCTCCCCGCCCCTCTGGGGGCTGGCTTAGGCCCCCGTTTGACCCCCCTCGAATGTTCCTCTATGCCCCCCTAGACGGGCATACCTCACAGTATGGGGACCACTGGTATAGATGGTTATTCCCCTCCTGTGGTTGTACTGCTTGTTACTGTAGTGTGGTGGTTTAGTGACCCATTAACCTGAAAGTGTTGTGGGTAGAAGGAACCTCACCAATGATACATGTGGCTTCCAAAATGGAGCTTAGCCGTGTTTTTGAACAAGTATGTAGGTGCTCGTGACATTTTTAAGCCGAATGGGTTTGCACCCCCGACGCTGCATATTAGTGGCTTGGATACTGCGGGACATCTGTGGGGTCAGCCTGAGAAGCAATTGAGGGGGCTGTTCAGGTATCCACACCCGAGGGCTACCTTCAGCGGGAAAGAAGAGTCCTCATTGCCACCTTAGCAGACATCTCGTCCAGCTGGGAGTCAGCAAGTCCCTAACGAAGATGTTCCTCTGCCCCAGAGAGAGATCAAAATATTAAAGTAAACAACAAAGCAGGGATGGTGGCATCCAGCGAAGAGTCCTGGGGTGAGAGAGGTTGGCATTTATGGATTGATTAGGAGGCTCTGGGTCTGACTCACTCACAAAGCATTTTTCTTCCTGTAAAAAGGGAATCAGTTCGAAGGAAAACACAAGTAATTGAAAAATCCCTGGGGCGGGCGGCCTTGTCAAGATGAGCTGTGGTTGTCTCCTTGACACCACCTCGTCCCGAGGTGGAGGCTGTGCAAAGGACACGGGCATCCCTTGAATTCCTACTGATGCGTAGTCGGCAGCTACTCCTGGGGTGTAAGGAGGCCGGTGTCTCTCAGGAATAGGAAGAGAAGAATATGGTGTCCAAATGAACCCTGAAGGGGAGTTTAAATATCTTAAGTAAAATGTGGCTCCTTCCCCACTTACTCTCATGAATACTGACGTAGGATCTTTAATGACTACAAGTGGCTTGGCTGGGGGTTTTACTCGCCATCAGGAAGACAGCGGCAGAGAAGCTGTAAGTGCCATGCCAAGGCGTTGATTCCAAAAGAAGAATTTCCAGCTCCATTGCTTCCCATCCCAGTGCTGACCTGGCCCAATACTGCTTAGGCCTGGGCTACACGGGGTTGGGGGGAGTTTGAACTAAGATATGCAACTTAGTATCTTAGTTCGACTTACCTGGGCGTCCTCATGGCAGTGAGTCGACCGCAGCATTTCCCCCGTTGACTCCGCTTACTCCTCTTGCAGCGCTGGAGTTCCAGAGTTGACGGAGAGCACATTCGGGGACTGATTTATTGCATCTAGATGAGGGGTGATAAATCGATCCCCAATACATCGAACACTACCCGCTGATCCGGCGGGTAGTACAGACATACCCTCAGATTGCTGGATCTTCAGGATCACAGCCAAAGTGGGTATGACTGCATAATAAATAGCTGTTAGCAGGAACTAAGGACATTGCTTCACTGTGTGCTGTTGTGATGCTGCATAAAACTACAGGGAAAGGTTTGGGTAGAATAGCATGGACAAGTCAAGCCCAACAGAGCTGCTGATTTCGTAGGACTTGGTGCACTTTGTAATTCTGTGACCCCAGAATAGGTCTGGTCTTTAGTGTCAGGCTTTTTCCTTCAGAATGTTCTAGTCTGAGTTTGTTAAATATTAAACACTTCTATAATTACGGATCAAATTAATTTACCCAGCATAATGTTTGAATAGATTAGTACTCTGCAGCCTCGTAGTGTCTCTTAAAAGTGATTTTTTGGCTGCTTGGATACAAAGTGGTGACCTTCAGTTGCTAAGATGTCTGGAACAGGTGAAAATTGGGTAATGTTAGGGGCATGTTACAAATACATCCATTTGAAGGGAGTGTTGTTGTGTGTGCTGATTGTGTTGACTTTAGGTGAAAGGTTTTACTCTAAATTCAGGAGTGGGTGTGTTATCATTTAAATGGGAAACTTTAGAAGAAAAGGAGTATAACCTTGCGATTTCCATATCTTTAAGATTGTATTTGAGTCTGCTGCGTACTTGTGATCAAAAGGGAATGCTGTTAGCTGTAAAGTGAAATAAATGGAGGGCACCCTTATCTGGGTGAGATAAATGACTATTGTTTAGGAAAGACACTCCCCAGGGATTGAAGAATTTAATTACACAGGGATTATGAATATGCATGTAAATTAGACAATCTAGATTTGAAATGTCTACAATACAACTGCAGGGAATTGTTCTGACTTAAAAGTGTAATCATTTTTTATCAGTATGTGGAGCCTAATAACAAGGGAGAGGCCCCCCCTCTCCTGTTTTGCTAGGTTTTTCTTACGGCTTGGCCTGTTTCAGGTCATTAAACAATGGAAATTATCCAGAGCAGATCAGCTGTCCACAGCCTGAAAAGATGGTGCACTTGATCCTTTCTCTCTCATCCAGGCCTTAATGAATCTTGACAACAACCAATAGGGAAGCAGTCTGCTGTGTGGAGAGATTGTGGTAACACTGACCCAGATAAAGGACTTGGAAGCCAGGGAGCATGAGATTTTCATTCTGCTGGAAAAAGGGAGAATAAATCTGACTGATGGAAGGTTGGATAGCCCTCACGCCTGCCTACGAGTAACTGAATCAGATGTTTGTGGAACGTGCGCAATGATAGAAAATTTTGATCTGTCGTAAGGAGGTTGAAATGTGCATCCCTTTTTAAATTTCACATTGTTGTTGCCATTGTATTTGGAAACCTGTCTGCAAAAGCAGTTGTTTCCGTCAACAGCTATTGCTGTGTTTTGTTTTTTTTGTGTTAGTTTCCATTTGCACAAATGGAAAGATTTTTTTCTCTGTTCCTGATATTTTGGACATTTTTAACATCAAGTGGAGGCTTACTTCAAAAAAGCAAAGCAAAATTATGTTGTTCACGTATCTGTATTTAAAAGCTAATGTAGAAATACTAGAAAGTCAGAGGAAGTATTTCCGGGGCGGGGGTGGAGGGAGGAAGATATGTTGGATAATCATCTTTTAAAACTATCTTGGTATTTTTTAAAAATGTATATTTTTTCCAATTTTGACTTCCCCTTTTTAAAAACGACTTAATCATGAAATGGGTTATTGGAGATGAATGTCTGTGGGTTAAAAATGTTAATTGAGAGATTTGTTTTCCATATGACCGTGTAGAACAGTGTGAAACAGGGTTACTAGGTCCCAGGGTTTCAAGACATTTAAAATGAAGTGTTAAAACCCGTCCATGCTCTAACTACAGTCAAGTTGGGGAATTAATAATTCGGTTAAAATATGTAGTGCAGATAGGACATTAAAAGAGTGTCAGTTTTATATTTGAGTTCTATCTTTTGAAATTACACTGTATTATTTTTAACTTGCTACGGTAACACAATCACTATACCGAAAGATTAAAGAGAAATGTTTTTCTCTGTTTTCAAGTCTCTTTCCTTAGTGTAATTGACAGCCCCCACCCCGTCCATTCACTTTCACTGTTTGCTGTAAACAGTCAGTTTCACCTGTTGTTTGTGTAAGGCTCTCCCAGCAGTGGGGGAAGAGAAACATATTTTTTAAAATAGGAAAATGTGATTATGAAATCCCCCACACTAGCAGGTGGACTCGAGCAGGATTTCGAATTGCTTTAAACTTGCATTTTTTTTTTAAAAAAAGTTGGGATTTCAGATGGATAGTGTCTGTTTAACTGTGTTTCATACTTGGGCTAATGGGGTTTCATTTTTCTACTCCTCCCCAGCGTTTTTTTTTTTTTTTTGGTCTTCCTCCACCTTGATTAGTTCCAATGGCTGCTTCTGTCACACTGTTCCCAAACAGCCCCATTCTGAAATTGACAGGACTGTGATCAGTTTCAGTGATGTCATTTGGAACCTTGTGAACATGAGTGGAACTGACCAAGTTTTTACTCCACTGCATTTCTGGGATGCTCTACTGTGGTGTGTCTGCAGACCCAGGAAAGACAGTCTTGCTTTGGGTCTCATTTGGACGGTTACCTTTGCAACTGAAGGGGATCATCACTTTTTGTCTTCCTGCCTCCCTCACTCCATTACAGGCTTACATTAATTGAGAAATTAGCCCCTCCAATCCCATCTCCTTGAGAAAATATCCTATTCATCCCGGGAGAGTGGTTTTCCCCCCCACAACCTCTTGAGTCAAATGTTTTAATTAAGAAAAAAAGGGGGGAGGAATGGGTTTTTTCATAGTTCTTAGAGGCCAAATGAGACATTGCTTTTGTTCTAGGAAAAATATAATGAGGATGTTTATTTTTTGTAAAGGGATTAGTTTGAACATTTCGTAATATAGTATTTGTAATAAAAATTAATGTGTGAGAGACAGTATTATGGTAGTTCATTATTATTAAAGGTCATTTGAAGAGTATTAATTGTAAATGTTATTGCTGAATTTAAACTTTGAGTGTTACAGTTATTAATATACATTTATGATCTCTGGGATATGTGTAGAAGAAAAATGAGTAGGATATAAATGAGATGGCAAGCTTTCTGTATCAGCCTCATGTCTCAGTGTTACTCTGGGTTGCATGAAAAAAATACAACTTTCTTGTTAAATATTGGATATTAACTTCATGCAATAGATCCTGCTTTTTATAAAGCTTGCCTAACATTTTCATTCTGCCTCATATTTGGATAGATGCTTTTATTTCTGACTGTATCCACCAAGGGCATTTGCGTTGTATGTGCTGCTAAAGTGTCTACTGCGAGAATATTTTAAATACATTGGCCATTTTTAACACTGACATGGAACCTTTATGGAATGAACTTTGTGTGTGCATCCAAATTATACATCACTGTGCATTCCCAGGTATTTTAATATCTATGTTGAGTTTAATTAGCAGAGATTATATCAATGGAAGCAATTAGGAAGCATACGTTTTAAATGAAGTAATTATTCAGTAATTTTAAAGCTGTATATTGAGAAAAATCGGGTTACGTTATATCTATTTTTGCTATACTCTAAGATTTTAATGTACCCATTTGTACATCTAAAGCAGAAGAGCTACACAGACTGAATTTTAAGGCTCATTGTGTAAAAAAAGACCTGCTGTGGCAGTAGGAAGATAAACAGTGCTTGTGATATTTCAAAGTCACATTAATCTTGTTTTTTCTTTTAATGTATGACTTTCTCAAGGGAAAATGGTTTCCTCCTTGACTGCAGTGGATTAATGTTCACAGATCAGCTCCTGCCTTATTTTTTCTGTTTTGACAGAGCGCTGATTTGTATTTTGCCAAGACTACAACTTGTGTTTGCAGAGTTTGGAATAGTTCCATGTTAAGAAGTGTTAAAAAAGGAAAGCATACTCTGATGTAAAACACTAGCAAACTAATCTCATTTAGTATGGAAGTTATTTTTTGTGGGGTAGTGATGAGAAATCCATTAAAGAGAGTGGAAGACAGGTGTGCTCAGGGGAGCCACATAACATTCCAGTATATATTTGTATACAGCAACACCAAAGATCCAGAATCAGTGTTTCAATCAATACAGTCAGTTACCACTTTTTGCTAAGGGCCTGAGCCAAAGCCCATTGAAGTTAGAGTCTTTCTATAGACTTCAGTGGGCTCTGGGGCCTTAAATTTCCCACCTCTTGGATGAAATTCTGTTCTGACTGATACAAGGGCAACTCCTATTGAAGTCAATGGGAGTTGTACCTGCATATGCCATGTCGAAATTTTGCCTCTTGTGTTTATTGCTATAGAGATTAAAAAAGTAATTTAATCAGTCCAGTATTATAGGAGTTGTGCACCATAAGCCACGGGTGAATCTCTTCTTTTAGTCCAGCGGATCTCAAACTGGGGGTTGTGACCCCCCTAGGGGTCGCGGGCCGATTCCAGGGCGGTCACAAGCCTCTGCCAGCGCTGAGAAACTGCTGGATGGAATGCTTCCACGTTAGGTGGCATGGCCGCGGACACAGCATCACAGCATGCGTGTCTGTGCTCCTCCGAAAAGCCGCTGAAGTGTCGCCAAAAGCGAGAGGTTTGAATTTGGCAGCTTTTCGGCGGACATACAGGGGTCGCGAAAACAAGCTGAATGGAAAAAAAGAGTTGCATAAGCTATAAGTTTGAGAACCACCGTTTTAGTCCTTGTTTTTCTGCCACTAAGGATAGTGGCAGGATGTGTGCACTGCTGGGGAGAAGCAGGTTGGCATGAGGCAAGGCGATGTAAGAACAAAAAGATGCAATTTTAGCCAAAGCATACTAACTTGTCATTGAATACATGACTGCCGATTGTATCATATATAAGCTCTTAGAAGAGATTTCATGGTACGAGTGTGCTGGGCTTAATACAATTATTGTATTGGAGCCAAATATAAATTTTACTTTGCCCAATGAGCATCAATAAACTTTTTTTTAACTAACGAAGTGACTGTTAAACAATGTCACTAGCCAGAACTGAAGCTACCGTGTTGTGCCAGACATTTTTCATGGCTCCCTCAGCATCTCTGGGCAGAGAACTTGACGTTTCATTTTTGATGATCATTGCATCCTGTTTTGAATGGTTTGTCTAGACATTTTGACATGACCGTGAAAGTAGTTTGGTGACCTAGAATTAGAATGAGTGTGTGTAAGAAATCAGACTTCAGATTTCTGCAATCAATCAGTGTGAATAATTATATTGCAGGGAAATTTAAAGGGAAAGGGATTTTGGATTTTCTCCAAAGAGAGAATCATTTGCAGTTTATCAAAAAATGTATACGACAAGGCCAGAGAGTGGTAAAGATGTCTGAATAAAATCAAATTAAAATATTAGGCTTCTATGGTGAGGGTAGGATTGTGGGTTCAGGAGTAGAAGTGGGATTTTTTCCCCTTCTTTGGGCACAAAACGTTTCCTTGAGTTTTAATAACCCTGACACCAAACTTTTCTGTGTTGTCTTAAGAGACACGCTGTCAGCTTGCGTCATGCATTTCAAAGAAATTTCTTCTTCTGTGTAACCAACAACGCCTTAGATTGGTGATTCCTGGACTGTAAGAGCTTAATGTGCGGCATCTAAAATTCAAATGTGCTTGGCTTACCACCTTTATAACTTTAGTGGATATGGCTGTAAGGTTTTTTTGGTCTGATACAATACTTTAAACCAACTCCCAGATCACCGATTGCTGCTCTGATACATGTGCCACAATTTGAGAACGGCTGAAGTAGATTACTAAAACTGGAAATTTTAGAACTCCAGTATATCCCGTGCTGTCTGTTTGCTCTGTGTTTTTCTCCCTTTGGACAATGAAATGTCCAGGAAGTCAGATCCCCTTTGAGAGTCACAGATTTACAACGTTGGGGTTGCAGGCACCCTCAATTTCTCTGCAACGTTTGCAACTCCAGCTCTGAACTTCTGAAAGGAATAGATGGACACTGTCCAATAGCAATATTGATATGACCATCTGACCACGGCTTGGCTATGCTTACTAGTTGTCATTGGCTAAGAGTTGTGCACACAGCTAGCGACTTGTCTCCTTCACCTGTCATATCTTGTATTTTGTATTTTTTGTGCTAAGCTTTGCTGTGGGAACTGTCATTTTCCTGTGTTTGTAGGTTGCTTAGTGCCTTGGGGCCCCAACTTAGTGAACAGCTGCAGGGCTTCTGCAGTATAAATTTAAAGTAATAAATGTATCACTATCCAGTATAGCTGTATATGGCATATACCCCATGTGTGGAGTTTTCTTTTGTTTGTACTGGGTATGTCACATGCGAGAAGGCAGCCTGGGTGCAAATTAATTTTACCTTACTTAACTACATAAATGCTTAAAAATAAGCTTACAATGAGTATTATATTACAGAATAAAGCAACTCCCCCAGGCGTACATCCGCAGCGTTGGTCTCAATGTCTTTGTCAAGCTACGTGCATAGATCCAGTGGCTCTGCTAAAGGTCTGGTTTGACCGGGCTGCTTCTGAATAAGTAAGAAACAGAAAATCAGGGGAATGTTATTAACTACGGGCATTGAGAATTTGCACGCATTGGACACTGTCCAGAACGCACTGTCCTGGAGCCATAACGTTAACTACATTTATTCTGATCTTGTTGCAATGTTTATGGGGTGGCCTTCATTGTGCAGTTCTAGAGCATCTAAAAACTATCCAATCATACCATAGAATATCAGGGTTGGAAGGAATCTCAGGAGGTCATCTAGTCCAACCCCTTGCTCAAAGCAGGACCAATCTCAACTAAATCATCCCAGCCAGGGCTTTGTCAACCTGGGCCGTAAAAACCTCTAAGTAAGGAAATTCCACCTTAGACTCACAGGGAGCATTTCTGAAATTGTTTATTGTGCATTTTGTTGTCCTGGATCAGACCACAAGTCGGAAAAACTAAATGCTGATTTAAAGCAACTAGCCTGTCTACAAGGGAATGTGTGAAGTTCAAGAGGGAAGTTTCTATCAAACTTAATAGTGGGGTGCCACCGTTCAATTACTCCATGTATTATTATTTACATAGCACCTGAAAGTGTCGTAGGCACTTTAGGAACAAATAGAGGCAGGTCCCTGCCCTGATGAGCTTACATTCTAAGCAGGAAAGATTGTAGGTGGTCAGCTT
This sequence comes from Dermatemys mawii, assembly GCA_007922305.1. NCBI lineage: Eukaryota > Metazoa > Chordata > Testudines > Dermatemydidae > Dermatemys > Dermatemys mawii. Next base: position 46,250,107 of record ML677352.1, read on the forward strand.
CAGTGAGCAATTAGAAGATGAATGTACAAACTCATGAACTAAACAGCTATTGCTGGGATGAAGGTGGTTTGCAGAATCCCCGGTAACTCTCATCCTTTCTTCTCCTTTCTGTTGCATCCTCTGAAATTTGGGTCAGCCAGATCCCTTCAAAGGAGGAAGTCATTTGCCTCATTTAGGAGAGGAAGCAGGAAACAAGTAACTCCCTCTGCTTGCAAAGTCATAACCATTAAAGATGGAAAAATCCCACTGTGTCATTTAGTCAGTTCTGTGCCTATGTAAGACTCTTCCTGTTGGTCCGCCCGTGGTGCTTTGGGCTTGACACGAAAGGTAGCTTTTCTCATTGGATAGCAGCCTGGAAAATCTGAGCTCTGGACTCATGTAAAAGGTGGAGTTATTTGGACAACACAAAATACTCTTGTAGTTTCCAGGTGTGGTGACATCTGATGGGATCTAGGTTGTTGTGTGCCGACTATCCCGCTTACTGCTACATTGTAGGGATTTTTTAAAATGTGCTTTGGGTTAAAATGAGCCTGGTCCTCATTATCACTAGGAGAAAATGTTGGATAACGAAGATCAAGGAAAGTTTAATGAATCAGCCATGTAGACAAAAACTAACTCGTGAGCTTGGTTCGTGCACACACGGCACAACACAAAGACAGATCCAGATTTGTTCTAGGGTTGGTCTACACGTCAAAGTTAGGTAGGTGTAACTATATTGCTCAGTGCGGCGAAAAAATTTTAAGCCAACCTAAACCCTGCAGACACTATTTGGTCGAGAGAAGAATTCTTCCATTGACTTAGCTACTGCTACTCCTAGAGGTGGATTTACTGCACTGACGGAAGGATCCCTTAGTGTCTACACTACAGCCACGCAGTCTCAGCACTTCAGCTGTGCTGCTGTAGTGTTTCCAGAGTAGACATACCCTTTAGCCTCAAAACAAAGTGAGGGAGAACCGATAAAGGCCCTTTAATCCAGCAGACAAAGGCATAACAAGACCTGATGCCTGGGAGATAAAATCAGCACATTCAAACTGGCAACAAGAGACTGGTGTTTTTAACAGTGAGGGTCATTAACCATTAGAACAGATTACCAAGGAAGGTGGTAAATTCTTCACCTCTACAGTCGTTAAATCTAAACAGATGCTCTAGTTCAGACAGAGATTATTGGGCTAGGTGCTGGAATTGGTGGGTGAGACTCTACGGCTGTTATGTGGGTGGTCGAACTAAATGATCATAATGGTCCCTTTTGTCCTTCAAAGCTATTAAGTTTATGAGCTAACCTCTTGCTAAAAGCAGAACAGAGTTGAATGGAACTAAGAATTGGCTTCTGAGCAAGCGTAAGGGAATCTAACTCCTGAGAGCTGCTTGGGGATTTTGTCCCTTTGAACCTTTGCAGAAACTCCCCTCGCAATAACCAAATGTACTGACATTTCTGCATTGCAGCGTGGAGACCTACCCAAGCATATGCCAGAGTTTAAGGTGCTGTCTTCTGGCTGCAATTAGTTAGGGTGCCTTTAAAAACCGTTTTTCGTTACTGAATTGGAAACCGCGTGAAAAGGTCACGCTTCAGAAGACTGCTCGGCACTGCAAAGCTGCCTTTGAACCAAAAGGTGTAGGCGTTTAACACCCTTGCTGTGGCGCTGGGTTTATTAACCCTTTCGACAAGAGTCTAAAACAGCTGCAGTATTAACTCTTTATATAACAAGCAAATTTGGTCTCAAAGCAAGTCTTTATTTTTGCATTTTCCCTCTACTGTGGACATGTTTGAGGATGGTGCAGTCTGGGACAGACCTAGAAAAGGTTCCCTTGTAACTCACAGTCTGACCAGGTGTATGGAGATGCTGCACAGGATGGCATCTGCACGGGAGAGCTGTTACTTTAAGATTTTTTTTAAATAAAAGAAAAGGCAAGCAGATTTTTTCCTCTCCCTGGATTTACCAGATATGTTCAGTTAATTCAGTTATTCAGTTCCATGCATTACCATTAGGTGAGTGGTGCTGGAACTGGGGGTGCAGGTTTGAAGTGGTTTTCATCATTTACAGGATTTGCAGTTTTGTTTAATGACTCTCAGCACCCCTGCTATAAAAACTGTCCCAGCACCTATGGGTGAGTTTGGCCTGGTAATTACCATATTATCAGTTATTTATATACAGCAGATCCCCAGCGTGCTTCCCTTCCTTCCCAGTCTGATGTCCCCTCTTACACCTTTACTTGCTTATTCGCAGGTTATTTCTTTAAGCCAGACATGGGCAAACTTTTTGGGCCGAGGGCCGCATTGGGGTTCAAAATTGTATGGAGGGCTGGGTCAGGGAAAGCTGTGCCTTCCAAAACAGCCTGGCTCCACCCGCTATCCACCCCCCTCCCACTTCTGGCCCCCTGACTGCCCCCCTCGGAATCCCCAATCCATCCACCCCCCCGTCCCCTGACCGCCCCCTCCAGAGACATCCTGCCCCTAACCACTCCCCCGGGACCCCACCTCCTATCTAAGCCACCCTTCTCCTTGTCCCCAACCGCCCCCTCATGAGACTCCCCCACTCTAACTGACCCCCCAGGACCCCACCCTCTACCCAACTCCCTTCCCCCAACTCCTTGTCCCCTGACTGCCTCAACTCCTATCCACACCCTTGCCCCTGACCCCTGGGACTCCCATGTCTACCCAGCCCCCCGTCCGTTCCCCATCCCCTGACCGCGCCCCTGGAACTCTGCCCCATCCAACTGCCCCCCTACTCCCTAACTGCCCCCTGGGACTCCCTGCCCCTTATCCAACCCCCCGACCCTCTTACCATGCTTTTCAGAGCAGCGGGTCCAGCAACCGAGCGGAGCCAGACACGCTGCCCTGCAGGAGCTCACAGCCCCGCCCACTGCTCTTACCACGTCGCTGAGCGGCAGAACCTCAGGTCCCACCGGAGCCAGCCCCACCACTGTCCAGGAGCAGCGGGCCACAGCACTGGTGGTGCGGCGCACTGAGGCTGCAGGGGAGGGGCCGGCAGTTCAGGGCTGGGCAGGATCGTCCCGCGGGCCGTAGTTTGCCCATCCCTGCTTTAAGCACTGTGTTTCCTGAGGCACAGACTAGCCTCTCTTCCCTTCACTCATTTGAGTGATAATGAAGGTTTCTGCACTGTGCTCCACCCCCACAGTGATTATTCACAATGAAATCTCCGTTTAGCACCCCTCTATTAACCACAGTTCAAGCCCTTTACTAAAGACTGAGGGCGCACTTTCACGTACAGCAGCGCTTTAGTGGAGACACTCCAACACTGAGTTCTTCTGTCGGCCTCGTTAATCCACCCCACGAGGCAGTAGGTGTGTCGACGGAGAAGCTTGCCTGTCAGCATTGCGCTGTCTATGCAGGGGGTTAGGTTGATGTAACTCCATCGCTCGGGGGTGAATTTTCACACCCCTGCATGACATAGTTATACCCATATAGGTCTGTAATGTAGAGCTGGCCTGAGATAAGGTAGAGGCAGTAATATCTTTTATTGGCCCAACTTCTGCTGGTGGAAGAGACCGGCTTTAGAGCTTTAATAACAAAGGCTGTTAGCACAGCTCGTTCATGTCTAACTGAGTGCTTGCAGTTCCCGGTGATGTTCAGGGATCGATCCCCATTGATCAGTTTCTAAGTGCTGAAAAGGTTGTATTATTTATTAGAGAACCTCCCTCTTGCAAGTCTTGCATTACCCTTCGTGCCCATCCGAATAGCGAGTTTTCTAGACACAGCAGTGCCAAGGGGCTAGCGGAATCTGGGATCCCATTGTGCTAGGCACTGTACAAACAGAACAGGAGACAGCCCGTGCCCCACAGAACTAACAGTCGAATTAGACAGGCAGGAAGGGGATAGATCACACAAGCAGAATGAACAAACGTCATGTTAGTGCCACTGTTTTGGGGGATTCTGGTTTTCTTGTTTAAATGCTTCGGTGTGGTGATAGGAGAGGATTTGCTCCATGGCAAGGCAAGGGAAAGGGGGATGAGGACAGAAGGGCTTGGAGTAAATGGCCCATCAGCACAAGAGAAAAAATGATCAGAAGGAAAGCTACATACAGCAGCCAGATGACCCCACCACTGTCCCTCAGTCCCACCTGGAACTGTTTCCTGTCCCTGGAACTTCTGTCCCTGCCTGGCTGCTTGCTGCAATGTCTTTCCCAAAGGCCACGTGGCTTTTCGTGCCTTCCTCATCTACTTGCTTGACATTTATCCACTTCATTACAAATGCCAACAGGACTGTAGCCGCCTTTGACATACGTTTAAAAATACAGCCCGTCTGTAGTTCAGCTCAGAATGAACACAGCTGCATGTCACTGGCCAAAAATAAAATAACAAGTTGACCTTGGGCTCCCTCACCAAATAAATAAACCTACCCAGAAACAGCCCCAACTCTCTGCACCCCCTCCACAGAGACCTGGGCGAAGAGGTGGGCCTTGCAGCATACCCCAAAGGCCAACAGATCCGGAGTATTTGGGGCTATTCCGAAGAACAGCTCATCGCTTTCTGGTTCTTTTAGTGGCTAAGCACATGTTGAGTGGGGTCTAAGGGATGTTAGCAGGCAGTTAGCGTTCATCATATCTCCCGTCATCGGAATTCAAGATGACTCACCAGCAGCCCCAATAACGTATTAACGTGTGGAAACAGTTAATGCACGTTAAACCTGAGCTCCAGAGAATGCAATTGTTTTTGTTTGTATAGAAATAATTATGCATTTGCCAGTATGGGCTATGGATGCATTGATATGCAGTAAAAAATAACGCGCTCTGGGATCAAAACAGCACTTGGGATGGCGAGGATCCTGCCGTTACTTCAACAGTATTGTTTGTGTCATTACCAAGGTGAGATTGAATGGTGCTGGTCGACTGTCTTTCCTTTCCGCCTTGTGTGTGCTCTTATGATTGACATCCCTTCCCAGCCTGTCAGCATCCCTCCTTCCCTGCAGCACTGGGTATGGCCCATACGTGGGTGAGGAACCAGTTCTGCTGACAGTGGGAGTGGTTGGAACAATCAGACCACTTACTGTAAGACCGAAGACGTGCTTGCTTGTTCTGGCTGTTGGAAAGCCAGGGTATGGGGCGAAGGTCAGTCAGTTTTAGGCACAATTCTTTCTCTTTCCTTTACTGCACTTGGTTATGTCCTGATAGCCCTTGCACACCCAAGTTGCCTTTACTCACGGGACTAGTCCCACTGACTTCACTGAGATTACCCATATGAGTAAGAGCTGGAGGATGGGATCAGATGCAGGGAAAGGCAACTGCCACCATTAATTTTAGCTGTTAGTCTCTAGTGCTACCTTCTCCTATTTAGTTTCTGCAGCTTAAATTTTCATACATTCCAGGGCCAGAATGGACCACTGGGAACATCTAGTGTGACCTCCTGCACAGCTCAGTCCATTGAGCATTCCTGAAGGAAATATCTTCCTTTGGTTGGAAGTGACTCAAAAGCACGCCTCTGGTGGGACTCAACTCCCCACCCTTTGACTGCCCTCCTAGGTACAGGATCCGCTGCCCTATCTGTTGCACTACAGAGCCAATTTTCAGTTGTCCTGTGTAGTTCTGAAGGAGTGGGGGAATGTGGGGCTAGGGAGTTGCTTCCTGCACAGCACAATGGATTACGCAATTAACCAGGGGCCATGCCATTCAGAAAGGAACACATGGGAGCCATTAAAACCAAGAGGAGTGGCAAGCATGACAGTCCAGTCCAAACAGGGACTGGGTTGCAGCTACTCCAGCTCAGACTGGGACTTCTGGTGGCTGTGTTATTTGTTGACATAAATTATTCTTTTTGAAAAGAGGCGTGTCTGGTTTCCTGGCCATGTGTGGGATTACTCTGTCCCTATTCTAGAAGAGAAACTCACCCAGGTAAATGCTGCTCTGTCTTCCTCCGTTATTAAATATGGCTTTCCCATGTTCAATATATTCTACTTCCAGCCCGCCGGTGGTACCCGGGAGTCCCTTCATTTCCCATGTCCAGCTAAATGAGACGGGGAACATTCTTCAGTGGCTAAGGCCCCTTTTTCTGTAAGGGCTTAAAAGAGCCACCAAAGGGTCAGTTTTGGACCGAGTAATTTGAATGGAAGGTCTGTGTCCAGGACTGACCACGTTCAGACATTGTCACTCTCTTGTGAGGCTGGCTGTTTTCTCCAATCCTTTCAGTCCCCCACCCACCCCACTTTTCCTTTGTTTCGTATCTAATCCCCTCCTAACGTCATCACGCTGAACGAATTTAAACAAGAAAACCAAAGCGCCGTGCCCCCCTCCCCACTTGTGGCACTGTCATCACTGGGAAAGTGTGTCTTCCCCACCACACGTTCCAACAAGAACAGGGATGATGATGAATTTGTTCTGCGGTAACACCGAGGAAACCCAGTCTTGCCATTGTGCAAGATGAAGTCTAACTGCTCTAAGACTTAAAAAAATCTTTCAAAGCTGTGTCAGCTGAGCAAAGGAGGAATTCTTTACCACGGTGAGTCACCTGTTCACTGTGTGTTGGTGCACAGTCTGCCAGACTAGCCCAGTTCTTGCTCTTCAGATCTGCAGTCATCTTGTGTTCAGACACAGTCGGGTGGAGAAATTGCTGATGCAGCCTTCAGGGTATAAAATACACGGTTGCCATCTGTTTCCGTAACAAAATATAAGCAGCTTTCTTTTTTTAACTTGAGCTCTCTGATCGTCTTGGCTAATTGGCTGCCTTTGAGATTTCTAAACTTAAAAAGCTGATAAGGTGAGATTTTTACCCATTGCCTTGGAAAGTAATGAATTTTAAAAAAAGCTAATTTAGACCAAAAAAAAAAAAGAGACCCAGATTCAGTTGGCTAATTTCTTTTAGTTTTAAAATTGAATTCTGATGGATTCATCGTTTCCAAATGAAATGATCACAGCTGTGATCTTGGGCATAGTCTTGCTCAGAGCAGCTGTTTAGTGCGTTTCTTGGAAGAAAGTGGAAAAGTTGTGCCGTCCTGGTGGTTCTGAGCCAACCGGATGCTGAAATATATTAGAGCCTCAGTGGCTGTCTTGTCTTCCTCTGGTCAGTAGCCGGTCAGCTCACAGGCCTGGAAGAGAGGGACCATCCCTTGCTGCTCTTATAAAGAAACCCAGTACTTGGGGCTGCTGGTTGGTCACTGAGCAGGTTGGTGTTGGTTAGTGGATTTCCTTCAGAATCCCCTTCCAGGCCCTGGTTTGTAACCTTTCACCGGCAAGGAGGGCTGGGATAGTTTCCGATAGCAGCAGCCAGCATGCTTCGCAGCTCAGAGGAGATTTATAGACAGAGGAATGAGGAGACCGTGTCTTCTGCCAGGACAGGACATCCGCCCTGCCAGCTCCAAACACAGGAGAGCGCACCCTGGTGTGGCTGTGTCGCTATGGGAACTGATGGGCATTCTGGGGCCAACAGAGCACTGACAAATAGGCCTTCCTGGTGTTTTTAAGGGGGTACATTTTGGACTTGTTCACCTCATGTGGCCTTTTAAGAGGTTAAGGGTCTTAATTCCCCTCCTCCCCGCAAAGCAAACCCAACTCCCTCCTGTTTGGGTTAGATAGGAAGCATGGCGCCCACAAGCAGTTGGTAACCACAGCTTCAAATACTAGGAGCAAGATTTGGGTTAGTTTCCATTAGGTCTGGGCCTCCTGCCATGCTGCAGAAACCACATCTGACTGATCTGAACGCGAACCTGCCGCTTGTAAATGGAAATGACAATTTGATGCCGGGGCAGCAAACCTAAGCGGTAGCAGCTGCTTCTGATGTTTTACCCCTTCTCTGGAGCTGAACAACGGCCCAGCGAGCTCGCTCGGTTCCACTCTTTAAACGGGCCTGCTGCTCTTCAGAGTCAGTACAGAACATCAAATCTCCATTTTGTTTGCTAGTAGAGCTCACTGGCATGGGAGGCAGACGTGTGGGGCCTGCTTCCACGGTACAGCCGTCCGAGTTCTGCAGACAGTGGCTGCAGGCAGACCCCTCCGGGCAGTCTCTTCTCTTTACTTCTCGTCAGTGAGCTCAGGAGGAGAGCGAGGTTCTCTCTTGCATCTCCAAGAAACCTTCCCACATTTGTGTCTTTCCTGTACAAAGAATGATGTTTCCTTGTGTTTCTCATTCTAAAAAGGACAGAGTGCTCCTGGAAATCCTTGACTTAACCACCTTTTAGAAACAATTTGCTAACATTTTGCTCTCCCTCCTCTTGCAAATTGCTAATGATACATGATCTTTGGGCTGGAGATTCCATTTGTCCGAGTCTCCTTGTGTAGTCACGTCCACTGGTTCAAAATGCTCCTGCGTTGTATCACTGGGCTGGTGAAAATGTCTGCATGAAGCGCAGGGGAGTGGAGAATCAGAGTTTGCTTCTGTTTTGTTATTTCACCAGAATCTGTGATCTTGCTGGTGACATTATAGCCACAGGCCTGAAGCAGATCATAATCCCCTGACATGCAGTAATTGGTTGACTTCTAAAGAAATGAGTCTTGCTAGAAACATCCCAATTAGTAACTCTTAAAAGGGGGAGAAAAAAGGACGAATTGTGTGTAAAAATTAAGCCTCCAATCTCTTGGTCATCCTGGTTTTCTGATACTGGCGCGATGATGTCTGCGTTATACAATGTACATGAAAATACAATGAACCTTTTTCCATCTCTGCCTGAAGGCGGCCATCTTGCTGAAATGTGAAATCACCGATGATGCCAGGAGTTAGGAATCTCTTTGTAAAGTTGGTTCCTCCCTGTTTTTAATACTGGTTTAACATTCAGATGAATGTTATTTATGGCAGTTATCAAATGCCGGAGGGAGGTTGGATTTTGCCCTCTGAAATTGGGGTATTTGTTGTTATAGAATTAGTGACCCAGCTATCTGACAGCTGGAGTTCTGAATGGCTTTTCTGTGCATCAGCTCTGTAGACTGTGGGGGAAAAACATTCCCCAGAATCTTTAATTGATTTTTTTTTTAACGATAGGATTAAATTCTGTGCAGTCAGACAAGGAAAGAGAGCATACACAATTGCTAAATGAAATACTAGTCTCCTGCTATTTTGGGAACTCTCCTATAATTGCATAGGCCTGCTGTGGCGTGTTAACTTAAACAAAAACTGTGCCTGGCAGGAGTATTACAAAGCTACCAGACTCAGTTCCCTGCAGCAACAACCTTCTGCAGCGCCTCTCCCCCTGCCCAAACTCAGAGCTGTAGAAGATGCATCAGGGAGCTACTGTGAAATTGAAGAAACACGTGTGATTTGCTGACAAAAATCAGGGGGGTTTTGTGGTGGGGTTTTGTCTGTCTTTGCCTTTCCTTCTTCACATTTCTTCTCCTGTTTCCAATTCATTTGGATTTGTCCACCTTTTTTGGTGTCATCTTCCCCTTCCCTCCGCTTGTCTTCCTCCTGCTGTTGAGCAGATTGGAAAGAACCTACTAATTCTTTTTCCACATCAGAGGGATATCACTTTTCTCTTTTTTCTTTCTCCTTCCCTTGTTTTACCTCTGTTGTTCCACATCTCTTTTCTTGCTTTTCCCTCTGGTCTCCCTGCCCATCTTACCCTCTTTGTCTCTCTTCCTCTGCTCTCTAGTGCTGTCAGTGGTGTGAGAGCAAACTGAAAGATCCAGAGGGTGGTTCTATCTTGTGTGTTTAGTTTTAAGAGCTGAGGTTAGCAGTATGATGGTATTTTAAGTGAGTTTGAAGAAGGGCTGCGTGTTGGCAGATTTGTAGGTGTTTTATCTGAGTCGTGGGAACTGGGGGCCACTGATCAAAGGACATTGTTGCTCCAAGTCTCTCTTAATGTCTCTTTTTCCATAAATCTTGTTTTTTGTTTTAAGAAAAAAAAAGTTCTAAGTAAGTAATGATTTGATAGGCCAGCTTGGACAGGAACTAGATTGCTGACCACCCATCTTCAGGGACTAGTCAAGAAACGTTCACAAGGTCTCAGAACTGGGATGAAATCCTGAACCCATTGTAGTCAACTGGAGTTTTGCCTTTTACTTCAGTGAGGCCATGAGCAAGAAGAACCCCCTTGTACGAGGGTCAGTAGGTCCGCTGAGCCGCTGGGGGCAGTGGGGAGCTACTGCCTCTCTGGAAGGCCTCGGTCACACTTTCCGGTCACAGGGGAATTAGGGTTGGGAGGTATGCTGTCAAGAGTCTGTGGGGCACCCCTCAGGCAGGGGAGCACTGGCAAGAGTCAGGGGTGCACTTCACAGGCAAGGGGGCACCAGCAGGAGTCAGGGTAGTCCGCCACTGGCAGCTCCGGTTCCCCCTCAGCGTCCGCCTCTGTCAGGCACGGGTCACTGCTGGGCTCTGGCAGTCCCTCAGGGTACTCCGTGGCTGGCAGATCTGGTAACCCCAGTCCTTCCTCTAGCCTAGGATTCCCTCGGTCCAGGGCCTCCCCTGGCATGGCAGCAGGATGTGGAGGGAGCAGCCCACAGTCTGTCTGTCTTCTTCCCTGGTGCTGCCCTGACTGAGCTAAGGGCTCCGTCTTTTGTACTTCCTGTTCCACCCCTCCCTTTTCAGGGGGTGGAGCCAGCTTGGTCTGGCCCCACCCACTCAGGCTGAGAGAGTGGTTCTTTCCCCTCTGGCTCAGAGGGAGGCCACCCAGGCTCCCTACACCCCTATATCTACTGACACGGTCTTACCCAAAGCTGGAGGAGAAACCAAAAGCTGCATCCTGCAAAAACTTGAGCACCATGAGAGGTCCCTTTGGCAGTTCGGGGTTCCCCAGCCTGATCGATGCCATAGTCCTTCGGCCTGGCCACCAGTGCTGTAGTGAGAGCTGTGCAGGTGAGCTCCCCGGCAGCACCCACTGGTAACAGAAGACAGTGAACAATCACCGTGCATGTTCTGAGTTCTCCTTGGAAGCAGAAAGATGTCAGCAGCTTGGCTTTCTGTTTGTAGTGGCTAAGTCTGTGGTGAAGTTTCCGTTTCTGGTGGTTTGGAAATTGCTCTGGAGAAATACCTCCAAAATAATAGGTGACTCTCAAACCCTGAAAGAGCAAGGGCTACAAGTTACACTTTTTTTTTTTGTACACTAAACCATGTTTGCACTGAGGTCTTGGAGAGCCTTTTTAAAAATCTACAGTATAATCACATTTAAACCGGAATCCATTGATCTTTTCTGTGGGGCTTCATGAATATTTTTCATTTTTGTAGCACTGCTGTCATCTGTCAAGAGAGCTGTGATTAAACCAGGCTTCTTTTACCATAAAACTCCATCTCCTCCCGCTTGAGACTGCAGTGGTGAAGTGTCGAATCTGTGTGATAGCCATAGCAACTAATTTATTAGGAAGGTGAAATTACTAATGTGTGCTTGGTAGCAAGTGGCCGAGTTGAAGATTCTGTGAGATTTCTGTTATGATCCTCTGGAGTTGTACATGAACATGATAATGAATTGCTGAAACGTTCTATGCTTGGTCTCTGATCAATGATTAATTTTTGTTCAGTCTATTCAAATCAAAATCCCTTTTTGAGTTCCAGCATGGTGTTAAAAAAATGTACATTTTCCCCATGAAAAGCTGCAAACCTTTTGGTATGTCGTTAGCTTACAAAAAATAATCATCTTTCCAAATGATTAGCCCTCTGTGAGGGCTATTCTCCGGACCAATTAAAAATTGAGTTAAAAGCAGTTGAAGGAGCTTTGCACATGTGTAGTATGAATTTTCCACTCCATTTTTAGAGGCCAATACTGTTTCGGAGTGTATGGAATAATACAATAAAATTGCACTTGGCTGTGTAGGGATAGTTTTGCATTGGTATTTCACAGTTTAGGTATAGAGTCAAAATCACTTACAGTTATATTCCCAATAAAACCAGCCCACACGTTAGGGGGTCACTCTCCTCTTTTTAAAAAAATATAGGGAAATGGAATTAGATGGTTTGTGCACCTCGGTGTTAAGGATACAGTTTAAACATGCGGACATCTGGAAAGGCAAAGGTTCGAGTTGTCATAATAACCATGGGTGAGATTCTGGTCTGCAGCTCTGAGCTGCAGCCCAGAGGGAGCAGGCGCTAAGGTGACTTTGTCACCTTTCTTATCCCGATTCTGGGGTGCTCCCTGGGCCATGGCGTAACTTCGACAGTCCTGGGGCCTATGGTACATCTCCCCTACAGCTAGGGGTGTATTTCCTTGTGTGTGTACACATACTCGCCTGTGCTCTGTGCTAGTATAAATAGCCGTGTAGACATGGTAGCATGGGTAGTGGGATACATGATGCCACCGGTTTCAGGCAGATCGGTACGCTGCTAGTTCTACTCAACCTAATACCCCTGGCATGGGAGTTGCCCAGGGGGTCATCAGCTGTCTTCAACAACATCTGCACCTGGGGAATTCTCTCACAGGTGGAACTGTGGGACTTTGGGTCCGTCCGCTCGGCTCTTGTCCTTTTACCAGGCATAAGGAGGTTGGAGCCAGGGGTGAGAATCTCATCCCATCCAGCTATGGAGTGTCTGGGGTTATTTGTTACGCAGTTACCGCTGACCTAAAACTTAGATCCTCCCAGTCTTCCACTCTGATGTGCATGCAGAGCTATGATTGACTTTAATGGGAGTTGCACAGGTGTAATCGAGACAACGTTGCCTCAGATATGGGAGTTAGGGTTACCATTTGCATGCCTGGTTTTTGGGGTGTTTAAAATGGATAAAATAATTGGTCATAGATGTATCATGACACTTCCCAGCTCTGGTATTCATTCAGCCTTTCTGTTTAATAATTTATTGTGTTACTGACACATAACTACACTCATCTTTTCTGTCCGTTGGGAAAGAGACTGGCCGAAATCCCATAACATGCCTGTCCGCCATTCCTGGAACCTGTGTATTTCATCTAAGGACAAAGAGCTCTTTGTAAAAATAGCTTGGTGGCAAATTTGTTGAAGGTGAACTAGATGGATTTCCTCTTCCACTTGATCCTGCAATAAACTCCTCCTCGTGCATTCATTCCACCATTCACAAAGCTGGGATTCGCTAAAGGGGTCAGGCAAGGAAATGACATTGTTTAAACCCGTCTTTTAAAATGTATGTAAATATCAATTTGCTTTTCATGTTGTTATATTAGAAGTGGCAGTAAACAGCTATATTATGATACTTCTGAAAGGCCTCAAACCAGCGTGCTGGGTGCTGCACAAACAGAGGAAACTTTTTTTTCCTTTTTCTCTTTCAGATTTTTTCCCTTCCCCACCAGAAAGAGCGTGAAGTTTCAGTATTTCTTTGTTTTGTCTTCCCAGATTCTCCCAGTCACTGTTCAGAGGCTTTACACCCAGAATCCAAGTAGTAAATTTTATATACACACACACACACACACACACACACACACACACACACACACACACAAATATGTTAGAACGTTGAATAGGCAGAACTGTCATCTTTCAACTTGCGATTGGAGATATTTGCCCTCCAGATTGAAAATCAGCTTTCAAAGGCATGGTAATTTTATGGAGCGTGCCACTTTTTAATTAGAACATTTAATTAGGAGAGATTTTCATCTGAGAGAGTCTTGTTTTAAAACTATGAGGGATGTTGAGTGAAAACCAGAAAAAACATAGGGAGAAACACAACCAGATCAGTAATTTAGGATACCCCTATTGCCCGTTTGTCTTTATTTTCATAATTAGCTGTTTCCTGTAGGTCTCTTTTTATTAACTCTGAAAATAAATGCTCCAGTTAGAAGTGTACGGAACTGGTCATCTACCAGCATACCAGAGAGGACAGTTTAACGGGGTAAAAGGAGCGCTTCATTTCTGTCCCCTACTGATCATTAGGCAGATTAAGCTATAGATTTAAAAACAAACCAACCTGGCTGTTGTTTGTCCCTTATTGATGGGGGTTTTGGATTGACTTTCAAAAGAAAATTGTTTCTTTGAGATGTTTACTGCTGTGTGATGCCTTTTCTGTGAAGTGTATTCACCTTGCTCTCCCCCCTTTCTATATTTTTAAACTCCTAAAACACTGGCCACAAACATGAGCATAATTTTTTTTGTTAAAGGAGGGTGAACGTCAATAAGGAAGATCTCCTGACATGCTTCTGCCAATGTGCTTGAAGCCTGCTGAATCTAGTCTTGGGTCTCGGAGCAGAAACTGCAGGTTGTGCCGAGCTGTGTAATGCATGAATACTGCATGCAGGTCTGGTCGCCCCGTCTCAACAAAGATATATTAAAATTGGAAAAGGTACAGAGAAGGGCAATGAAAATGATTAATGGCTTCCATATGAGGAGAGATTAGAAAGACTGGAACTATTCAGCTTGGAAAAGAGATGACTACAGGGGGATATGATGGAGATCTATAAAACTATGACTGGTGTGGAGAAAGTGAATAGGGAAGTGTTATTTACCCCTTCATGTAACACAAGAACCGGGAGTCACCCGATGAAATTAATAAGCAGCAGGTTTAAAACAAACAAAAGGAAGGACTTTGTCACACAACGTATAGTCAACTTATGGAACTCATTGCCAGGGGATGCTGTGAAGGCCAGAAGTCTAATTGGGTTCAAAAAAGAACTAGATAAATTCCTCCTGGATAGGTCCATCGCTGGCTATTAGCCAAGATAGTCAGGAATACAACCCCATACTCTCTGTGTTCCTAAGCCTCTGACTGCCAGATGTTGGGCTTGGATGATAAGGGATGGATCACTTGACGATTGTGCTTTCAAGCCACTGTTGAAAGAGAGGATACTTGGCTAAATGGACCACTGGTCTGACCAATAATGGTCGTTCTTATGTGTGTTTGCTAGGAAAAAAGACCAAATTCATAATTTTGAATACAAGTCAGGATTTGAACCCAGGACTCCAGGAAGTGAGTCAAATAACCCAAGTGCCTCACCAGCCCTGGCACAGAAATGGTGGGTATGGAAATGCAGGTTTTAAAGGGATTTAGCACTCATCCCAACTTTCCCAGATAGACATGGGAGGAATGTTTTCTATTAAACTGAAAATCTCTTCTTTTAAGTTAGGAAATTTTCTGCAGCCTAATGCTTTTATTTCTATCTGCATTAAGGGAGCTACAGCTTTGAAAACCTAGCCAGCTCGCAAAGTACTTTTGGCACAAGGGACAAAAGAAAGAAGCATTTTAACTGTGCAGTGTGCAACATATCCAACATATGTTGATTTAAACAGCAGTGGTGTACAGGCAATACATAAAATAGTAATGCTGCCATTCTCATTGGCAGCTGAGGTTTCATTTCATGCCCTCCAAGCTCCATGGATAGTGTGTAAACCCATCAGATTCCTACTATGAGTGGGTAACTCATTAAATCCCATAACAACACGATCAGCAGTGTCTGAACAGGTGATAAAAACGTCTGTTTTTGATTGCCATGGCTGTTTGGTGGCTTAAATTATTCTGGGATAGAATTAAAATACCTAGCTGCAACTAAATGTAAATAGGAAGCAAGTGGTCCTGCTCCTGTGACAATATGGACTGGTAAAAACAATTGACTGGACATTTAGGGCCTGATCTTGCTCTTATTGACTCCAGCGGGAGCAGGATTGGGCCCAAAATACCTACAGTTCAGAACCGAGAGGAGAATTTTGCAATCAGAGCTTAACACTGTTTCTCTTTTGCAAATTGGCATTTTTACAATAAATACCTTGTGGTGTGTAACGTGTGCATGAGCTTCCATACCAAGGCTGTACTGGTGAGCGCGCATGTCTGCTCAGTGTTAGGTGCTTGTGTGGCTCGTTCATTGTGTGGGTGTGTGCTGGCGGGAAGGGACATGTTTACTGTAATATTAGTCATCTGGCTATGGGAGCCATCCTCATTTGGGACCCCGTCAGGCTGTGAGGTTGGATAGAACGATTCAAGTCATTTCTGTCCTCAGTTCCTGTGAATTGATGCTGGCCAGCAAAATGTTAGCTAGTTGAAATGATGAGCCAGGATAATACTATTTGTGTTGAAGAACCATGGTGCACATTAAGGTTCATTTTGCCGTTTAAATACACGGCTTTTTGGAAATCAACCTACTCCGACCCTTGATTGTTGAAAGGAGCAGCCTGTAGTAAGTTATAGATGCTGAAACAGTTCTTCCTGGAGCTCATGTTCTTCTACCATGCTAACGGTATTGGTGTGAGTAGTAGATGTTTCCAGACAGGGTTTAGTTGCAATTTCCAACGTGTGTGTCTGCCTTTCCCATGGATGCTTTTCACGTAGGCTGGGGTTAGGTGTTGATCATGTCACTCAATGTAACAAAATGAATTTGAAGAGACGAGTACTTTGATGGGCAAGTCCTCTCTCAGTGTGTCCGTTCCTCCTTCTAGATTAGACCTAATCTCCGCGTACCTGCAAGGTCTAGGGTCAAGGGATGGGTAACTGGAAGTTGGTTCAGCAATCAGCAATCAATCAGGACGTTCTCCACCTGAGACACAGTGGGGCAGTTCTGTTTGTCCTTGTGCCTCCTCCAGAGTGCTTTAATACTTCTGGGAAATGGTCCTCAATGCACATTTCTTACCTCTGCTTTTCCTTCCCCTGTGGGTCAGTAATTTTAGGACTGTGGGGCCATGATGTCCTCTGTTGGGCTCAGAGCACACCTAAAGAAGAAAAGGAGCGTCTGGTGGATAGAGTATTGGAGTAGGACACAGGAGATGTGGGTTCTAGTCCCAGTTCCGCCACTAGTTGCTGGGTGACTTAGTTTCCCGTCTGTAAAACATGGATAGTGATGCTTTTCCCCCTTTATAGAGCATGGTGGATGGAAAATGCTATGTAAGATCTCTGTATGGAGCTAACTTCTGCTGCAGCACCAAATGGAACTAACTTTCTCTCTCTCTCTCTCTGATATTTGTTGAAGGGAATCTGGGTCTTGTTTGTGGTTGTTTCCAAATCTCAGAGGAACTCTCCAAATCAGAAGATGATCCCCCAGCAGCTACATCTCCTTGCTGCATGACAAGGTCTGAGATAGTTGGGTCAAGGCAATGAATAGAATTGTCTGCTTTGTAAAAAAACAAAATCAAACCCACTAGCAGCATTTAAATAAGAGAGAGAGAGGAAGAAAAAAAACATATGGTCCTCCATTTTCTGTATCTACATCTACCTTTCAAATGAGGTTTGTGATTTCAGGGACTTACTTATGACTTGCATCTGGAAAAGCTCTGCCTTTCTAGAGGTGGTGAGGGAACTATTAATAGAAGCTGTTGTAAGGTGGCCACTGCTTATTAGGGTCAAGGGGAGAAGTGACCCCCCCAGAGTATGTGCCAGGATGTGGAGGAGATTCAGATGTTGATATGTGGATAAAATAATTCAATTCAGAAAGATCAAAATGAATAGATATTATGGAATTCCTCCTGTAAGACCCGACACTGAGATTAAGATTTTAAAAGCCGTACTGATGTGAGTCGCCATTTCGGGACTGAAAACCTCTTGCTGCCTTTCGACATCTACACGTGGAATTTTTATGAGGGACAACTATTTTAATTATCAGTCTGGGATTTAAACGCTTGAGTTGCAGGCTCTGATGAGCTAATTTCTTGAACCAACGGAGGCCACTTTACCCTGACTGTTTTGTGTGCGAGGAGGTAGCATTTCTCCTGCTGGCTGACTTCAATGGGACTGGTCTTGGATCTGGGTACTCCTTATGTCCACAGACTTCATCAGGGCAAAGTGATTGGGTGCGTCCATTCCTAAAGTTAGTGATGGTTCACCATCCACTAATGAGAGGGTTACCTTCTTCACTGCTCAGATCCTTATTGTGAAGAAGAGAGGTGGTAGGGTCTCTGAAAATGTACAAACGACCAGATCCTTTCAGGAAAGTTCCAGTTCCTCCCCGATTCCGATTGTTATGTGTAACCAAAGTGTTCTCCAGCTCAGTGGCTCAGACACGGCATCAGAGAGGCCAGTCCTCCGAGGGTACATCATGTCCACACAGCAAGCGGAAGTATGATTGTAGCACAGGTAGACATAGTCATGCCAGCTTTCAGCTAGCTAGCAGGGGAGCGGTAATAGTGTAGATATGGCCATACAGGCTTCAGTATGGGCTAGCAAGGAGAGTATGTACCCAGGCTCCCCTGTGGGCCACCATGTCTTCGCTATTGTGACCCAGACTAGCTAGATTAAAGCTAGCATTGGGCTATAGTCCTACCTTCACTTGCCGTCTAGATGTAGCCTAAAAGGAGTTAGGAGCCCTCAAAGAGAGAAGCTCATTTCTTCTCAGAAAAAGCAGTTTCATTAGTGGGTACCAAACCTGAGCATGTGAGTAAGAGGGCAAATGTGACATGAGCATAAATCTTTTGGGAAGACACATGCTGAGTTCTGTTGGGTTCATTTCGGTGGGCTTGCAGTTCAGACAAAAGGGACATTGCGTTTAATCTTTCTTTTGAGGTTCTCCTGCAACCTCAACAGCTGTCATCCAGAGAAGAGAGCCACAAGGAAAGATAATGAAGAGAGCAAGAGAGGACACCAAGACATGCCAACTTGTTCTACAGTGACTAGAGATTTTGGTTGCCCATCTTGAGACCCTGGACCGACGCCTGATTTTAAGAGTTGGGGGTGCACAGCCCCCTTTTGACATGTCTCCGTTGTGCGCGTGAAATCACTTTTGAAAACCTTGGCCCTTGTATTTAGCCCACGTGTGAGTTGTACACAATGGTGTGTCTTCGAGGGGACAGGGATGGGTAAAGAAAGCTTTAAGGAGCTATCTCCATTGAGCCTGGTTTCCATGCTCAGCAAGATTGTTTTTGGATAGTTTGAAAAGTGCCCAACATTAATAGAATTTGAAGGATGTGATCTGTGCCCGTGTGAGTGTCAGAATCCATTAGGGGATTTTCCTAATGTCCAGGGCTCCCCAGGAAACTGAAACCTCTGAGATGAGCCAATAGGCTTTCTCGGTATGCAGAAGAGCAACCAAGTGTCTGGTTTATAAGGCACCATTCCCGTTCGTCCCTGTTGCATTGAACTACCAATGGACAAGTATGGGCCACCACTTCTGTAGAAGAACCTGTAGCCAAGTAACACAGTTTGATTTGTCCCCACCAGCCTTATCTCATAAAACACTTTGTGCTCTTTGAAATAAAAAAGGATTTGCTTCCCCAACATTTGGTGGTGTGTGTCATTTTTAAAAATGGCTCTTCCCCCCAGACCATATCTCCTTGCACTGCGACACTGATACGTTCCATTGTTGAGTGTGTATATAAAAAAAAAAATCTAAAAGACTTACCTCATTACAAGTATAACTGAGTAAATCGGCAGCAACCTCTGCTGTGTGAATGAAGTCCTGGAAAAAAATCTTGCTCAGCGTTAAATAGTTCTTCTTTGAACCCTCTGCACAATGGAGAAAGTGACAGCGTGTTGATGGAAGTGCCTGATCTCTGTATTTGTATTTGCCTCGGCCCCGTTGTGCTAGCCACTGTACAAACACAGAACAAAAAGACAGACCCTGCCCCAAAGAACTGGCAGTCGAAATATAAGACAAGAAACAACAGATGGAGACAGACAGGTGCAAGGAAACAAGGAGACACTATCCACCAGTATGAGCGGCGGTGATCTCAGCATACTTGCAGTTTAACTGTTGCAAGAAATGCTGGGAAGCTGAAATGCAATTGGGCTGCTCTTCACTCTTCCCCAGACATCATCTGGACACCTTGGGCCATGGGGCTCTGCTGTCCACAGGGTTAGTTAACCATACCAGTCTTTGGAATGGTTTTGGTGACAGTGCCACCATTTCCACTGTGGCTTCATGCTGCTTGCGAACACGGCGTCCCCCAGCTAAAACACAATTCTACTTTCAGGCTTTGCCCTCATGAGACTTTAACAATTGGTTCGGAGACCGATTTAGTTAATTCAGTGCCTTTGTGTAAACACACTCTTATTCCAGTCTAAGGTCACCATGGATCAGTTTAGTTTAACGGTATGGAATCCATTTACTCAGACACTCAAACCCGAAATGAGTGTCTATATGAGGGCCTTGCACCAGATTAACTAGATCAGTTTCCAAGCCCTGGTCTACACTGGGAGGGGAGGGGGGATTGATCGATTTAAGATACCCAATTTTAGCTATGAGAATATCATAGCTGAAGTTGACATATTTAGATCAACTTACTGCAGCGTCTTCATGGTGGTGAGTCGATTACTGCTGCTCCCCTGTCGACTTTGCCTGCGCCTCTCGCAGCGGTGGAGTACTGGAGACGATGGGAGAGTGCTCGGGGATCGATTTATCACGTCTAGACTAGACATGATAAATCGACTCCCTGTAGAGCGATCACTACCTGCCCATCCAGCTGGTAGTGTAGACATACCCCAAACCAATTTAGTTAAAATTGGCACCCCTTTCGCGTGAAAAAGCCCAGGGCACTGTGATCTGTGGAGAATGTAACAAAGCCAACATCTCAGAAGTGGGCAATAAAAACACATTTCTTCTCTTATATTTAAGTGCTGACTGTGTGCTTTGTACAAAAGCAGACAGCTCCTGCCCTGATGAGCCGACAGTCTAATAGAGACAGTCAGATGTGATGGCAAATCCGCAGGAGAGGATAAATAAAGATAATTCGTTAACTTACTTAGAATTATTGCTATGGACCTGCTTCAGCCAGCACTTCTGTAATTAAAGCTAGAAAACCTGCCCCCCCAACTCTATGTGACATAACACTTCTGTAAACTGCTGTCTCTATACTCTTAAAAGCCTCTCATTTTACTGCACTCCATTCATTGACAGTTAAAAGATTTCTGATCAATAGAAGCTCTAGGATCTACTCCCTGGAGCCTAGTGCTAGGCATAGAGACTTGCTTACCTATATCATTCACCTTTAGCCAGAGAGAGCAGGCCGAGTCACAGTGGGTGAAATTCACCCCAGTGCAGGGAGCCTGAGCAAGGTGGCTTGAAGTTAGCTTCCAAAATCCATGGGTAGGCCCCGATTCTGCAATTGACAGTGCCCGGGTGGGTCGGCTTTGCCTGTGGGGAGCCTCACTGCCGTCACACGGAGCTCCTCCTGTGCTGTCAGTCCTAGGACTGGGAGCTCAGGCATCTAAATAGACAGGGCCTGATTTGTAGAGGTGCTGAGCACCCACAGAGCCATTGGAGTCCATGGCAGCTGCAGGTGCTTAGCACCTCTGGAAGTCAGGCCATGTTTCTGTACGTCCCTGAATGTAAATTGAGCAGCATCACTTTAAGCACTGCGGATGGAAATGTTTTGCTTTTGCGGTGCATAGGGCCTTGCGTGGATACGCTGAGCGGGGGTGGAGTTCACCCACACACAGATTGATAGGGACGATGGTGATGGGAAGGCAGGAAAAACGTAGACTAACCATTATGGGGCAGGGAGGCCCCTGACTTCTGGATGGTTTGGTCTGTGAAACAGGCTCCCATGGGAAAGGACCTAAACCCTGATGCCTGGGTCGTTTAAAAACTAGATTACACTACGAGTGGAAAATGATCAGGTCCGTGGCCAGTGGACTGGCTAACGTACCACGTTTTTTCCTACTCAAACCTCTCCAAGCCTTTGTTTTTCCTGAAAGTATCATGGGCCATTGCTTTCCGACACTGCTTCGGCGTCAGTTACTTAGAGCAAAAAGGCATGCAGTTTCCTCTTGCCCAGTTGGCCAAAATGGCCATTTTTTAGGTATTAAAACTGATCCAATTTTTTTCTTTAAAGAATAAAAGGTGAAAGCGTGTTTGTAAGAGGGCAGCAGGCTGCAGTGTGAGCAGGAAAACCAGTGCCCAGCTGTAATTAAACAAGCAGTTAAGAGAGCTTTTTGGAGGGACTGTCAAATTACTTCAGACCCTCAGAAAAAAATTACTCAGTTGCCAGCTTCATTAGTAATTAAATGTCCAATTAGTGTATGTAATGTTTCTGCTTTGCTGAACTCTACAACTGCATTCATAAACAGCCCTAAGGAAGGCCTCTAATCTGTGCCATTGTTCTTCAAGTGGTTTGCACATGCAGAAAAAGAAAAGAAAAATCAGCCAGACATTTATAATATGGAAAGAAAAGGGAGAAGGGGGTGGGAAGAGGAGGAAATCAAATCAACGTCCCTCCCCCCCCTCCCCAAAAGGTAGGATCTTTGCCAAAACTCATAGCAAACCCCCTCAGGCCCCTCTCAAGCATGCAAATGTAATTTTCTATCCAGACAACACACTCCTTTTTTTAAAAAAAATGAACTCCAAAAAACAGTCCGTGAATGCACGACAGACGCAAGAGGGAAATTACAATAAAAAGCGGGGGAGGGAAACACAAACAGAAGGGGAGACTGAGGGAGAATGGAGATGAATATGTAGTGTCCAGAGCTGAAATAGACATAAAAGATAATGAAGGTGAGGGAGGTTGTAATCAAACAAAATTATTTGGGGCCTCTTCAGTCATCACTGGTTTTCAGGCTGTCGCTTTGTACAAATTAGAGCAGGGGTAATTTATGAATATTCACTTGAATTTCAATCACCTTCATTAAAGGGAGGCCTGTCAAGGCCCATGTGCCTCCAGTCTTTTGTTTCATTAGAACAACAATGCGTGTGAACAAGGGCAGCGGCTCGCATGCGACCCTGCAGTGGCTGGCTACAGGCGGGAATGGCTGACTCACAAACAAACAAGGCGGATGGAAGAGCTTAGATACTCAAGCAAAGTTTGGAACAGCAAAGGTTGTGCCCCATGGATCGCGGCTCTGAGATCTCAGATGGCTGTGGGGTGGGAGACAGCTGGGCTGAGGATCATCAGAATGGGCACTGGCTCTCTAACTCCCCACCCCTCCCATCTCTGCTTTGAAGGAAAGTCATATTGAACCAGAAATAGCTTTAAACCAGTTTGGGTGAAATAATTACCGCATTTTACATTTCAGCCCTGACTGGTGAATAGAATTCCTATTCCTGCACATGGCTGGCCCCATGCTGTGGGATAGTTCCTCTAATACATAACCAATCAAAGATGTATTCAAGCCCTTTGTGATGAGACTGTGGATGATTATAAGTAAAGAGATCCAAGTCTTTACCCCTGCTTTCCCTCACACATTACCAAGTTTCTGTGGGAGCGGCAGACAAAGGCTGGCTTTTCAGACAACGTACAGCGATAGCCTCTCCTGGTTGTCTAGCATTTAACTGCTTCACAATATCAGCCTCTCATTTCCAAGAAAAGCAGACAGTGTATCCTATTGTAACATGTCAAGTACCGAAACTCTGCCATTCAGTAGAGTCTCTCTGTTTACACTACACATTCTCGCTGCTCGGATGGTATTGGCGATGCGGCGCGATCGCGTTTCTGCTGGAAGGGCAGGATGAGACGGGAGACAAAACGTCCGTTTTAAATATTTGATTGCATTGTAACTGTAACAAACAAACTGGGCCGCCCGCCTCAGAACGACCCTGCATTATCTAAGTGAATGCCTGAAATCAGTATGACTTTGTGTCATGTTCTGTTATAAACAGTGTACTCAACTGTAAGCAGTCAACGCACTGTAGATGAGACTACAATGAATATCTTTGCTTGGGGACCTGGGACTTGAACTCTGGTTCTTTGGCTTCAAAACTACAGTCCTCTTTCGTTTGAGCCAAAGAGGATCTCCTTTAGACGCTAGGTGTGCAGGTTCCGTGCTCCCTGTGTGCCCAACCACTAGAGGGCACCATCACGCAGTTATACAGGCGAGTCTCATCTTACGTGGGGGTTCCGTTCCGTGGTTAGCGCGTAAAGCGAAAACCGCGTATAGTGAAACTCTCATTGAGTTGAATGGCGGGTGGAATCACCTACACTACAGATGCATTTTTTAAATTATTTTTCTTTTTTCCACTGTGTTTGCCGACCGCGCAAAGCTGAATTTGCACATGTTAAATGCGCCTAAGATGCTACTTGCCTGTATATGCAAAGCCCCTAAGTGGTATATAAGGCTGCAACCCATGCATAAGTCATGTGACAGAACTATGGAAGGAGCTTCCCCTTCTGTTTCTCATATCACAAAATTTTGACTTCTGGGAAAAAGAAAAAAAAATTAGATACAAGGAAATCCATTGGGGGAAATAAAACTCTTAATTTTATGTATGTGATTTCGCAATCAAATCTAGTTTAAATTTTGTGCAATAAAATGCCAAATGACAAGTATTCTCGTCTGCTCAAGTCAGTTCTTTCCATTTCCAGATAACGTTCAGCAAATAAAGCCAGGTACCCACATAATAATTTTATGTGCTCCAATACAATCCGAATTGTTGTGGCTACTGCTTAGGCCGCAGGCTGTCCTGCAGGGTGCCCTTGACCAGTAAATAAGCAAGAAGGGCAGATTGATATTCCTGGCCGTTCGGTTGTGTGCTTTCGGTGGGGCAGCTGAAACAGAACAGACTCCTGCTCTGCTGAGCGTTCCAAGCTGACAGGTCAGGGGAAGAATCTCTGCCTCAGTAGGGAGCTGAAGTGGGTGAACAGATTTTGTCCTGAACAGAATGAATCAGAGTGAAAATGCGGAGCAGGGGGGAAATCCTGCGTGGCTGTCAGTCGTCACCCTGCCTGTCAGGGCGAAGGAGGAGGAAGACCCCCGTGTCTGTGCTGGCGCAGACCAAGCTGCAGAAAGCAAATTAGCCAATAAGTGGGAGCATAATTTGTCTTTGTTGCCTGTTTCTGCTCGATTTCCCCCAGTGTCTAATAGAGGGCTGCTGCTTCCCCCCTCTTCAGTAGTTAGACCAAGCGACTTGTCGATGCTCTTTGAAGTATCCTTGGGCCTGTTCACTTCCACCGGAGGCAAGATTGGTCTAGCATTTAGGGGAGAGACCAGGGTCAGGCGAGCAGAGCCTGATCCCACCTCTGCCAGGGTATCCTGCCTTTTAAATTCCTCTCTGTTTTTTGGTCCAAGAGAACAGTTCCCATCTCTCTCTCTCCCTAGGTAAATTTGGAATTTCGTAGGGCTCAAGGTGTCTGCATCTCTAAAATGAGAAATCCTGGTATTCCCTGGATGGAGTCGAGGTTCTGAATTCCAATCCCCCTGCAATTCAGGAGTTGAAGAAACACGATTCCCCATTCCCATTTTATCCTCTGTTCCAAGAAAGATCCAAACCCGGCTTGATTTGGTTTGATTTAAGTGGCTACAGTCTTGTATTAAAGAATCTGAAAAGGCTGGGAAGAGTCCCGCTCCTCCTTGCGGGCCCAGACACGTTCACTAAGGGTCAGCTTGTCCTTTGGTGCTACAGACCTGCGAGGCAGCAACCTTTTCCTGTGTGCCACCCTTTAGATATGGCATTCCTCAGTGTGGCGGCTTGTCTCAGCTGAGCTTGCTAAGCAGAGCTCATTAATTGCATTTCTTCTCCAGTTCTCCCAGTCTGGAAGTGTTTTATTTTTGCGAAGGACTCTCCTAGCCTGGAAACCGTAGCTGCTGGTCAGACTGCATGATCTTTGGGGTTCGGGCCAGTGACATTTTTGTACAGTGCAAGGCATGCTGGTGGTGGGCAATGTAGATTGGAAACTCCATGGGGGCAGGGGATTGTCTTTCATTTTAGGCACGTTCAGCACCTAGAACAGGGTAGCCCACCCATCGGAGGGGTGAGGCTAGCCACCCGTAATTACCAAATGAGTCATATCTGGGAGATCAAGGTGATCACCGTACAAAGAGTAGTTGAAGACTGCAATGAGCCGTGAGAACAGACTGGGGCAGAGAGAAAGCTCCGGCTGTGAGAGAAGACACAAGCGCCAAGTATGGACTGTTGTGTGGTGATGAACCTCATTCTGGGACCCTGAGGATTGTTTGAACTGTTTCGGTTATTAAACCAGCCCACCTGAAAGCCCATGTGTAGAACTTACGGGGCCCTGAAGTGAGGGGAGGGGACAGAATTCCGGAGCTGGATAAATGCACCTGAATTGTGGTATGAAGTAGCACAGAATTAGTAGTTGTGTTATCAGGGAAATGCCAGCCTGTGGCCCTGAGGAATGGACTGTTCAAATGGGTGCCAAAAGCCAGACACACCTGTTATTGCAACTAGCTCAGGGGAGAAGCAGGAACTTTTTAGCCCCACGCTGGGAGGAGATCTTAGCGGAAATCCAGTTTTCAGGTCGGAGAACAAAACTCTCTTCTTTGCCGTTCTACGTTAAACTGCTTTCAACCTCGGATGCCGCCCGGCAATCTCCGCAGCCTTGACTCTGGGTCACGCTTTAAACGGAAGAAAGGTAACAGCACGGAGAGACATGGCAAGAGACTAGACAAGGCAATGGCATAAACTCAACATTCTGAAGCCCACAAGTAGAATTTAGAGATGGAAAAGACTTGGATTGTATCTACCCTTTTCCACTGCCAGGACAGGAGGGCTGCCTGGAACTTACTCTATTACTTTGTCCCTTCTAGTATTAGATGTCCCAAGGAATCTACTTCCTTCAGGAGAATGTGCCCCAACCTGCTAAACCTCACTTTATAGCTCTCTACGTAAAAAACACCCCCACAAATTTATGTAATATTGAGCAGCAGCACAACTACTTGAGTTTGGCCTGTTCTGTGCATCAGATGATCACCACAGGCTTATTAATTTTTTTAAAAAATGGGTTTTAAATAACTGGGCTTAGTGTTTCTGGCAATTCCTTAAACCCTCTTGTTCTGCCGCCAACTTGCACAAACGTGCCAGTCTTGTGCCGCGGTGTATTAACCAACTTGGTTTTATTTATAGCTGAAGTAGTTCAGCCAAGAAGTATAAATCCAGAAAAGAATATAAACTGAATCATGGAAATAATAAACTTTAAATTCACCGAACTTCTAATGTTCCACTAATGGCTAAAAAATCTGCTTAACAGCTGGAGAGTGATATTTGGTTCCAAAGTAGAAACCCAAAGTTGTTTTAACACACCTGTGACATTTCTGAGTGAATCTTTATTTGCTGGAATGCAGGAAACTCTGCCCTGGTCTACACTGGCGGGGACTGACCCATGGGAATAGCGTAGCTGAAGTGGACGTATTTAGGATGACTTACCATGGTGTCTTCATGGCACTGAGTCGACTGCTGTCGCCTGCGCCTCTCTTGGCAGTGGAGTACCGGAGTCAACGGGAGAGTGCTCGGGGATCGATTTTTCGCGTCTATTCCAGACACGATAAATCAACCCCCAAAAGATCGATTGCTACCGCCGATCTGGCAGGTAGCGTAAACCTGTCCTCTATCTTTTTCACTGGGTTTCTGCAGTGAACAGATAAGATTCCAAGACATGGCTCTGTCTTTTTTTTTGGTTGATTTCTGGTTAACATTTGAGGCTTGCAGTTAGCGATTGTACTGCATGGCATGTCATTGGGATCAGCTTTGGGTCCCAAACCTTGGTACCAGAATTGACTCAAGGTGTCCGTGTAGGGAGCTGGCAGGGAGTGTGTGCAGCGCAGGAAAATCCTGATGTTAAGGAGCATCTGAAGCAGTTTCACCAAGATACACGTTTGGAATCTTTTCTGGAGCTGCTTCAGTCTGATGAACGGTTACAGCACTCGGTTGTTGGGACCGATGTGCTATGTTGGACACAGTGGGTTCGATTGCTAAGAGGTAGGAAGACTGAGTCAGTCAGCTAGGCCTGGGCTACATGGGGTCGGGGGGTCGACCCAAGATATGCAATTTCAGCTACTCAAATAGCGTAGCTGAAGTCGGCGTATCTTAGGATGACTTACCAGGCCATCTACACTAGATGCGATAAATCGATCCCCGATAGATTGATCACTGCCCGCCGATCTGATGGGTGGTGAAGACGTACCCACAGAGGTTTACCTCGGGCATCACAATTTGAAAAGCAAACAAACAAGCCTGTTGGGACAATTTTGAGATGAGAAGCTTGAGGACAAAATTGCTCCAAACTGAGATTCACAAAGAGCTTGACCTTGCACTTGCTTAACTCCCCACTCGTTGATTTTAACGAGAGCAGGGCTGGGTCCCAAATACTTATATTTACAGCAGAGTCTTTTCTTTCAAAGGTAATTTGTTCATGGTGGACCCGATCCTGCATCCATCATGCTCAGGGACCATATGAATGAGTGCACATGGGAAATGACACACAGGCCTGAAGGAAAGGATTACTCATGTGAGTCGGGGTAGGGTCAGGCCCTCTAGGAATTACTTGTGAATCTTTAGAAACCTGCAATGGTGTCTGGAGTATGTTGTCATTAATGGAGCCGTCTTGCAGGCTCTTTGTTCCTAGCACCTGCGATTGTTTCACCTCCCCACTAGGCTGCTTTCTTTGCAGAAGGTAGTGGCTCGCTGCAGCTGTGGCTAGAATCAGATTTTCTATGGTGCATTTATGTTCTCTGGGAGACGTACGGCCCAGGTTGATAATCGCTCGACTGTATTTGTGGTTTGTGAGCTCGGAGCAGGTCAGCATTTCATGCAAACTGTTGCCCTTTTCTCATAGCCAGTTGCTCTTTCCCATCCCCTAAAAATCAGGCTCCATTTTGCCCCTCTCGGACTCAGCCCAGCTATGCAAATTTGCAGTTTCTCTGGGTTTGAGTGATTGACACTGCATTTGAAGACCAAATTCAAAGCTAATACTCAGCGCAGATGCTGAGATAAATATCCGTAAATCTTTGCATTTACCATTATCCCCAATTTTCTTGTGCAATGCCTGCTGTCAGTGAATAATGGTATTTATCCTGCATGTAATCTGATTGGAAAATAAGGCTTTGAAACGGAAAGGAAAATACACATTTCAGGTGGTGTTAGAAATGTCAGGGTTGGATGCTTAACCGGTTTTGATTTTCTCTAGCATTTGGGGTATTTTTGTTTTCAGCACCCTATTGTTAGAGCTAAAGCTGCTTATTTGAATCCAAACTTGTCTTTTTGCCCAGGATGTCCATCTGAGATCCCAAAGGAGTTAAGTTTGAACCCTTGGCTTGTGCAGTGAAGGTCCAAACAAAGAAACTGATCCTGCAGATGGAATGGAATAAAATGCTATTATTCAATAATAATATGTCGACCTTCTCCCTTGACCCCCACCATGGGTCTGTTAAGGACTTTGCAAACAGTAAGACCTTGATCTCACAAGTGCTTGTGTGGTGCACAGCAGGATGCTTCGGGTTCTTGTGCGCCAATAAAAGGGCGTGAAAGAAGGCTGTGTGTGGGCCATGGGGAAGGTTAAATGCTGGTGTAGCCTCTGCACTGAGGGGTAAGAACTCTTCACTCCTCACACACCTGCTTGCTCCCGTGTTCGAGGGCAGGGTGTAGGTGGAGAACAGGCGTGCCAGGTGCCCTAGGCGAGCTTCGTGGTTGTGAGAACGTTAACTCTGTGCTCCCCTGGACAGCCTCAAGATCACATTCCCCCGAGGTTCCTCCTTCCCCACAAACAGGACTTGCCTTTGGGTTTTCCCTTGTTTAGTTGGGCCTTGGCTTCCCCAGGAACTCTGCCGATCGATTGCTTTCTTCTCTTTCCCTTGGGGGTTCTGCCGGGCATGGGGGTCAGAGGGATGCGTTTGAGGGCCCGGTTCTCTGGCACTGGGCACCTACAATTCCAGCGAAGCCAGCATGCACTGCGGGGAGTGGTCGTCTCTGAAAAGGCGGCTGGGCAGCACCGCCAGACCCTGGAGGTTTCTGCCACCTCCTCACTGCACAACAGACTTGCCTCTGCTAGAACTTCCTCTGGGGTGGGCCTGGCCAGGTGAATACCCCCACCCCCTAATGATTGCTGGTCTGTTCCATTTGAGGGGGTGACATTAGCACAGGCCAATTGGCTGAATCCTGCTTACGAAGCAAGTCTCGTTAGCGTGTGCCTCTGGGGGCCGTATTTTTTAGCATAGTAATGGCATCAGCTGTATTTTTCCCCGCTCAATCTGCATTCAGATCTAAGATGCAGGCAGTGCTGCTGATCCAGTTTGAAACGTGGCTGTGATTTGAGTTTGGCCTGGATCTGGGGTGTAGCTTAATTCGGAAAGCTCCCGGTGTGACTAGCTCCTCTCTGAATGCAGATCGCAAGGGGTGGGGAGATACGGATTTAAAGCTTTAAAGTGGGAAATTTCTGTCGACAGAGCTGGTTGTGCTGATATTATTCACTTACGAAAGGGCCTTTCTGAGCAATGGACAGGAGTGGCAAAGAATCCTGTCGCGTTTTAACTCGGGTTTGATGGCAGTTGGAAGCCGGCTGTGGGACGCTCCTCGTTGCAGTTTCCCCACTCACATAAAAATGTTTGATGTGAACTCCCTGGCCCCTGAGTAAGCGACATTAAGTGCGTTAATCTGGTTTCCTGCAGGGAGCGTGTAGAGTCGGAGTGGCTCGGACTGCTCCTGGAATCTGAACCCTTCCAGTTGAGCCTAATCCAGATTGTCTGCAGGAGGGGGAAGTGCAGGTGGGAGAGGGCGGGGAGGAAGGTGACAGATTTGTTTTTGGTTGTGATGTCTGCACCCTGGTGCTTGGAGGTATTAGTGGGTCAGCGTTCGAGCAGCAAGCTTTAGAACAACTGGCAAAATTGGAGCTTGGAGGTTTTAAAAAAAAGCCCTTGGAATTTGGTCCAGTTTTTGTATGAAAGATGCTGCACACAATGAAGTGACTTGTAAATGGGGAATTTGTACAGATAGCAGACAGGTCTGGAGGGGGCTTTAACGCCAGCGTTTTGCATTTCGGATGAGATCCTATTAACCACCTGTTTTGGTAAAACTTTAATCAATGCATCTTGGGAATTCAGAGCAGCCAATGAAGTTCTCTTCCAATTGCCTTGACGTTCTGCAGGGCTAGCTGTGTCTGGAGCTTCCTGGGTTGGGATGCATTTCTCTTGTAAAGATTTGTTATGGATTGATTCTGTTCAGAGAAATGAGGTCAGTATTTGAAACTGCTCTCTTCAGCTGCTAATCAATTTTAGCTATTGAGGTGATCGGTGCTATGGAAAAGCCTTAGATAGGAACCCAGATGATTTGCAAAAACACATGTTAATACCACTAATTGGTCTGCTGTTTGTAGCAGGTAATTAGAAATTAATGGGCAGCAGGATTAAAACAAATAAAAGGAAGTTCATCACACAGTCCACAGTCAACCTGTGGAACTCCTTGCCTGAGGAGGTTGGGAAGGCTAGGACTATAACAGGGTTTAAAAGAAAACTGGATAAATTCATGGAGGTTAAGTCCATTAATGGCTATTAGCCAGGATAAGTAAGGAATGGTGTCCCTAGCCTCTGTTTGTCAGAGGGGGGTGCTGGATGGCAGGAGAGAGATCACTTGATCATTACCTGTTAGGTTCACTCACTCCGGGGCACCTGGCATTGGCCACTGTGGGTAGACAGGATACTGGGCTGGATGGACCTTTTGATCTGACCCAGTACGGTGTTCTTATGTACCAAAATATTATATTCCATTTTATATGTATCTAACTCGTAAACTCATCCTGTAAAAAGTGTATCCTTATGGTCCATGCTGGGGAAGGTTTTGGAAAATGCAGAGTTACCCGGATGGACTGTGTTTAGCCTATGAAAATAACCCCTCGGCTGGCAGCCAGCTTTTGAGAGTTAAATGTTAGTGACAGTGACTAGGCAGACAGTTTTCAAGAGGGCCTAAATCCAGTTTTTAGAAGATAGATAGTTAGTAGCCTACGGCTCATTGAAATGCTGCAGAGTAACTTGGACACTTTTGAAAAGATTCTAGGTTTTTAAGCCCAGGTTTTAACTACTTTACAGTTATTTGCTGAAGAAAGACATCAAGCAATCTTAAATAGCTAGTAAAAAAGAAACCCAAGAAATGGTGTGGATATAAACATCAGGGTTAGAGAGGAATTTGGTATGGGCGTAAATAGGGACACTTGATTACAATTCTGATGGGGAACATGATGACTGAATATCAGGAAAAAGTGGTGGCTGGAAAATTGTCTAAAGGAAAGTGGTTGAAAACCCATTATTTGCAATACTTAAAACTATCATCAAGACCCATGTGTATAGGACTTGATCTACCACTGAAATCAATGGGAGCCTTCCATTTACTTTATGGGAGTTGGTTTGGGCTTCTAGTGATCACCATTAAAAAGTCAACACTACCAGTAGTCGCCACTTCATAGTACTGTGAATCCACATTTATGTCTTCTTCTGAGTCTAGGGAAAAGCTGTTGTAACTGTTGGGAAAATTGGACCTTAATGGTGACCACTGTATATATTTTACAGCAGCAAGGGTTGTTCATTTCGGTAAAAAGGAACTGTGTACGAATAATGGCAACGATGCTGATAAAACTTGATTAGATTAGCAGAATATAGTCTCCAGCTGGACTGACTCATGATGCCATATGTTTAAATACCTAATTGCCTGACTTTATATACAGGATGAATTTATAGGAAAAAAGAGACTCCAGGCCATGGAATGTGTGAACAGTGGAGGATTTCAGAAACTTTCCTCTTGTTTTGGCTAACGTTTTAAAGTGGAAAATTAGAGACTAATAAGGTAGCTGTCATGTCATTTCATTGCAGAGTAAAGAATCTTACATATGCTAGATGTTGTTCTGAACGGCGGCCCTTCTGGTGGAGTTTGGCCAATCCTGCTTTGACCTCTGGCTAAAAGCAGTGTTAATCCTGTGGCTGGAATTTCTGACTTAACTGAATAGACATTTTAATGCTTTTCCTGTAATCGATCAGCAGCAAACAAGACACTGCCTATGTGGTGATGTTTTCTTGACCTCAGCTATGTCACTTGACTGCTTTCCCTGATCCTCAGTTCTTTCAGCTTTAGGAATATTATCCAATGTGCCTCTTTTCCTTCCCTCTCCCCTTGAGTTGATGCCTTAGATGATTTGAAGGTTCATCTTGCTGAAACAGAATGTGGCTTTTTATAAACCCCCTGGTTGCTGAAAAGGGATCTTATCTCTTCATTCTGCAGTGCTGAACGGTGAGTCAAAGATGTGGAGACCTTTCTTCTGAATCCATGCTGATAGAACAAAAAAAGCCCTTGCATCAGAACATGCTATTTATACTTCTAACTTGAGACTCCTTAGCTGCATTATTAATGAAGCGTTTACCAATTAAGATAGATGAGTCTGCTCTTGAGGGTGTTTGTTAAGGTAGATATCTTATTAGCATATCTGATGGATCGAGTGCCAGGTGCTGATATAAACCTTCAGAACTCTCTTGGATAGAAATCTGAGGAAATGAGAACGAAAAGGTTGCCCTGTTTCCTGGCTTTGCCCCATAATGGAGGCAGGGGAAGTAGTACAGTATCCCTTCCCCAGACTCAGCCCTTAGATACCGACCTCTCTAAATACCTGAAAAAGAGAAAATTCATCAGTTAGATCAACAATTCCAATAGGTTGAGTGATGCAGTTGTGATTAATGCCTCTTGGATGTGAAAGGTGGAAAGATGCTGGCTTCAGTCTTCGTGCAAAGCTGGCAGTTTTGAAGGAGAGGAATTAGTTTCAGACATTGATCCAATAGATTATGTAGGCCACAAAAAATGGATGCTTACTTATGTTATAGAGTTTCACTGGTGCACTAAATTAAGTTTGCAGGCAAAATGATGCTGAAGTGCAGCAAACATTAGAAATCAGTTTTCCCATGAAAAAACCTACGGTATGGAGATCAGAGGACAGCAAGTTTATCTATACGCATGCTGTAGTTTAGAAGTTTCAGTATAGGGAGGTTGTATTCTGTGTCCTTATTTAAGATAGCAATTAATGACAC
Source organism: Dermatemys mawii (assembly GCA_007922305.1). NCBI lineage: Eukaryota > Metazoa > Chordata > Testudines > Dermatemydidae > Dermatemys > Dermatemys mawii. Next base: position 46,283,512 of record ML677352.1, read on the forward strand.
AATAAAATACCAGCTGGGTAAGGCAGATTATTAACAGTCCATAGGTGAAGAGTATCTTTAAAATGGTCTTATTTGAGATTCTGGAGGAGCATACATATTTACAGAATATGTGCTGATATTTTGTTACTCTTTGCTAAATATAGTTGTGGATGTAAGTTATCTGGAAAATGTAATTTCCTCCTAAACTATCAGCTTCTAATTCTCTTCCAGTGTTGGTGTCTGTACTGGGAGAGGGTTGATTTGAGATGAGTGATCTGTTACTGCCTATGTGAGGTAGACTGATGTCTGGAAGCTGTTTGCTCAAGGGATTTAAAATGGTACATGGGGGACTGTAACACCACCTATTATTAAGGCTGCATGACACTCCAAGTCTAAGACCTTGTTTTTAATTGTTTATAACTTGGTCAGTGTTTAGCCATTTGGGCCGAAATTGACCAGGCCGGTATCTGCTTCCTGCTGATTTTTTAAAATTTCACACAAAGCGGTTCAGCCATTTCCAATAATAATAAAAAAATAAAATCTGGTCACCTTTTATTTTGAACAGTCCCCAGGCTTTGGAGCAGAAATCCGACATTTGGCAGACAGTTGGCCTTTGTGTCTGGAAAGGGCCTTTTGCCACCCCAGTAAAATTTCCCTCAAATTCGGGCAGGGGATAAGCCGTTGAAAAGTCACAGTTCACACATGCTCAGTAGAGACTTCTTTGATTTCAGCAGCGAAATCGCCAAAGATTCCATCCTCACTGAGCATGCTCGAGCCTATCTCGGCTCCTGCTGGTGACCAGCCTGTGCACGCGCCGTCCCCTCGGAGCGACTGGGCAGGCGCCAGCCCAGTGCAGCGGTGCCAAAGTCAGACTTCCCTTGTAAAGGCCATTCTCAGCTGCTCCAGGCCCGGGTGGGGCCTGGTGCTGACATGAAGACCAAGGAAATCTGCCTCACCTGTGCACCCCGGCAGGCTGGAGGAGGATGCTGTCTGATTTGAATGGTGAGGGGACAAAGGAGGGATGGGAAAGGAGGAGATTGAGATTAGGAGGGAAATAGGAGAGAATCTGGGACTGGTGAGGCCAGGAGACTGGGACTGGGAATCAGGAGTGGTGGGGGGAGGGAGGAGTTGTGCCAAGAAACTGGGATTGGAGCAGGGAGGATTGGGGAGGCAGGTGTCCCGTGGAAAAGTGGCATGTGGTCTTGTCATTAAAGACACGCTCAGAGGCGTATGTCCAAGAGAGCTGAGTTAGGGTTGCACAGGCAAACTTAATTACGGCATTTCCTAACCTTGGCGTACTTGACTTTCCCACCTTTAATGCTCTCTTAACATAGTATTTTGGTGTACAATTATTTCTGTAACGCCGCTGGAGTGTGCAGTGTTTTATAGATTGGTCATAAGTTAATGGGACATGGAAGTATGGCCGCAAATGTGTATGTTGTTACAAGAGGCATTTCTAGAGACCACAGCCACTCTGAAAAATGGTTGGAATATTTCTTCAAAGTTTCAGTGCAAACAGTTGGTTTTTTAAACAAACATTCCCCTGCCTCGCTTGCAACCTGACAACGGAGGCAAATGACGACAGCGGCACCAGAGAAGGAAGGAGAACTGGCTGCTCTGTAGGGAGGAGACTGGCTGCTGGCCACTTTGGATCCCCCATCCGGGTCCCCTATCCATCGAGGTGAAGAACTGGTATGTTGTACTGGCTTGTAGCCACCGCTACCAAGAAGAGGAGGCTTAGGGGGCTAGTGGTGAGGGACTTCCTTCTGAGGGGGACAGAGGCATCCATTCACTGACCTGCTGTGGTGTCCCAGGAGACGTGCTGCCTGCCTGTAGCCCATGTCCGAGTCATGGAAAGATTGCCATGTGGGCTCATCCACGTGGGCTCTAATGATCTTGTCAGGTGTGACTCGGAGCAGAGTCGCTCTGGGAGCAAGGGTGAAGGGGTCTGGAGCACAGGTTGTCCCTTGCCCATCCTTCCAGCTAAGGGGAAGAGCCTTGGTAGGGACACATGCATCCTAGAGATGAATATGTGTCTGCGCACACGGTGTCGATGGGAGGGCTTTGGCTTCTTTGACCATGAGAGGATGTTCTGCAAAGAATGTCTGCTGACAAGAGGTGAGGTCCACCTGACTGAGAAGGGGAAAAGCATCTTCATACACCGACTCGCCAACCTAGGGAGAAGGGCTTTAAACTAGGTTCAGCGGGGGCAGGTGATAAAGCCCACGGGTAAGCATAAAAAGAGGTGACCTGAACAGAGGATTAGATGTCAGTGGGGCCATGGAAAATTACAACAGGGTCCGAGGAGCAACGAGAGGGAAATCAGTGGAGGAATCTGTCCAGTAACTTAGATGTCTATACACAAATGCAAGGAGTACGTGAATAAACAGTAAAGGACTGCAAATATTAGCCATGAGCTCAAGTGTGACCTAGTTGGCATCACAGAGACTTGGTGGGATCAATCTCATGATGGGAATATTGGTATAGTGCAGTGTAGTTTGTTCAGGAAGCAAAGGCAGGATAAAAAGGCGGGTGGGGGTTGTATTATTGACCAGGAATATATATATATATATATTTGTTCTGGGGCCCAGAAGGAGGTGAAAGCCAGAGCAGTTGAAAGTTTCTGGGTAAAGAAAAAAGGGTTGTTTTTTTTTTTTTTTAAAAAAAGAAGTGACATTATGATTAGGGTCTACTACAGACCACCAAGCCAGCAAGAGGAGGTGGATGAGACATTACTGTAACAGAAATATCCAGAACACCAGATGTGGTAATAATGGGGGACTTTAACTACCCAGACATTTGTTTGCAAAAGCAATATGGCAAAACCCAACATTCCTATAAGTTGTTGAAATGTGTTGGGGACAACTTTGTGCTTCAGAAGGTGGAGGAAGGAACCCTGCGCACAGCCATTTTAGACTTGACTCTGACCGACAGGGTAGATTGGTAACGAATCTGAAGGTGAAAGGGAATATTGGTGAAAGTGACCATGAAATGAGAGATTTCACCAGTCTCAGGAAAGGAATGAGCGAGAACAGCAGAATATGGACAATGGGCTTCAAAAAAGCAGACTTTACCAAACTCAGAGGCTGGTAGGTGAGGTTCCCATGGGAAGAAAATCTAAGGGATAGGGGAGAGCTGGCGATTTCTTAAGGAGGCAGTATTGAAGGCACAATAGCAAACTATCCCGATGTGAAGGAAATATAGGAAGAATAGTCAGAGGCCAGAGTGGCTCCATCAGGCGCTCTTAAATGACTGAAAATCTAAAAAGGAATCCTACCAAAACTGGAAACTTGGATTAATTGCTAAGGATTAATGTCTAACCATGATTAATGTCACCTCTTTTTATGCTTACCCGTGGGCTTTATCACCTGCCCCCACTGAACCTAGTTTAAAGCCCTTCTCCCTAGGTTGGCGAGTTGGTGCATGAATGTCTAATGGATTAATTGCTAACACAGGAACAAATTAACATACCCTTAGAATCCCGACCGGGGTTATTCTATCTTTTACCCAAGATCCACAAACCTGGAAATCCTGGACGCCCCATCGTCTCGGGCATTGGCACTCTCACTGAAGGACTGTCTGGATATGTGTACACTGTACTCAGACCCTACGCCACCAGCACTCCCAGCTATCTCCGTGACACCACCAACTTCCTGAGAAAACTACAATGCATTGGTGACCTTCCAGAAAACACCATCCTAGCCACCATGGATGTAGAGGCTCTCTACACAAACATCCCACACAAAGATGGAATACAAGCTGTCAGGAATAGTATCCCTGATGATGCCACAGCACAAGTGATTGCTGAGCTCTGTGACTTTATCCTCACACACAATTATTTCAAATTTGGTGACAATATATACCTCCAGACCAGTGGCACCGCTATGGGCACCCGCATGGCCCCACAGTATGCCAACATCTTTATGGCTGACCTGGAACAACGCTTCCTCAAATCTCGTTCACTCATGCCCCTCCTCTGTCTATGCTACATTGATGACATCTTCATCATCTGGACCCATGGGAAAGAAACTCTGGAGGAATTCCACCATGATTTCAACAGCTTCCACCCCACCATCCACCTCAGCCTGGACCAGTCTACACGGGAGGTCCACTTCCTGGACACCACGGTGCAAATTAATGACGGCCACATCAACACCACCCTATACCGAAAACCTACCGACAGCTATAGCTACCTTCATGCCACCAGCTTCCATCCTGGATACACCACACGATCCATTGTCTACAGCCAAGCACTGAGGTACAATCGTATTTGCTCCAACCCCTCAGAAAGAGACCAACACCTACAAGATCTCCACCAAGCTTTCTCAAAACTACAATACCCGCACAAGGAAATAAGGACACAGATCAACAGAGCCAGATGTGTACCCAGAAGCCTGCTGCTGCAAGACAAGCCCAAGAAAGAAAACAACAGAACACCACTGGCCATCACCTACAGTCCTCAGTTAAAGCCTCTCCAATGCATCATCAGTGATCTACAACCCATCCTGGACAACAATCCCTCACTTTCACAGGCCTTGGGAGGCAGGCCAGTCCTGGCCTACAGACAACCTGCCAACCTCAAGCATATGCTCACCAGCAACAGCACACCACGCCATAACAACTCTCACTCAGGAACCAATCCATGCAACAAACCTCGATGCCAACTCTGCCCACACATCTACACCAGCAACACCATCACAGGACCAAACCAGACCAGCCACACCATCACTGGTTCATTCAGCTGCACATCTACCAAGGTAATATACGCCATTATGTGCCAGCAATGTCCCTCTGCTATGTACATCGGCCAAACTGGACAGTCCCTACAAAAAAGGATAAATGGACACAAATCAGATGTCAGGAACGGCGATATACAAAAACCTGTAGGAGAGCACTTCAACCTCTCCGGACACACCATAGAAGATTTAAAGGTCAGCATTTTGCAGCAAAAAAACTTCAAGTCCAGACTGCAAAGAGAGACTGCAGAGCTGCAATTCATTTGCAAATTTGACACAATCAGTTTGGGACTGAATAGAGATTTTGAATGGCTAGCTAACTACAAAAGCAACTTCTCTTCTCTCGCTATTCACACCTCCAGTTCAGCTGCTAGAGGAACACCTCACCCTCCCTGATTAGAGATAACAAGCTGGTTCAGCCTCATTGGACTAACCTTGTTATCTCCCACCTGGTTCTTGCCTACCTATTTATACCTGCCCCTGGATACTTCCACTGCATGCATCCGACGAAGTGGGTATTAGCCCACGAAAGCTTATGCTCTAAAATTTTAGTTAGTCTTTAAGGTGCCACAGGACTCTTTGTCACTTCTTGCTAAGGAGGAGTACAAAAGAATCGTGCAAGCTTATAGGGACAAGATCAGAAAGGCCAAGGCACAAAATGAGTTACAGCTAGCAAGGGAAGTAAAAAAGAATAAGAGTTTTTTTAAAATACATTAGGACCCAGGAATGACAAAGGAAAGTGGAAGTTTTCTACTTAGCAGGGAAGGAGAGCTAATATCTGATGACATCAAGAAGGCTGAGTGTTTAATGCCAATTTTGTGTCAGACTTCACCAAAAAGTCGAATTTTTCCCGAGCCAAGAGCTCATTAGGCTGATGCAGTTAGGGTACGTCAGTTTCATAGTCAGCAACACAGAATTAATAAGAACAAGGGGGAAGGAATGCAACCCAAAATAGGGAAAGAACAAGTTAAAGAACATTTACGTAAGTTGCATGTATTCAAGTTGCCAGGGCCTGATGGAATTCATCCTAGGGTACTCAAGGAACTAGCTGAAGCAATTGTGGAACCATTAGCAATTATCTCTAAGAACTCCTGGAGAACGGGTGAGGTCCCAGAGACCAGGAGAAGGGCAAACACAGGACCAGTCTTTAAAAATGGGAACAAAAAGGACCCAGAGAATGGTAGACCAGTCAGTCTAACTTCAGTAGCTGGAAAAATACTGGAACGAATTATTAAACAATCAGTTTGTAAGCACCTTGTGGATACCAGGGTTACAAAGAACAGCCAGCACGGATTTGTCAAGATCAAATCATGCCAAACCAACCTCATTTCCTTCTTTGACAGGGTTACTGGCCTAGTAGATAGGAGGGAAGCAGTAGACGTGATGTATAATAGATCTTGATTTTAACAAGGCTTTTGACGCAGCCCCCATGACAGTCTCATAAAGAAACTAGGGAAATGAGATGTAGATGAATTCAGTATACGGTGGGTGTGCTACTGGTTGGAAGATCACATTCAAATAGTCATTATCAATTGCTCGCTGTCAGACTGTGAGGGTGTATCTGGTGGGGCCTGGGTTTGGTTCTGGTCAATATTTTCATTAATGACTTGTAGACCAGTGTGGAGAGTACGCTTATAAAATCTGTAGATGACACCAGTCTGGGTGGGGTTACAAGCACTTTGGAGTACAGGAGTAGAATTCAAAAGGACCTTGATACATTGAAAAATTGGTTTGAATTCAAGAAGATAAAAGTCAATGAAGGCAAGTGCAAAGTACTTGGCTTAGGAAATAAAAATGAAGTACACAATGGGGAATAACTGGCGAGGTGGTGGTAAGGCTGAAAGGGGCCTGGGTGTGATAGTGTGTCACAAGTTGAATATGAGGCAACAGTGAGATGGAGTTGCAAAAAAATTATTCTGGGGTGTATTATTGTTCTCTAATATTCTGGAGAGTATTAACAGGAGTGTGGTGTACAGGACACAAGAGGTAATTGTTCTGCTCTGCTCAGCACTGGTTAAGTCTCAGATGGAGTACTGAGTCCAGTTGTGGGCACTACGCTTTAGGAAAGATGTGCCCAAATTGGCAGGGGTCCAGAGGAGAGCAACCAAAATGATCAAAGGTTTAGAAAACCCGACCTGTGAGGAAAGGGTTAAAAAACTGGGCGTGTTTAGTCTTGAGAAAAGAAGACTGAGGGGGACTCGTTGTTCTCCATGTCCACTGAAGGCAGGATGGGGAGTGATGGGATTAATCTGCAGCAAGGGAGATTTGGGTTAGATGTTAAGAAAAACTTTCTAACTCTCAGGGCAGTTACACTCGGGACCAGACTTCCCAGGGAGGCTGGAATCCCCGTCACTGGAGGTTTCTAAGAGCAGGTTGGACAAACATCTGTCAGGATGGTCTAGGTTTACTTGGTCCTGCTTCAGTGCAGGGGGCTCGATGAGATGGCTTCCTGAGGTCCCTTCCAGCCCAACATTTCTAGGGTTCTCTGACACCTTAAGAATTTGAAAGTGAAACTGACCATAAAAAAACAAGCAAACATGAAACTGACGCCATTGAATTTCTTTGTCCAAGCTGAAAGAAATGCAAACAGTAAACACAGGTAAAGAGATGAAATGTTAATTCAGATTTGAAATTTTCCCAGTGTTAATAATGTAAGAGGTTGGTAACATGGGTAAGGATATTTGCTTACTTTGCCCAATTCTAGCAATGTTTACTATGAGTGCAGTGCTTACTAACATGAATCGGCCCATCGATCCAGACTACTCCTGTGAGTAAGCCTTTGTGTGGTGTCTCACTCTGATAGGTGCATCAGGACTGTCTTGTCTTTCTCCTCAACAGAAGTTGGTCCAAAAAAGCAGCGTTCCTCAAACTTTTTCCACGGTGGCCCCTTTCCGTGGTCCCGCATCCACTCGCGGCCCCCCGGGTATGTCCGCCGAAATGCCGCCAAATAGAAAGCTTCCGCTTTCAGCGGCATTTCAGCGGGACAAAAATAGACCACAACATCCCGAGGCCAATCCCGTGGCGGCACCGGGGTCTCGCGCACCCCCGTGGGGGGTCTCTCACACCCCAGTTTGAAGATCTCTGCAATAAAAGATATCACCTCCCCAACCTTGTGTCTCAGTGCTTTGGAAAACATTCCTGCAGCTCAGACTTTGGCCTCCTCTGATAGTCATTCCCCAGCCCCCCAGAGATGAGAAGAGACACTCCAGGAGAGTGAGGAGTCTAATTGCTGCGCCTAAGCAAATCGAGTAGAAAGTTGCTTTTTGTTTTTCAAATGATTCTCCCATTGTACATAGGAGCAAAGAGGGCCCCTGGAAATACGGATTTAGACGTAATAATGTGCCAAGGTTTAGTTTAAATGTTATGTATCGATTTTCCTTTGGTACAACAGCTGAGGGCAGTTGGTATAAAACACTGCATCCAGCACTCATCAGTCTCTCTTCCACATGGTCCATGGTACGGAGCCCCTTCTGGTGTGCTTAAGAGAGATGAGCTTCTAGGCTCGGGGCACAATCCATCTCTTGAAGCGACAAGGGCAACATCTACCGAGAGGTCCGTATGGAAGGGAGCCCAGGGGTATAATGCCTGTGTGAGATGCGATGAACAGTAGTTCTTTTGTTCTTTCCTTCCCCAGAGTCCTGGGCACCCTCCTCTCCCAATCCTCCACCACACATGTCCTTCGTTGTGAGGATTTCGGGAATTGCTTGGACCCTTTCTACCGTCCTACAAAATGTTGCCACTGAGAATAGAGTCGGCCTCCGAGTAATCTCTGCATTCTGCCTGGTTACAAGCAATGCTTATTTTATACTGGCGAGTTTTCTACTCGACAAGAATGACTTTTACAGCATAGAGCAATAGGTCTGCGGAGTGTGTTTAGTGGGAGAGATGTGCTCTCAGGGATGTTTAAATCAGAGTAAGTTTTTCAACAAATACGAGCTGGGTTCTTGTATTTAGAACAGCTGGGTCCAAAACTGTATTAAAGAACTGAACAGCCGAGCCAAGATGAGTCTCATGTGTTATCCCCTTTAGATTCCTCCTGGAAGTCTCCATGTGCAATCTTTCGCCTCTGTTGCGAAGGATCTACAGCAGATGGTCTGAGCTGCTTCTCATCAGGATGCACAAGCCAGGAATAAAACCAGCACTGAGTTTTCTGTTAGTGAGTAAGAGAATTTGAGAGCAGGGACCATTTGGAGAAAAGGGAATAAGTGCACACCGCCTTTTTATTTTGTTTACTTGTTATGCAGTGGAAGTGGAAACAGTGCCAGTCCTTTCTGTCTATAGATCTGCCCTTTCATTACAGGAGTTTTTAGCTGTACGCCCCAGGTGATAGGCACTGTTTTGCTATCGCCAGGGAGTTGGAATTATATCTGGCAGTTGTACAGGGCGAGAGATTGAGCATCTGGGGGCGGCTGTGCTGTCCTGAGGTAGGAACCCTTGGAGCAGCCTACCCTGGGGCAGAGTGACTGACTTGAACATGTTCATTCTCTTGTGAGAGCCGGACTCCTGGGTCCTTCTGGCTCCACACTGCAGGCACTTTGTTTGGAGAAGTGCCGGCACGCACGCCTCCTTGTGATGGGCTCTGTTTGTTTTTTACAGCTGGGAATGGGTGTTAGCAAGCAACAAAGAAATAAAACAGAACGGTTTATTGTTACAGTAATAGCTTTGTTATCCAGCATGTTGGGGGAATGGGGAGTGCCAGTAAGTAAAAAATTCCGGTTAACTAAGAGAGAGGGAGTTTGGGTATGGGAAGGGGCTCAGGGTGCGGTAAGTGGGCTCTGGGAGGGGGTTGGGGCACGGGAAAAGTTTTGGGGTTCTGGATCTGGGTGGCGCTCACCTCGGGCAGCTCTCCACAAGCGGCAACAAGTCCCTGCTGTCCCTAGGCAGAGGCGCGGCCAGGCGGCTCTTCGCGCTGCCTCTGCCCGCAGGCACCACCCCTGTATCTCCCATTGGCTGCGGTCCCCGGCCAGTGGGAGCTGCGGAGCCAGTGCTCGGGGAAGGGAAGGGCTGGGGCAGTGTGCAGAGCCGCCTAGGAGCAGCAGGGACATGCTGCTGCTTCCGGAGAGCCACAGAGAGCCAGGGAGGGAGCCTGCCAGCCCCATGCCACCCGGACTATGAACTGGACTTTCAATGAAGATCAGAAAGGTCTGTTTCTAGAGCTTTCCGGTTGGTAAGGTGCCGGATAACACAGCTCTTACTGCAATTATATTCTCCCAGTGACGCCAGTGAGGGTTAAAACCTCCATCTGTACAGATCAGATCATTATTTATTTCATTTGTAGCGTGTAAGAAATATCTCCCAGAAAGCTTGACTTAGTGGGAGAGACGTGTCCTTTGTGAAGAGGAGCAATTCTTAACGATTCGGTTACACTTTGCTTTTGCCTTCCTTGTAAGATATTTGCCTAACACTTGGTTTCACTAAGGACCGACCACTCCTCTCCCTCTGAAATGTGCCTGGTGGGTCTGTGCTTGTGCACACGGTGGCCAGCTTTGCTGCAGAGCTGGCTGAGAACTTTGAAGCTCTCTCCACAACATCTCTCAAGGAGGCAGGAGCAAAAGGAGGTTGTCAGTGGAACTGCAGGACTCTCATTGATCCAGTAAGAAAAACAAAATCCAGGCCTACAATTTATTCATCTTCTACAATTTCTTAACGATTTTTGGCCATCTGAGTCCTTGTCCCCCGGCTTTGCTTTAAAGGGAATTTCAGGAGGAAATGGACTTTCTTACATTTATTAGGCACAGGGCACTCGGTGCTGTACAAAATTAAAAAGGAGACACACTCCCTGTGTGTTTCAAATAGACACGTGTCAATGAACGCACTGGAAGTCTAACCCAGGGCTTTGTTTGCTTTCGGTGGCGATGGTGTTTTTTCACAGAGGAGGGTCAGCGTTTGGGAGAGATCAGAGAATCAGCTCGAATGCAGTAACGGACACATTAGTAATATCACATCTAATCCTGCACCATTGAGTTTTGTGACTGACTTGAATGGGATCGGGGTTGAGAGGCCCCATTGCGTTTGAAGAAATAACCCAGTAGGAGAGTCTTAGCAAGGGAAAATCTACTCTTTAATTACATAGCTCTGGCACCCCAAATAAACAAACAAAAATGGCATGTATTTTTCTGCATCTATTCTTATTTTTGGGTGTGTTTTACCCTTATTGGTTTCTGCCCATCCTGTGCAATTTGTATCAGTCCTTTTCCAAAGTGCAGCACCGGATGCTGAACGTTCCAGTGATACCTGGCCAAAGCAGCTTGGAGGTGATGGTGCATTTCTCGTCTCTCTAGGCTCTCCTCTCTCTCAGACCCTTGGGCAGGATTCAGGCAGTTGCCATGAATACAGGGAGGAGAGGCCAAAGCACTTGGTTAAAATTATTGGTGGGGCACTGCAGCTTCCAGTGCCTTCAATTTGACTTGTGACTACTCAGCATCTCTGAAATTAGGCCCATTCCCTCTCTGTGCCTCAGTTTCTCAGACTGCAAAGTGGGAATAACACCACGGACCTAGCTCACAAGGATGCTTAAATATCAGATCTATGACGTGCCTTAAAGATTCACAGATTTCCAGGCCAGATGGGAACATTGTGGTCTGGCGTCCTGCGTAACACAGGCCAGACTAATTCCTAATTTGCCCTGATCATGTGTTCACCTTTATTATTTCAAACACACACTGGGTGATGTGATCCCATGATAGCAATACACTTTCCCAGTCAAATAAAAAGCTCTGTTTAGACATGTATTAGAAAAGTCCAACATTCCCCCATAGCCTAGCAGGCCAGCTGCCATCACCACCCCGACAGAAACGTCACAAACCGAAGTGCGTAAACAAGGGCAAAGTGTGAACCCATGTACAAGATGCAAATCCCATTCCCGTTGCATGTCCCCTGAGGCTTTGTTCTCCTTTCCCCATCTGCCATGCACTTAGCACCGAGAGAGGGAGAGAGAGCGTTTGTGTGTGTGTGTGTGTGTGTGTGTGTGTGGACATTCCCAGGGGAGTGGGTCAATATGGAGGGCTGCATGGGGCAAAGTTGAACAGTTTGACCGCTCACGGAGTCTGATTGCATGGGCCACCCAGCCATGGAGTTTTCCAAGCTGCTTCTGGACAGCACCCCAGGGTGCCGCGCAGGGGATTCAGGCCCTTGGGCAGCTGATGCAGCAGAAGCCAGTACTCTTGAGGTCATTAGCGATAGCAGCCACTCAGACGATTCTTTCTGCTGAGTTCTGTCCTCCTCCCTTAGCCACCATTCCTGTTCCAGGAACTGTGAAACAAGTGCCTGCTCCCTGCTGAAACCAGCCAGCCTGAGCCATTCCTCTTGCCTCTCGCCAGGCCTGTCCTCTATCCGCAAGTCCTCTCTCTTTGCTACTGGACTTGCTTGTTGGCTCTGTCCAGAACTTCAAAGCCAAGCTAATCATGGCAGCCTTCCTTTCGGAGTGGGCCGTGCAGGTCCCTTGGCCCAGGCTTCTGCTACAGTCTGGGTGAGCTGTGGCAGTCCTATGCCTGGAGAGGTCGAAACACAGCGGATTAGCGTCTCTCCTAGCTCAGTGCAGGAGTACAGAAAAAAATCCCTGTGGAATATCAAATATCTAAAACGTTACTTTTCCAAACTGAACCTCAGTAAACTGTGAGAGGCTGCTTCAGACCACGGCGGCTCCTCCCAGCGAGAGCAGTGCAGAGCCAACGCTCAGTGACGAATTCAAAGCTTTTGCGCTTTCTAGACATTTCAGAGCTAATTGGGTTTGGGTCGAGGAGGAGGGGCTCTTACAACACCAGCTGTTCCCGTTGTTTCAGACCTTGCCCATTTTGGTGGCCGTGACAGTTCTGGTCGTGCCCGACTGGCAAAGGGAGATGCTATTCCAAGCTGCTGGTAGGAAACCTGCAGTTTATGCAACCAAAGTGTCTAAATGTACAGTGACTGACCAATGCCTCTATGGATGAGTGGGTGGGTCAGCTACAGAGGTGGTCCTGAAAACCAGGCCCTTCCCCGAAGTCTGGCTACTTCTCTGGTCAGTCCTTGTACTCACTATGTGGCCGACCTCGCACCGGAGATTTACCAAAGTCCGGCTGTGCTGCCGCGCCCACCACGCAAATAATGCACACGCTGCATATCTCCAGTCAGACCCACGCAAAAGGCCACATCAAGACAGCCCCCAAATTGGTCAGGAGGAGATCCCGTGCCCTGCAGACTGGGAGGTGCGTTTTTCCTTTCCGCAGGATCTTTCAGTGAATTTAAAGCGGGTGAACGGTGCTGAGCAAACAGCTACAGAACAGGCCCAGTGTAGGTAGCAGCTAGTGCAGGCTTCTCTCGTCTGGCCCCTCTCCTATCTAGCACGCTGCAGCAGCCACCTGTAGCAAAGAAGCAGAGAATCCAGTTGTCGCAACTCATCTGAGTCTTCCCTTTCCTGCCGGGCTCAGTGCTCGCTCCGAGATTGTATTCCGTGTTATTGAGATGGTATGAAATAGAAAGAGAGGTTGGCTTTTTGCTTCAGTGTAATGTCATTGGCATATAAAGGAAACCGCGTCCCGCTGTAACGCGCCCAAGCTCCAGACCCACAGTCGGATCTGCTGGAGGTCAGTTGGGCTCTCTCCACATGTGCATAGAAGGGTCCGCCCACGTGGAGCTGACTGCAAAATTGCTGTCTCAGCATTTGCTGCTGTTTGTGGGCTGTGGGATTTTCCCCTGTGTAACGCATGAAAGGCCAAGTGTGGTCATTACCTCACACATCCCACTGTTGAGTTAGATGTTCCCGGAAGACGTCAACATGAAAAATATGAAGGCAACTGCAGTTGTTGTTCATAGTCTCTTGTGCTCTTAATACAGGGAATGAATTGATGGGACGTTCCAGGTCAGACCATAGCCACAAAGGCAGATGTGCTTCAGTATCACAAAGCCAGCTTTCTTCTGATGTGGAATCCAAGCGTGTCTCCTAGGCAGGGCCGTACAAACTCCTTCAGTCACTCAAAAACCTGCCGGCTCCTCCCAAGTCACCTGGCCTGTGAGAAAAAGCCACATTCAGCTATTGTTTCCGATCAATATTTTGCTCCGACGTGCCACCTATACTTTGTTAATTAAAGCAGAGCAGAAAAGGTCTGAGACTGGCTGTGCTGCAGTCTAGAAATGTTTCAGACACAGCTGTGAAGAAATTGTTTCCCCCCTCTCCTGCAAGTCCTGGTTTGCATCCGGCTCCCCTTTCATAGTGGGTGCATGATTGGGACATAATGTTGTAATCCTGATGATGCAGCAAGTCTGGGGCTTTAGAAATGCTTTGGTTTAATTTATCCAACATAATGGGTAAAACCAGCGGCAGTGTCGTCTTTTTGAGTCGCCATGTCTCTCCAGCCTACTTCCTTCTCTGCATTTTCTCCTACATACATGCAGTGATCACAAGACGACACTGCCACATTCCTGGACCCCTCAATTGCCAGGATAGGAGCCAAGGCTGGTTCTTGAGCCCGACATAATGTAGACAGGCACTGGGCAAAACATAATTGCCCATCGCCACCCACCCGCACTCGCAGACCCCAGAGTGGACAGCTGTGCTAATCCACTCAGTCCAGATCTCAGTGTGTCAGGTTTTCTGGCCATCTTGTGATGACAATAGTAGATGTCCATTAGGAAGTAAGTTGATACCAGAGCCAGTCGAAAAATATCAATTCTTTTTTCAAGGGAAATTTCAAATAATTTGGTTTTTTTTGCATTTTTGCATAAATTTTCCATTGAAAATGTTTTGGTTTTTCAACTTAAAAAATGAAACCAAATGATGAAATAACTTTGGTTTTCAAAATTGTTTTCAGGACAAATTTGCAGTTTCCAAGAATCTAATTTTGTTTTTTAAACCAAAATTGGAAATATTTTAAACCCCCTTCCCTTTTTTTTTCTTTCCAATTTTCGGTTTCTGGTTTGTTGTCCAAAACCAGGGGAAAAAATCATCAAACATTTTAAAAAATTGTGGAAAATGTTGTTTGCAACAAAAAGCCATTTTGGTCAAAATTCTTTTTGATGAAAATGTTTTGACCAGGTCTACTAATGGAACCTGGCTCTTCTCATCAGTAGCTCTCCAGGTGCTTGGCAGAGGAGCTCAGTATCATCGCTTGGTAAAGCAGGCACAAGCAAACAACATGTCTCTTAACACAGTTAATATCAATGATCAGGAACAAAGAGTGTAAGCCATGCTGCCAGGAGGGGGGACTCTGTCCTGGGAAGCTGCGACTCAGAAAAAGGTGTGAGGGTTGTGGGTAGTTAACTGAATAAGAGCTGCCATTGTGAGCAGAAGAGCTAATGCAATCCTGGGATGCATAAACAGAAATCTTGAGTAGGAGCAGAGAGGTTATTTTACCTCCATATTTGGCACTGGTGTGACCGCTGCCGGAATTGTGCTCACCGTTCAAGAAGGATGGTGATAAATTGGAGAGGGTTCAGAGAAGATCCATGAGAATGATCAAAAGATTAGAAAGCCTCCCTTCTAGCAATGGACTCCAAGAGCTCAGTCTGTTTAGCTTAACAAAGAGAAGTTAAGGGGTCACTTGGTCACAGTCTATAAGTGTCTACATGGGGAACAAATATCTAATAATGGATTCTTCAGTCTAGCAGAGAAAGGTCTAACACAGGGGTCAGCAACCTTTCAGAAGTGCTGTGCCGAGTCTTCATTTAGTCACTCTAATTTAAGGTTTCGCGTGCCAGTAATACATTTTAACGTTTTTAGAAGGTCTCTTTCTAGAAGTCTATAATGTAGAACTAAACTGTTGTTGTGTGTAAAGTAAATAAGGTTTTTAAAATGTTTAAGAAATTTCATTTAAAATTAAATTAAAATGTAGAGCCCCCCCCCAGATCAGTGGCCAGGACCCGGGCAGTGTGAGTGCCACTGAAAATCAGCCTTTGTTTGCCTACCCCTGGTCTAACAGGATCCAGTGGTTGGTAGCTGAAGCTAGACAAACTCAGACTGGAAATAAGGAGTACATTTTTGAGTGAGTGTAATTTGCCATGGGAACAATTTACCCAGCCTCGGGGTGGGTTCTCCGTCACTGATGATTTTTACCTCAAGATGGGATGTTTTTCTGAAAGCTCTGCTCTAGGAATTATTTGGGGGCAGTTCTCTGGCCCGAGTTATATGGGAGGTCAGACTAGATGATCACAGTGGTCTCTTCTGGCCTGGGAATCTGTGAATCTTCAAGGCATGTCACAGACCTAAGCACCCTTTTGGGGAAGGTCAGTGGTGTTATCCCCACTGTGTAGCCTGGGAGACTGAGGCACAGAGAGAGGGAACAGGCGTACTCCTAATTCCATCTGAAGTCCTGGGATGCTGCCACGCTCAGCACCTCTGGAAATTAGGGCACTCAGCGTATGGCTGCAGAACGAGTCAGTGTGCGGCAGAACTGAGCTTCGAACACAGGCATTCTTGGTTTCTTCACCCAAGCCTGGTTCGCCAGACCAGGGTGCCTTTCGGAAGCCGCGAAATCCGCCCTGGCTGTCTGTCTGCTGATTTACACCTGTAAGGCACACTGTAGGTGTCAACAGAACAGCGCCTGCTCTGTCTTTTCAGCAGGAGGCACCGGAATAGTCACAGTTTCAGGACAGGGTGTGTGCGTGGGCGCACCATGTACTGGCTGTGTAAGTGTGTAAGTTGGCGGGAGGTACCAGGCTTGGAGCCCTAATGGTGGAAGCCCTTCTCCACGGGACTGGTACTGCACAAGAAAAGGGGCCGGGTAAGCGTCTGCCGCGTCACTCTCTGTCTAATGTGCTTCCCCGTGACGTGGATGGGAGGGAAACTAGGTCTCTGTGGATCTTTCGGTTCTTGGCACCAAAGCCAGCCAACACTGGGACAGTGGTGGTGGCTGATTGTTGTGTCGTAGCTATTTCTTCACTGTAGTCTGCCCTGAAACCCAGCTGGTTTGCCGTAGATCCTACCGTAGCCTCGCTGGTGTCTTCATGTGGCTTTCTTGCACTGTGAGAAACGGAGCTTTCGAATGTCTGTGAGACATCTTGATGTGGTCTACCCGGAGAGAGGCACAGCTTTTCCTTTGAAGCCCTTGGAAGGAAAGCGAATGCCTTTGTTCTGATGTTTGCGGGGCTTCAGAGCCATGAAAACCCTTGAACCCAAAGCTGACTCCCTTCATTAACCTCGGCGTTATTGGCCCCAGATTGTTCATACGGTTCAGTCACATGAAGGATTTGATTATTTATACAGTTAATGTTTTACAGAGTCAAAAATCTTAGAATTAAAGAGCTTCCAATTTCACATGCTTTAGGTCTAATAAAATTATTCCGATCTGGTGGTATCTTTGCCCCAGGGGGATTTTTTTCATTAGCTTTTGACTCTCCCATGTTTGAGGCAGATTGATCAGTCAGTTTCAGATGAAGGGAATGCGTGTACGTTGGCGGCAGGGTTAAATATCTGATCTGCAGGGCTGCGTAGCATTGGAAATTAATATAGATGGTTTAATTGTCATCTGAAACAGAACCAGCCCCAAAAGGTCTGTTGAATTGAAACCCCTTCGGAAAAACATTAAAAGTTTGTGACCTGTTGTAAAAGCAGAACAGAGAAGTGGGTCTGGTTGCATTCCCATGTTTAAGGGGGATAGCGTGCAGGAATTTGAGTTGCTTAGAGCTGAGTGCGCCTGGTGTCGTTAGAGCTAATGAGCACTGTTTTGACTGTTGGGCCATTCTGACTTTATATGTAGAACAAAGGCAGAAAACCTGGCTCCGAACAGCTAGGAGACGTGTCCTCTTGAAAGAGAAATAGCCACAGCTGCCCTTGTACCGTAACTGCATTTTTCTGACTCCGGATTGCTAAGGCTGCGAATTCCAGGATCTGGCTGGTCGCCTGGCTCTTTCCCTTTTGAAGTGCTTTGCCCTGCTGCAGCCATGGGGATGGCTGGAGAGTGCCGCTGGAATGCAAGCCTGCGTTCCTGGAGGGGCAGGCCGCAGGGTCATTGTGTTTGGCACGTGGCAGAGATCTGAGGGGGTGGAAGGCGGGGAGAGGTGCCACACTACAAACAAAGAAACCTCATGAATTTGAACTTGACATCTGTGTTAGGTACTGGCAGAAGGGATCGTGCTGACCGTCTCCAGCTCTTAGCCGGTTAGAAACCGAGGCTTATGGAAATTTAAATGGATAGTGAACGTTGAGGATAAAATATGGAAAAACTGGAACACACGCTCCTAAAGTGTTGCTTGAAATGAGCAGTGGAATTAACTGGATCCCAGCGTTCCCTGCTTCATTTGTTGGTTCAGACAGTGTTTGTGTTGCTCGTCTAACAGCCGGATGTGGGTAAAGATTGGGGGACAGAGCTCATCATTAAATAGTGCAGAGCTGATTGAAGCATCTCTGCTTTTATTTTGTGAAAAGCAAACTGACTTGTAATGCACCAACGTAATTGAATGCACCTTGAATTATTAACCTTGGTCGTGTTTTTAGGTGAACTAGTTGTTTTGTTTACACCTGCGCTCCTTCCCTCCATCTCTGTCTCACACACATATTTACATATAAAATAATGACAGACTTCTGCCAACTGCTCATGGCT
The DNA here is from genome assembly GCA_007922305.1 of Dermatemys mawii. Classification (NCBI taxonomy): domain Eukaryota; kingdom Metazoa; phylum Chordata; order Testudines; family Dermatemydidae; genus Dermatemys; species Dermatemys mawii. Next base: position 46,301,738 of record ML677352.1, read on the forward strand.
GTAAGAAGTCCCACTGTGCCGTTAAATTCATTTGCTTCCATTCGGGCTCACCTGTGGCACTATGTAAAAATGGTAGTCATTTGTATATTACACTAATTGTGACCAATCAAATCAGGTTTCTTTACAATCCATGATTGGGCCCATAGACCAGTGGTTCCCACACTTTTCAAGGTTGTCCCCCCTGTTCGTTTCCTCCCAATCCTGGCTGGGGTCTCTGCCCTGCTCACTCACTTGCATAACAGCAAGACTGCAGGGAGAGACTTGCACCTGCTGTCACGGGAGCGGTTGGGGAAGTGGTAAATCTGCTCTGGGAACAAATCTGCTAATGAATCATTTCTCTTGGCTGTTAATGACACAACAAAATGCGGAGAACTGCTTTGAAGAGTTCGACATCTGATTGTCTGGAGAGAGTGACGAGCCTCGGCTTGTGCTTTTTAAGGGGGTAGAGATTTTATTTTCTACAGTGTATGTTTACAATTACAGTAGAGCGCAGAGTTCAGCACACCAGAGTTACAAAACTGACCCGACCATCACACACCATTTGAAAGCGAAAGTGCACAATCAGGCAGTAGCAGAGATAAAAAGGCAAATCCAGCCCAGTGCTGTGTTAAAGGCAAAGTACTAAAAATACTAAGGGAAAGCAGCATTTTTCTCCTGCATAGTAAAGTTTCAAAGCTGTATTAAGTCAATGTTCAGTTGTAAAATTTTGAAAGAACCAGGACGTTTTGTTCAGTTCCCTCCATTCTCGCGGGGTTTGTAACTCTTAGGTTCTACTCTGTTGGCCTGCTCCAGCTTTGATACACAGGTGGTGGAAAAAATCCATTCCAGGCAGGACCTATCAGCTGTTCTGTTCTCTTCAAAGGTGAACTGAATTGCTTTAACAAACAAAACAAGCGCCTCTCTTAAGATCTTGAAGTTGTTAGTGTTGGAGGGATTTGTAGCCAGAGTTGCAGATAAGCACATTTCAGAAGTAAGCTCTAATTTTTAAATTCTCTTGATTTTTCACCAGTCAGGGCCTGAGTTTGAAGTTTTCTTTTTTTTTTCCCCTGAAAGAAAGTGGCTGATTTCACAAATACCAAACATCTAACCTAACCGCTTCAGGTGTTGACGTCTCAACACGCGCAGAATGTGGTAGATCCTGGCAAGTCAACCAAAGTGGAAGCCGTTTTCCACCAGTTTTTTTTTTCCAGTTTGTTTGTAGGTACTGTATTCCCTCTCTACTCAGTGTATTAAAAGATTTTAACTGGGATTTTGTTTTTGGTTGGTATCTTATTTATATGGTAGTATTGCAAAATAAATAAATAGGGATAGGAATAATTTTTCTTCTTTTGAGAAAGGCTGGCATATCTAGGTCATAAGGCCAGGATAATTTGAACTATTCGTGTGTGTGTGTGTAGTGACCTGGATATATTTTACGGAGTTATCACAGCATTGCATTTTTATATCTGTTCTGGGGTGTAATGCCAGGCAGAAAGGTGAATAAGCTGTAATGAGTCCTGACCTACATGGCTTTGGTAGGTAGACAGGTCCTTTGCTGACCAATCAGATTCCTCCTTCCATAATGCTCCATGTGGCTCTCAGCATCTGTTGCCTCCACTTCACACAGTCCATCCTCCCCTCTACCTTTGGGGACTGGACAATGGGTGAGTGAGTGAAGGTTGAGAGCTGTGTGAGAGGAGCCCAGAAATCGGGTCTTGGATTGTGACATTTGCTAATGAAAATCTGCATCCTGATTTGTTTTATAAACAGGGCTCAAAACACAGCTCTGGCAGTGGAGGGTGTGACCACGGGTGCTTGTGCCGTTTCTCATGACTGCTCTGATATTTGGTTCATCTGGCGCTCAGAGGGGAATGGTGATGTGAGGGGGAGGGTGGAACAACATTAAACCAGACTAACCCTCCCACAGTACTGAGATTTTTCTCCCGTCTGTGAATCAACATTCCTTGCTTGGGGTTTGGCAGGATTAGATTTGTATCGGTAAATGTCGGTAAACACTGATTTCACCGTACACATACACACGGATGCAAAAATAGTTCCATCAGTAATAATCAGAAGGTACAGATAGGGAAAAATGAAACAAATGCTGCTTGATAACTTCTTAGAGTTTGGCTGAAGGATACTGACTTTGTGTATTTTGACATGGGATGTTGACAATTTGGGTTTTAACAGTTATAAAGCTTTAACTTTTTGAATCTCAACATTTGCTCTCAAATTCGTATTGTCTGACACCTCTCCCCAGAATGTGCCACAACTGGCTATTTAAAATGATAAAAATTGGGAGGGGGAGGCATAAATGCATATTTATGTGCAACTATGAAAATTTAAATTGATTAAAAAGTGGGGGGAGGTGCTTAAAAATAAACATCCATGTTATCCGTAGGAGTTATGAAATAAGAACTACCAAATTCTGCCAGGCCCTACATCTAACCGTGTCCTCTTGACAACTACCTGTGTCTAAGCACTGGTCGGGCCGGATACACTCCAGTCTCACACATCATCCACATACTTATACAGACTGAGATCGGGCGGCTGACATACGAGGCCAGGGTGGGTCTGCCGTGGAGTCGTTGGATAATGAAGCAATGTCATTCCTATGTGCACTAAGGAAAAACGGGCTGGGAATTAAGGGGCAGACTGAAGGGGATGTAGCAATGTCAACTGAATTTTCTCATTTCAAATGCGTGTGCGGCTGCTCACGGCAGCGTGCCAGGGCCAGTATGGGGTTTACAATGGTACCGTGGCACTGGGCCCATGCTCAGAAGTGGCCCCAGGGCCCCGACTGTGGCCCCTCCCCATGCTCCGCCCACACTCTGCTCCGAGGCTCCGCCCCTGAGGCCCCACCTGCCACGCTCTCTTTTCTGTCCCTTCCCCCCAGGCAAGCGGCAGGCGGAGTCCAGGGGGAAGAGGCCAAGCGAGGGCGCAATGGGGAGTGGGGCCCACGAAAGATTAATCTGACCCTGACCAGTACTGAGTTAGGGCCCAGTTGTGTGATTTACTTATGTGGAAAAATACTGACTCATGAGAGTCCCACTCAGATGGATGCCAGGATTGGGCCCTTGGCGTGTAAATAGTTACACCCTTAACTGTATCTTAGAGAAGGCTTTGTCTCTGGATCCCAAGGCCAAGCTTTCTGAGAGGCGGGCAGTCTGGTCCGAACGCGCCTGTTCCCAACCCTGCGCCTTTTCTTTGTGCTTTTAAACTTCCCCTCTGTTTGCATTGTGCAGTCACAAGCTGGGAGAGCTGGTCTGGTGACCTGGTCTGGAACAGTTGACCCTACCAAGAGCTTCACCTCTGGAGACCCAGAATGCAGTGGGTTTCTAGCAGCTCAATCCACTCAGCTTGCATCGGGATCTGACCCTTTCTTGGGGGAACATCTGAACCCAAAACTGGCTGGACCAAGCCAGGTTCTTCTCCATCGTCTGTTGTGTGTCGTTTTTCTCCTGACAGGTGAACTCTGTAGTCAAACAAATGCTCAGACAGTCCATCTCAGGAGGGGGCATGGCCTCTTTCTTTCCTCCCCTGGCTGTTCCTCGTGCAAAAACAAAGTGCGGGGGTATTTAATGCCTAATGTGCATCCATGCAGCAAACTGTTATGGTTGCTTGGCAACAGCAGGAAATCTAGTTAACAACATTGGGGCAAGATTGAATCAACCGATAGATCAATTTCCAGGTGTGTTCTCAACTAAGGTGACTTTCCCAGCATTTGCCTTGACCCCCTTGATTAGAGCAATTTAGTCTGTAAATTGTGCACCATTGCCTCTTGGGTTTCCATTGAAATGAGGTACTTCCTGGAGAAACTGACCCCTGAGTTTACTGAAACCTTGCAAATCTTCAAGGTTGAAACCAAGAATGTATCTTGCGTCGGCGACTTTCTAGAAGGGAATTTTCTTTCCAGAGATGTGGCAATAAGGTTCTTTCATTCTTGACTGACACCATGCAAAACTGAGAGACACAAGGTAGGTGAGGAAGTATCTTCTGTTGGACCAACTTCTGTTGGTGAATGGGACTAGCATTCGAATTTCACTGATCTTGTCGTCACATTTTAGAGCTCTGTGTAGCTCAAAAGCTTTTCCTTTCCACTCACAGAAGTTGGTCCAATAAAAGATATTACCTCATGTGCCTTGTCTCTCTCATATCCTGGGACCAGCACAGCAACAGTAGCACTGCAAGCAACCATGTAAAATTGCTGAGGTGTGGTCAGCTGGTGAGTTCTAATCCCCATCTCAGATACTGACCCTGTTGTCACTTAACCAGTCTGTCTCGGTTTTCCCATCTGTAAATTGGTTTAATACTTCCTCAGTATGCTGGGCTATTTTGAGGGTTAGTTAAATAAGATTTGTAAAGCACTGTGATTATGCAAACTGCTAAAGTAGTACTGAGAATTGTTAATAATATGGAAAACTCCTAGGGTGGATCGGGGATACTGCATCGGGCGTCATTACAGAAAGGGGTGATTGAAGATTGGTTTCACTCCATCTAAAACCGTTGTTGGCATCAGGTGGACTGGTTCCTTTGTCATCCTCTGGGCTCATTTGCTGTCCCTTGAGACAGCCTGTCTCTTCAGGCCGAGCCTTTCTCTGTATCTGGCCAGGCCCTCATGCCCTTACCTTTTAATCTACTAGGTTCTCCGACACGCTCCTCACCTTCGCGAATGCAAATCTACCTCGCGCCCCCAGTTTCTCTTGGAATTTCCAGCACCAAGCACAGCTTGTTCTAGCGGAGAGGTTTCTTCTACAGCACAGCGCTTGTCTGTTTGGTTCTCGTGTTTGCAGGCTGGAAAAGGCCAGTGGAAAAGCCCTGGCAGCATTTAAATGTTCTATACATGCTGATCCCGTTGTTTTGAATGTAGATATGTTCCTTTTTATCCTTAAAATGCGATTTGTCTGCAAGAAGAATGAGAGATGTGGATCTTGCAAGACTCTGGGCCAGATTTTGCTCTCAGTTACATGGGGGTAATCGGGAATAATCCCCCTGAGTTCATTGGGGTTACTCCACATTCAGCATCTGGCTCATTGTCGCTGTATCCGCTGACGCATTCCCGGTTCAGGCGAGCTCTGAATTGCAGCATTGTTCACTCTTTGTGCCATGCTTGGACGTTTGCTCCGAGCTCCAGACTTTATTTAGAAAGCAGTTTCCAGTTCTTCCCGCCCCTCCCCCCACAAACTGAGTTGTCTGGACATTTATTTTTGGACTTGTAACCCAGACTCGCTCCTTTCGGCTTGAATTGTTTCGGTTGACGTGCGCAGACTCAGCCATGAAGTGGCAAAGGGGGATTCTCTGTTTAAGGCCTGGAACGTAGCTCTTATCTAAGGAGCAGAGTTGGGTGGGTTTATATTTTACAAACAAGATGACTGAGCACTTGATGGGCCAGGGTGCAGAAAAGTTGTTTTTCTCCTTGCAACATTTTAGTGGGAAAATGTGTAAACATTTGGCGATTATTTAGGATAAAGCACTGGGCAGTGGGCGAATGGTTCGGAACAAATATCTGCCCATTTTAGGTACCTTTGCAGTGTCTATTGCCTTGGTCCCACTTGGCAGGCACAACACTTATCACCCAAGGCACTTGACATGGCCCTTAAGGAGTGTGTATTGGGTGCTCCGCTGTTTGAGAGATGTTTGAAGCCTTGGGCCACGTGTGCACTCTAGAATTCTGCCAGACACTGCCATGCTGGTCAGAGGTGCGAAGAAGGGTGATCCCTGAAGGACACAGCTGAGTCCACACTAGGATTGCTTTGCCAGTATGATAGACTGCTAGTCCTAAACCAGTAGAGTGCTCCTAGTGGAGACATGGCTTAAATTTTTGTAGAATGCTGCAACTTAAAATTCAGCAGTAAGACTCTCTTCTCAAAGCTCAAAGAGACTGTGTATCCCACCAAATCCTCCTTACCAAATCCTGTGTTTTCCTATACTTTTCCTGGAAAATGGCTCCTCTTAATTTAAAATAATCTCTCTCCAAATGGAAGCTTCCAATTGATGTCGAGATAATACGCTGATGATTAGCCCCTGTCTCCAAAAACCCTTCCCTGTGATCTCGGATGAAACCCCTATATAGTATTGTCTACCCCAGGCAAATGGTGAAATGCTTGCCCATCTGTTTTTGCTCTTTCCTTCGTTTCTGTTTTATTATGCAGTGCCACTGAGTTTGATTGCTCAAATGCCAATTCATAATGTGGGGGGGGGGGGGCAGTGTCTACTGCAGTGGAGCTGTGACTAATTTGACTTATTAAAGAGTGAGCCAAAATGGCAAGAGATTAGAGTTCTGAAGGGTTTGAGGATGGTGTAGGAAGATTAAATGAATTTGTGGGACTTTCAGATTATATTTCAGTCAAGCAGCAGATATTTGGCTGAGGTTTTTGCAGGGTTTTTCTCTTTTATGTTTGGTTTTTATTTATATATTTATATTTTTTTAGTATATAAAAAAAACTTAATGACTAAGAGACATCTCTGGGTTTGGAAGTTGGAGAATCTACTTCGGTTGCCAAAAGTATTTCATGCCATACTGTGAATATTTTAAGGAGGGTGGGGGGGAACATTTCAAAATGTCTCACTTCACAATTTTTTCCCCTTCCCTTTAGTTTTATGGCTTCTGCTTTAGCTATGTAACTCACTTCTTCTTTTTCGGTGTATTTTTTTTATCGGCTGTAGCGGGGACAAACCTCTTTCCTTAGTTGTCTGCGACAGTTTTGTTAAATGTTTTGTTTTCTTTTTTGTATTGTAGCCATACTCTCCCAGTGACAGATCTTGTCATTATGCAGCGTCATTTTAGACGTTTGCACTGCACCAAATGCAAAGGAAGGCGACTGCAGGATCGTCTGTGTATTGAATAACAATGTTTTCCAGCAAAAATCTGTTAATCAGATGTTTTTAATCAGAAACATGAATTTTAGGGAGGCAGCCGGTAAACTGCCTCCAACACAAAGAAGTGATGGATCAGATTTCGCTAGTTATCAGTTTATAGCCTTTTATTATTCTGAAGACTGCTACGCAATGGAGTAAGATTGACCTTTCAATATAAAATACAGCCGATGCATTCCAGTATGTTTCAGCCCCACGGCATACTTCTCCAATTCAAGTTTCCTCTCTAGAAGAAGCTGGTTTCTTTCTTGAGGCCTCCTTTTCCACCGGGGATGGTTGGCAAAGAGATTCCATCTTTTAGAGCCCCTCAGTACCACACCTGACTAGCCAGAAGGGTCACACTGGCGCAATGAGGTTCAAGTTTGTTTGGCTTTTAAAGCAAGACTGCAACACTGTTATTGTGCATTGGGGGCAGAAATAACTGATTTCCTGCTAACCAAACGTGATCCAGACTCTGTGGATAAACCGTTCGACCATTCCCCTGCTTGGGACTCTCTCATTTCTTTTTGATGTTTCTGTAGCACCCATGTTAGTCATGCACCCCTGAAGTTTGGGATTTTACTCTGTGGAGGAATGGTAGGTGTGAATGATGAGATGAATGTCATTGATCTTGCTGGATAAGATTCCCAAGCTCTCTGTTATAATGGGGTTGGCTGACGTTGGAATTCTGGGTCTCCTTGACGTTGCGCGGGATCAGATTGCCGCACTGTAGTTCAAAGAATCCTGCCCGTTGCCTGTTTATCTTAATAATTTTGCACTTTATCCTGCGCGTTGTTGGGCATTTGCAACTCCTTTTATCTTCAATGGGAATTGAGGGCACCTGGCGGCAGGATGGGACCTGATGTTTATGAAGGAAGCTTTCCTCTTGGGAATTATTTCTCATTCACCAGAGCACCGCGCTCGAAGTGTGCGTGTGTGTTTTTGTTTGTTTTCCTGCTTTGAAAGTCAGTCCCTTGGTTGGTAAATGGCCGACTCCTCCCCAGTCTGACTCATGTTTGCGTTTTGCTGGTGCTGCATCAGTTTTCCCCATCGCAGTCAGCCCCGTTCTCCCCGGACATACTTCTGTGATGGAGGCGTCGTTCTTCGGGGGATACCCCATGTCACACGTGTGTGTGCGTGGGTGCCATGCTCCTGAGTCTGGCGCTGTTTCCAAGCAGTGTCCATTGATTGCATGTGTGTAGTGTAGTGCATCTCACATGCTCCCTGCCGAGGATATAAGGGGCAGAGTGGGCTGACATCACTCCAGTTCCCTCTTAGTGCCGCATGGCCTGCGTCGGAACCCCTGTTCTTTCTTTGCTTTTAGCACGCCAAGAAAGCTGTTCCGGGCTTTGTAGAGAGTTTATGGTAGTTTATAGAGTGAGTTAAATAAGTCTGTGTAACATTGATTTGTAGGGTATGTAACTTATCTGGTCCGGGGGACTCAGCCCTTCATCAGCCCAGAATCCTGGGTTTCGAGACCCGCCTCTCCTGTCCTCATTAATTCTCTGACTGGCTGGGCGAGGTGCACATCTCGGCGAAGTGCACTATCCGTGAGGCTTTCCCACCCACTGGCAGAGAGGCCTGGGAGCTCCGCCCCTGCAGCTACATTATGGAGGAGACAATGAAGCCCTGAGTGTACTCGGATCCTAGCCTGGGAGACCCGCTGCACAGCGGCCACCGCCAACTACAAGTGTCCCTCCTAGTACCACGCACGGTGCGTTGTCGTTCCCTGTCTAGCGAGTATATCCTTTCCCTAGTAGCAATTGTTGGTTTTCTTTGCAGTTTTCTTAAAACAAAGTAGTTGTTGCAGGAAGGCACATCTGGAGAAGTGTATCTGCAGTTAGTTTTAACAGTGGCAAAATTTGGGAGCCTTATCTCCAGTGGGTTCCAGCTGTTTGAAAGTGCAGTCTCCAGCAGTGAGAAAAGTTCCTCTTGAGGCAGATAGTTCCAGTGGAATGTAATTGTCCTGGGAAGTCACGGTAGGACAAGCGAGGCTCTTGGGTGGTTTGGATCAGTTCCATGGAAGTTTTGGAATATCAGGATGGAGACCCTGAAGTGGCATTCAAAGCCTAGAGAATGGAGCCCCTAAAATCTTGACACTGTACTCTTTCCCCTGGAGAACTCTTCCCACACTGCCTCACTGGTTGAAAGAAGGTTGGGAAAAGCACCTTCTCCACATGGTCCATACATGATGTAGACGAGTCTAAACTCACCCGTCTTCTTTGGTTTGGGGTTTCTGAACACAGAAATTAACAGTAAGGTAAAGTTCAGCTTAAACCTTCTCTCCAAGCTTGGCTGTTTCTAGGGCCCTTCCTCTAAAGTCCTCAAGTTAGATTGTCTCTAAAGAGCTACTCCCACCTTCCTTATCCTGTTGGCGTAACACACCACCAACCTTGATGAGTTGTCAGAATCTGCAACCAGCTGGCAGGATCAGTTCCTTATTATTATTATTTTAATAGATTATAATAAATTTAGGCCTTATCATAGGTTGTCATAGTTTCAAATTTGATTGTAAACATTTTTTAAAAAAATATTTAATTTGCATTTTAAAAATTGATATTTTGATTTATTTTTAAAGTCATTGATTTTTATCCACCCTGAGGTGAGGGGAAGCGGTATAAAGGATTCCTGAGCATGAGTGTGATGTCTAGTGTATCTGAAACACAGGCTGATCAAGCCCCCCTCATACTATTCTTTATGTATGTGACATGGATTTTGTAGAAAAAAGACTACAAAGAACCTTAAATAATAAAAATATGTTTCATACTATGCTCTATCTGTAACTGAAAAAAAACCTGAAAAAAAATCTATAGAAATGTTGAAAATTTTGCAGTCTTTTCCATTTTTGTGGGCTTCAAAACAGACCCATGTCCATTTTGGGGTTTGTTTTTTCTTAATTTGTTTGTGAAAAATATGAATTGAATGTTTTACCCAAAATGTTATTAAAACAGTTATCTACATGGTTAGTGACATTTTTCCTTTGCCTAAACCTGGATTTTTGATGACCACTAGTTTTTGATAATACATTGCTAGAATATGTAAGAAGTCATTTCTTGCAAAATTCTTCATATTTGTAAAAGGACATTTTGTAAATGAAAAAGTGTCTCCTTTTGAGAAATTTTGATCAGCTCTTCCTGTAACCCTAGGCTGCTTAACTGCTTCTTGTCTAACTGTGTAGGCTTCCGGAGGGCCAGGAAAAGTAGACCAGAGAGCTTTTGTATACATTGAAGTGCTGCTGTTTTAAGGTCTGATATGGGAACCGCAGAGGGTGATATTCATTCCTCTTCTTTGGTATAAAATACCCCTTCCTAATCCCAATGGGTCACAATACATTGGACCCTTCCCCTGCTACTGGGCATACACCTCTGAGCTCTTTTTTGTTTTTGCTTTGTGTGGAGGGAAGAGGCTTTCATGGAGGCTTGGTTAGTATGTATTCGGTTTTTTTTAAAAGGCAGCTCTTTGAAAGTTGCTCCGATATTTGGAAGAGCAGAATTAGTCTTAAGGTGCGTTAGCCGGCAGAGTGTAGTTGGCCTGCAAAGTGTGTAAGAAGTGCAATTCATCACATAATTCTGCATCCCATCTTTTTCATACTCTTGTGTCATACACTGTGTCCTTTGAGAGTGTGTGTGTGTGTGTTTGTGTGTGCACGTGCATTTAACACTGTAGTCTTGTCTAGCAATATCAGACCCATCGGTGCTTTCCAGCGTCCTGTTCCATGGAGCTGGCATTTTCCAGTTCATTTTGAACTGTAACAACGGGTTGACATTGTTTCCCTTTCCTAGCAGCAGAGACAATCGTATCCTGAACGCTTGTGATCTTGGCAAAGGCAGCTGCAATTTGAAGATGACAACATCTTATTTAATAGTGTTTTTCATTCTAAATTGTTTTCCATTTGCACATCCCCATATGCAGATCTGGACCAACCCTCTCATTTTCAGCCATGCTCACAAGCTGTCACCAAGTCACTGCTCTGGTTAGAGGCAAAATATAAGCCTGTAAAGAGAACAAAAGGCCTGGTAAAGTTGCAGACACAGGAGGGAGGCTGTGTCTCCGAGGAGCAGGTCACCAATGAGAATGAGTGTATGGAATGAAAAGGACATTACCATGCTCTGAAGTAACTTCTTTCCCTACCAGAGGGGACATAGTGACAAGAGTGTAAATCAGGAGACTGGGACAATGGGTACAAGGAGACTGTGACCGATTAACAGGATTATGCAGACGTAACTCAATTTTTATTCAGACAAAGTTGCTGACACGGGGGGTTTTCCCCCTGAAGAACAGCTCCTCTGAGCTGCTCTATGAGATCTGAATGCTCTATGATTCCCTAAGCAAATCTGAACATGGACTACTGAGCTGTATTTGCATACTGCAGGTGTGACTCGTTACAGAGACAGCCAGGGAGGCTGGGTTTGAGTCAATTGTTTTGTAATAAAATTGAAAGCACCGTGCTAATTGGATCGGGGTTCGAAATTCCTGCCGCCCCAGATAGTTCAGGTTTACTGGGTTGACAAAAGGGTCTAGTTTTTGCTTGATGTAGATTGTCAGTAAAAACAACGTCATTGTTTTTGAAAAGGAATCAGACTCGTGTAGGCTCTTTGCTTTAGCGTTTGGGATTATTTTTTGTGGCACTGAAGCATTCTGTGGTGTATGCATGAATCACCATATTAAAAAGGCCACACAGAGAATGTCATTAGGTTTCAAACACACTGAAGATCAGGTATGCTGTAGTGGTAAAGATTTTATGGATTGATAACAAGCAGTTTCTAATTAAAAACCTTTTAGGGATTGTGAGCCAGATCCTCAAGTAATGTAAATCTGGGTAGCTCCACTGAAGTCAGTAGAACATTGCCAATTTACATCAACTCCGGATTTGGCCTTCTATGGGTGTGTTGGCATTTTGCGTGACTCTTGGGTTGCGTTCTTGCGGATAGTAAAAATTTGGAACTTGGCTTGCTCCATTTTGCAGTCTTGATCAGTGTAAAACAGAATCTGGTTACCTGACCTCCTACCAGAGGTAAAATTTTTCTCATTAATGATTTCTCATGTTTATAGCTAACTGTGGCAGCACCAAATGCATCTTTTGAAAAAAATATCAGAATAAGGCATTTGAGTGAATTTCCGAGACTGGATTAGGCATTCAGCCTTCTGATACGTCCGTTAGGGAAAGCCAAGAGTGATCACAAGCACACACAACACTCCTCTGTATTGCCTTGATTCAAAGCAGCCATGTTCCCCTGCTCTTTGTAGAAACTTACTACACCAACCAGTGTTCGTTTTTATTTTCTCTAGGTATTAAGCCTTGCTGTTCTTCAGACTAGATATCATCATGAGTTAGAAATGTTAGTCCTGCAATGTGGAACGCAGGCTTGTCTGCATGTCACCTTTTAGGTATTACATAGGCTTATAATACACCTTAGTGAAGACTTGCTATATTAACAGATATTCTCATGCAGCTTGCTTTGCTGATACACTAACGCAGTTCATCAGGTTTGAAATTAGGAAAGGAAATCCATTGTGGAGCCAAGGTTTTGTTAGGTTTTTGTTGAATTTTTTCCTCCCAAACACACTTACACATCTATGTCATCTTAGCAGGAGACCACCTGATTTGCGCCTCTGGGCAGATTCAAAATCCATTTGTCTACGGGATGACTGATGGATGTTCTGGGTGACGCAGGAAATTTTAGAGGATGGGGGAAGGAGAGGCATTTCAGATTCTTAACAGACAACAAAGAATCTGGGGGTTGGGCAAGATAAGGGAACAATCTTGAGTCTGATCCTCACTTTGTTTGAATTTTCTGGGGAAATGTCATTGACATGTAACATTGTCCTAGCATACAGACTTCATTGAAAAGCTTCCAAGGCCTGGAGAGAAAAGAAGAGTTCGGTTTCAGGCTTCTAAATAAACAAACACCAAAAATGTTGTATGGATAATAGTGGGAAACACTGGAAAATTGAGTTACTACAAGGGTATCTGTGTATGTGAATTCTCGGGACAGGAAAGCTTCATTGTTCTTTAACTCTACTAATGCTGGAACAGATGGGAAGCGAAGGCCACTTCACGCATTAGCTGGCGCAGATAAAGAGCAAAGCAGAGAAAGGCCCTTGTGGCTGATTAGAGGTTAACAGGAATAGAAACCAGCGGATTGACTCTTGATTTGCAGGAGGTGTTCTGGGATAGGAGCAGATGGCCAGGAGAGCGTCCCTCCAGCTTACTCAGCTGCTCAGAGAAGCTTACCATGACCTCTAGCACAAACAAGTCTACTTACATCTTCTCAGTTTAAAGCTGCAGTGTAAATTGCTTACCTCCGCCCCTCCTGGATTGCAGTCTTTCTCTGCAGGCGTTTGGGCTTCCTGTTTATTGGGGTCCATGTGCGTGTGTGTGTGTGCATGTGTGTGTGTATGTACACGTATGTAAAGATGGTATGTGCTGGATGTTCCTCTCCCCATTAGATAACATTCTAACAGAACCCTTCTAATTCAGCCTCATCTCTTTGTTACTCTCCTGAGGTTTTGCTGACAAACACAGTTCCTCAAGGTATTGTCTTAATGCCTTATTTGCTCTGGGAATCTTGAGCTTGCTTTGTTGAGTGTTAAGGGAGGGGGAAAGAAAGAAATGTAAAATAAATAAAGCGGGTTCTTGCAGTGGAGGAAAGGCCCGGCCTCTGGCACCATGCAAGGGACCTGCATGATAAGGTTTCACCAGATTGCAGCCCCTTTGCATATGCCATCCATTTGTCACAGGAGGAAATTGCTTTCTAAGGGAAAAGGCTGAAATTCATATGCGCCATCTCTTCTCTAATTGGATCTCTAACCACTGATTTTGTGTTTTGCCAGAGAGAAATTACAATTGATTCAGCCTTTTCTCTTTCCGTTTTTTGCTGAAAAGACACATTTTCTCTATGTGTGGCAACACCTGCCTAGGGCACCGCTGTGAATCCCGGGGAATCAAAAGAGCAACAAGAAAAGGGGGTTTAATTGCACACATCTTCAGCGGAGTCTGCCTTGCACTTGACGAACAAAAGGCCGTCCCTCTGCTGTTTGAATGGAGCCTGGGAGGGCTGTACGAAGAAGTACTCTCCATTACTAGCCGCGGCAGAGGATCCACTTTGCTGGAGCATTGTCACGTGCAAATGAGTTCACGAGCCAATCTTCTTTCCAACTGCAAGGTCAGGGACAGAGCAATTGTCAATTTCAGCTGTGGCGCAATTTCTCTATTAGCCAGAAAGCTTTCTGAGAGTTTTCTGACCTCTCTTTCTCACTGCACGCACACACAGAGAGAGATCTTGCTACGAAGCGTGTGTATACATTACAAATATTGACTGGTTTCGGTTAACCCAGGGAATGTTGCTGTTGTGTTTTCTGTCTTGGAAATGTGACCAAGAATGGGTTATAAATAACACTCAATGTTGCAATTATTATTCATTGCTAGTTATTGGTTTTACCCCATGGAAAAACAAATGGTTTTTCCACTACGAGCTTGAGCTGCAGTCAGTGTGTGTTTATTAAAATCACTGAGGAGCCTGGATTCGGTTTAGTTTAAAATACCTTTCTGCGACAGCTTGGAAATTCTGAAATAGTTTGGGTCACGTTAACCCTGTTTATATGACTTGTGTTGGGGGTTGCAACGAAGCCTGGACACATCTGCTGAGTCCCATAAATATCCATGTCGTCTTTCCCATTTGTTTTTCCAAGTATTTGTCTGTCTGAAGGTTGGGAATCTTGACAGTCTTGCATGCTGCAAAACATCTGCTTATCCACAGGCAAGTCCTGCTGCAGATAGTGGCACACTGCCCCATAACTGACCTTAACTCCGACTTAGAACGGCAGCATCTCTCAGGGAGGGAGGGGCAGGACAGTAAAGGTAGCTGAAGCATCTCTCTTCTCAAAGGACTGGGTGCAGTCCAGCAGATGCCAAATCAACCTCATCCAGGAGAAGCTATATGATGCATGCCTTCTTGTCCATGTATCACTGTTACATGCCTGCTTTCCAGTCAGCTTGGTAATTGTGCTGCAAACGCAATCTGAAATTGGGGTAGTCTGATTAGAGGTGGGGTCTTGGGAGCTGGGCTCATGGAGTAAGATGATATGCTTTGTAAGGGCAAAGGAGAGAGGCCGTGAAGCTGCTCACCCCAACAGTCTCTCTTTGTTGGCCAGCGCGCAAGGAGAAATTATTGAGGGTTTCTGGAAGCAGCATATATTGGCTTTTTCTTATATTACTAATATTGGTCTTAAAGGTGCTTTCCTAGAATATTAGCTTGGTAGCTATGAAGTTACTTGACATTTTAACATACAGGCCTCATAGCAAAAAAGATCTATATATACTGTCAATAAATCAATCTCATCTTGTCGTTTCAAGCTAGTGTCCAACATGGCTAGCTCGTTCAGTGAAACAAAAGGGGTTACGTGCTTGACGTTGGAGAGAAGCTAACTTCCCTGCTTTTACGCAGGAGCGATGCTTCCGAGAAAAGCACTTTATGTTCTGTGATTGAGGGAGTCTCTACAGGACACTCAAGTGCCTCTGAGGGGCATCTGGGTCAGCATTTCTCTGTCTGCTCGCTCTTGGTCGGTCCTAGTCATGGCAGTGAAGCAGCAAATCAACCTGACCCTTTGCCACCCAGGTGTCATGAATCTGAGTCCCAGAGTGGCTAGAATGGTGCTGTAACAAGACACCCCATTTTCCGGAGCTTGGTTTCTGTCAGGCAGCGCATGCTGGTCCGATGCCAAATTCTGGAAGTGGTTGGGCCGTGATAAATGCTGACTAAATGCATTGTGCTACTGCTTTGTGGAGACAACCGAACCTGCTGTCTTGCAAGATCCAGCAAATCAAAGAACAAATGTTCCAAAGAGAGACAACAGTTCCAATCTGATGAGTCAGGGAGCGACGCAGACTCTACGGCAGAGCGGGGAACTGAACCTGGGTCTCTGGAATCCAAGTCTGGTGCTTTTACAGCTTCTCCTCAGGTTTTTCTAACCTCTGTATGTGGCACAGACACTAGAGGGCGTGGAGAGTAAGCCTGGGTTACACTTGTTTCTTGGAGTGCAGCTTCCCAGCTCAGGTGAATTTGGTTTGGAAAGTTTGAGCAAAATCAGTTGAGCTGTATTGGAGTTGTACAGGCATCAGAACATACGTTCTCCATATGTTCCACTCAAACATTGAGCACTTGGGTAATTCACAATCCTCTTAACGCAGAAACTTCAGTTTTTTATATATTCACTTACTTTTGTAGCTTTTCTATGGGGTTGAAATATAATCCAAACTGAGAGAAAATCAGCTCAGCTTCTAAGGGTACTTACGCTGACACTTCAGTGGTCTTGTCTCACTTTCAGACTTTACTACGTTTGAACCCGCGGTGAAAGTCAGCTAGCTCGATTCTTCACGACCGTGTCAGAACACAGTCGGGTTTTGTTGTATAGAGCAACCGTGACAGAGCTGCACCTTACCTGGATGGAAGGGCTGCTGTTTGGGACAGGGAGGGTAATTCCTCCTAGGCTGATGTCCAGATCATGATGTTCCTGGGTCCTCCGGGCCGGGATCAAACCCCAAATGAATATGCATCTTCTACTAGATCCCACTGTGGTAGGGGATATACATACACATATAGTGAGAGTTTGCTAGAAACGCACGGAGATGGAACTCCACTCTGCCTTACACTGAATTTGTTTTATTCTGCAGATGTCATAGCAGAGTGAAGCTGCTGCCCAAAGCCAGCTACTTGTTATCAGTTTGGGAAGGGGGAATTTCTCACTCCTGGGTCCTGCATACAGGTTAGCGCCCTGGTGCAGGAAGTTTTAATAGTTCTGCTTTATGGGGCCCACTATCCCCAGTCCATTTGGTAGGTAAATAGAGTTTATTTAGGAAGGAGATCTACTAATCCCCCACTGTGTGATTTAAACATTTGTAGCTCTGCTTAGTACAAACTTTATACAAGCCTTGTTTAAACACCCGTAACTATTCTTTGACCCAGCAGTGACCTGCTGAAGCAGGTCTGAAGAATCTGTGCACGTATGAAGCATGAATTTTGTGTGTTATAAACTGGGAAGTATCCATAGTATTTTGAGCCTTAGTATAAATATTTGGGGTGTTGAAATGAGGGCAGGGAGGAAGCAGGTTGAGAGAGAAACTGTAGCTGTTTCTTAGGCAAGTCAGGCTTGGATGAAATTTGACAAGACCTTAATTACGACTGAGAGACTTAATTTTTTCATGATTTTCAAATCCTGGCACTGTCGCTGTGCTGGCAGCAAATCAAACACTAAGTTAGTTTGTGTTAAATGCATGCTTGGAACAGAAGATAAAGTCCTAGATAAGCATTCAACTGTAGGAACTTCTTAAACTGAACTGTGGGGGGAGAACACAGAGCCAAATATAGGTCTTTTTGTCATTACCTGATCCAGATTCGAGCAACAAAGGGAAAGAGAAGATGACCTCTTTTGTAACGTGTCCGTTTTTCAGCATGATCAGGGCCCTCCATTTGCAGCAAGAGAAAGCTGCTATGTTGTTGTCAAAGTGGAAGGCATATAACTCTGCCATGAAGTTAGATGACTACCCAGCAGCCAAATAGTAGAAGATGAGATGATGGCATGCTTTGAATAAGTGGCATTTGCAGAGAGGGGTGGGATATGGGTCATAGGGTGTTGACTGTGGGGTTACTAAGGATTTATACCTGTAACAGGTAAGAGTTGCATTATTGGGCAGGCAGCAACATTATATGTTGGGAGCCAGGGATAGGTGCTTAAATAGAGGATTAAATAAATAGACCAAGCAAAAGGTGTATCCTTCAACCAATGCCCCCTAATTCCAGAGCTTCTCATCCCTCTATCAATCACCCTCTCATCAAATTCCTGCCCCTAGGAGTGAGGGCAGTGGATGCTGGAGCCATGATAGCCTGGGGGGTCCCCAGCTTCGCAGCCGGTCTGGTTGGATTAGGAGGGGTTCCCCCTTGCCTTAGGTCTGGTTGGCTCTCCCGCTGGATTACAGAACATGAAGGAACTGTGGGTAGCTGCAGGTTTTCCTAGCGCTAATGTAAATATTCTCAAATAACTCCTCCGCCGTGGCCAATTCTTCTCTCTAGCCGTGTTTAATTTCCAGCTAAGCTTATGATAAATATTTTGTATAGTGGTTGTAGTTTATTTTACATAGACCCGCTGCCTTGACAGCTAAAATCTAAACTGACACTTAAAGCTCCAACGCCAGATTAACTTGGCAGATGCCGGCATATTAAAAATGAAAATATAGGACCTTAACGGAGCTCACTCTTTTCCTTAGCATCGCTTCAGGAGCAGACAGAGATGACAGGGTATGACACTTCCCAGGGTCTCTGTTTTGGATTGGCACCTCGTTGGCATGGAACAGCTACAGAGTTTCTCAGCCTAGATTGCCTGCCTGTTTCCCGGTCCAGTGTCTCTGTGCAGAGGCTGGAAACCAAGCCCTCAGCCTGGCTTTCCACCCAGGGTGTGGAACGTACTGTCTTTCTGTCCACCAGACTGTGACCAAGCCTAGCTAAGAGAGGTCAGACAGCAACCATAGTTCCATGTCCCGATGCAGACACAACTGAGGGGGAACAAGTTATGACTTGGTTCCCAAGTGAATGTGACCAGATGTACTGGTTTCATAGGGACAATCCCAATTTTTGAGCCTTTTCCTTATATAGGCTCCTCTTACCCCCCACCCCCGTCCCGATTTTTCACACTTGCTGTCTGGTCACCCTATCATTCTCACTCATCACAAAACCCCAACTCTGTTCAGGAGTCGCTGCCCAGGGATGGAAATGCCACCGCTCAAAATGGAGGTAGCTTTGACAGCGGTGCGTGCAAGGCGTTTGCAGCCAATGCGGTCACACCCTGGCTGTTAAACACAGACTCAAATGACCCATTCCTGGGCCCAGATTCAAATCACGGTTATACCAGTGTAAAGTAAGTGGCTCTCTTAAGTTAGTGGAGTTCCTCTGGGTTTACACCAGTTAATTGGTGATGCCCTGCCCCAAGGTCCCTGTAAAACAAGTGTTTTAAGGCAGCATTTATAGCTAATAATTGGTCTTAAAGTTTGGGATTTTTTTTTTAATGATAAAGAACTTAGTTTCCCGTCCTTTTCACTCATTCAAAAAATCAACTGGAAGGAGCTGGCAGTGAAACTGAGGAGCCGGCCAAGTCCCGCAGACCGAAGATGTGGTAAAACATAAACACTTTGGAGTTTATCCTGGGGATTGATGTGGCAGAGTGGATTCGTGTGGAGTTAGGCGCTGGTCGGTTAGTTAATACATGAACCCCTCTGGCTCTCTGCATCACACCCAGTCCTGAGTGGAAATGAGAGACAGAGAGCGCCTGGGCTGTCCTTCCTATTTTTGAAGTTGAATGTTACCATATTAGCTGCTTTTATCGACCACATGGGCTGGGTATTAGTCGCTCCAAATGGCAGAGGTCTGCTGAACAGGTCTTGTTTTTTTCTCCCCCTGGTTCTAAAGTGAAAGCAGGCCTCCTTGACACTTAATCAGATTCGAATGTGGGTTTTGGCCTGGCTTTAAAGAGACTGGTGGTGAATAGCCGGGTTTGATGCCATTTATTAAAAACCTCTGGTAGAATTTGTATCAGAAAGCCTTTGTGAGGCTTGGCAAACGCACAAGGGTTTTATGCAGTTAATGTATTTTAATCTCTCGCTCTCTCGTGGTTAATTGTAACCCTTTCAGCCGTCTGCCGCCTGCTTCAGGGGGATGGGAGGCCCTGGGGAGGCTTCCATTGAAATAGGTTCTTAATAGGGCTCTGGCAATACAGGCAAAGTGAGCATCCTCCCTGGGGAAGGAGGAGATAAGGCTGTGGTCGAGAAGCACAGGACCACGAGTTGGGTTCTTGAGTACCACACCGGCCTCCAACATAGGCATACGGGGTGACCCTGGGCAAGTCAATTAAACTTCCTGTGCCTTTGTTTTGTCGGTGGGTGGGGGGAGAAGGGAGGCAGGGAAGAGAGGAACTAGATGCATTTGGCAGACCATTCATTTTGCTCCCCAGCCCCCCTCCCTGCTGCTCCCCGGTGGAGGTACGTGGGGGTTATAGGCCAGGACTTCCAAAGGTGACTAGTGATTTCGGGTTCCTGGACACCTTAAATGGGCCTGATTTTTGGAAGATGGGTGCTCAGCACTTTGTTCCAGTTGGAGCCCTTAAAAATTGCCTCAAGTTGGGCCCGCAGAATCACAAGTCTCTTCTGCAAACGGTGGCCCGTAGTCCTTCCCTGCCTCCCTGGGCACATGGGGGCACGGTGAGGTGAAAAGTCAAATGCCTTGTTTGTGAAGCACAGGGAGTTACTCTGCTAGGAGGCTTTGTCACTGCCAAGTGCAGCCGTTCATTTCCTTTTTAGCTTTCTTGTGCAAAGATCTCCCTGGTAGACACTGGGATGTCTTAGCTGCCGTCTTCATTTCAAAAGCAGATGGATGAATGCACCATCTTCTGTCCCTAACTTCGCGCCCCTTTGTTTGAAGCACCCTCCTTGCCAGGCACCGAAAGACCTTCCTTCCCCGAAATCTCCATTTCTCACTTTTCGTTTTCTCTGGCTGGTTGTTTTTCATTTTCATGTCTGAGACTTAAGTATTTGTTCTGTTTCTTTCTAAATCGGGGTGAGGGTTGTTGGCCTGAGGGGCCTTGCTGTCAGAGGTGCCATCAGACCTGCCGTGACTTGATCACAAATAACAGGGAATTCCTCTGCTTCTGGCTCCTCAGAATTGGAACTGCTCTTGGTTTGAAGAGCCACCAGCCCTTTTCCCAGTTGACTCGGGAAATGTGAGTGTGTTCTCTAGTTGACAAATGACAGTGGAGCTCCGTGTTGTTAAATCCTGCCGGTGTCTGTGGATACGAAGGGTTCGACGCTATGTGTTTGACAGGCAGAATGTTGTGTAGCCAGAGATCAGAAATCCCATTGAAGCTGGTGAGGGTCCCTGGCTCTGAGAGGGATGTGATTCACTGAACACACAAACGTGGGTTTAAAGTTCATGGAGAGGCAGACGATGCGGCCGTGCTGCGTAAGCCACCTTTTCTTGAGGGAGAATCAGTCCCCTTCATTGTTTGTTCCAGCCTTTTTGAGAAGTTGGTTTTTCCTGTGATATCTGAAAGCAACCTGCCTGGCTGAGAGACTGAACAGGAACCTGCATGGTGTTAAAATATATCCTTGTCGGGGATCGTATTGGCCGGTTCCTCTTAACCCCAACGCGTGTGGGTAGCACCAGTCACCTAAATAATACTCACCAGGCAGGCAGGGCTTACGTGTGTGAGTAAGTGTTGGCAAGTCTGGGCCCTGTGTCCTTCAGGGAATTCAGAGCTGATGGTCGGAAGAACGGATACTGCACAGAATAGCTCTACTTTTCTCTTTAGCCTTGGCAGTTAAGGAAAGCTGAAGGGCTGTTTGTGTGTTTGGATGGTTTAAAGGGTGTCTGCACAGATAGTTATTTCAAAGTACAGCCACCCGATTGGCATCTGTCCGAGCAGAGCTCAGTTTGTAGCTCTCCAATGGGGAGTGTATGTTCCAGGTTCTCAGGAGGCGGGGACAATAGCAACAGACACATACCGAGGAAAATTCATTCTGGAGCAGCGTCTGTGTGTTTCCTTTTGGATGATTTAAGCTGAAGGCCAGGGAGACGGGACCTGGTGATTAGGGAGCGGTGTGCAGGGGCGGAGAGGGGCGTCAGTTCTGCAGAGCTGGCGGGTTCTTGGACTCAAGGTGTAATTCATTAGCACGTTGTCCTAAAACAAGGCAGAACGAGGCAGCGTCCTACCTATCGAGGTATCACTGCTCCTCTCCGATCGGCCCACCGCTGACTTGTTCAGTTCTCAGATGCCTTTATGGTTTCTCCCAGGTTTGCCACCTGCTTGTCAGGCCATCTCAGTATCTGCCTTCAAATGCTGCCTCAAAACTCCTTCGCCCTGGCTCCTACCAAAACCTGGCCACAGCTAAGCTGCTGGTGTGCAGAGACGACTGCCCGCCGTGCTGACCAGTATTGTCTCATTTATTCCCGGCGTGTATCTGTCTATCCTCCCTTGCCTTATATTTAGATTATAAGCTCCTTGGGGCAGGAACTGTCTGTTTCTACAGCACTGGCAGGATGGAGCTCCAGTCCGTGACTATGGCTCCTCGGAGCTACAATAATACAAATAACACAGTCCGTGGACTCAGTCCTCACCAAATAGTTACACTTTGGGTGATGGGTTTTGGAATGTACCGAGGCCTGCAGCTATTCATTCCATCAGCATTCCAGAGTGCGATTGTGTTGCTGGCCATTTGCAAAGCTCAGATTGCCTCTCTTGATTTTTTTTTCTTCCCCCCTCTCTCCCAGGATTCCACCTGAGCGGGACAGTAACGGAGCCGGCAACGGCGACAGAACCGGAGTTGACCTACAAAGTCGCCATCAGCTTCGACCGCTGCAAGATCACTTCCGTGACGTGCGGCTGCGGGAACAAGGACATTTTTTACTGTGCGCACGTGGTGGCGCTCTCGCTGTACAGGATCCGCAAGCCAGAGCAGGTCAAACTCCGTCTTCCCATCTCAGAGACCCTTTTCCAGATGAACAGGGACCAGCTACAAAAGTTTGTTCAGTATTTAATCACAGAGCACCACACTGAGGTACTGCCGACTGCCCAGAAACTGGCTGACGACATCCTGTCCTCCAACTCCGAGATCAACCAAACGCATGGTAATTCTTCCTGCTTGTTTGATGACTTGGAGTAATGTCTTTAGGCTCGGGGGCTGGCGAGAGTAGTGGACGCGGCCTTGCCTGTCTGCGTCTGCCCACAGAGAGACGAAAGGGAACAAATTTAATTGACATCCAGGTGCCTGAGTTAGTATCACATCGGCATTCCACGTTTGTATCTGCTTTGGTCTCTGTTGTTGGCTGCAGGTTTATTCATTGACCAGTGGATCACACACAGGAGATGCAGCCAAGGGTTGCAGAGGCTGTATGATAAATAGCACAGAATAGAGAGGGAGGGGAGAGTTGAAGGTGGGGGAGGGCTGCATGTAGTTGTCTGCTCTAAGGAGTCCTTGGTGGGTTAAAGCACAGGACAGGGAGTCAGGAGAACGGTTTGATTCCCGGCTCTGCTCTGCTCAGCTCAGCTCGCTCTTCCCATCCCTGGCTCTGCTGTCCCAGCCTTAGCAGTGTGTGGAGCCCCGGTGCAGCACCGTGGGAGCTGTGCCAGCCCAGCGCTGCGTTACATTCGAAGATGCAGTATTGCAAATGCTGGGTCTAGCAGCACTTCAAACCTTGCAATCTCTGACGGAGCCAAGTGTTGATGAGGCGCTAATCTCTCCATGCATCAATTTGCCACCCGTAAAATGAGCATACCAATCTCATCCTGCTTCAGCACGGGTTGGGGAGCGTGTGAGCTCAGTTCATGTTTGTAATGTGCTTTGAGATCCTCCTCTGGAAGGTGCTGCGTCGGTGAGTATTAGTAATGATGCTGTTGGTCCAGATTTAGTGCCAGGATCTCATTCGTTCTAATCCAGCTTCTGATGGGCCTTGAGCCAGATACTTAAGACCAGGTGTTTTAGCTTCAGCTCCTTTTGACTTCAGTGGGGTCTCGGGATACTCAGCACCCTGACAGTCAGACCGGGCGTCACTGTGTCTAGTCCTCCAGCTGGAAAGAGGAGATGATAATACTTCTCTGCTGCGTAAGGGTATTGTGGGGATGAATGTGCATAAAGTGATGTGAAGATGAAAAGCCCGACATAAGGGTAAATAGGATCAAAACTGGTCTGAATCCCTGTATAGACCAAAATGGTGGCAACTCTCTTCTGGCTCTCAACCGCATCATTGGGGCATAGCTGGTGTGAGAGTCATTTTGAAGCACTTCTTCCTCCAGAGTAGGCAGAACCCGAAGACCCTGTACGAGGGGAATTCGTTTGTTCCTGTAGTCAGCAGACAGCAGCCAAAATCATGTTGATTCCAAGTCTTGTAAAAATACAGATGCTGTTTTTTAGTTAGTGTCTGTTTTAAAGTTTGGAGTGGGGAAATAGTCTTTTAAAAAATCCTCTCTCTGTATATATACTAACAAATTACCTTGATTTGACAAAGCAACACATGCTTACTAAATGCAGGTATGTCCAAAGATTTGTGACTGAGATGGCTCTAATGCCAAAATTTAAATACTGCATGCCTTCATCCTTGGAGGTGAGACACACTCGCTTCCTGAAGTAGAAAGAGAGAGATCCAAATGCTTTGACAAACCCTAAATCAGTTGATCTCTCACACTGCACCATGATTCAAAACATGGCTCAAAGAACTTAAGATAAATCATCAGTTCCCTCAAATGACTCGTAGTCTAAAGGGCCCAGGAGAAAATTCTTGTGTTCTAAGGTGCCTGCTGTCCAGGTTTTCACTTGGAAACTGGATCAGCATTGCAAACTTTTATTAGTACGCAAAGCACTCTGGATGCCACCAATAAAGCCCAGCAGTAATGCAGTTATATGGAAAGTGCATCTTGAACAACAAGGCCTAAGGCAAGGAACCCAGGAAGTTCTGCAGCCTCCATCTGAAGGGGTTACGTGTACCAAAGAGAGAGTACACTGGAGTCCTCCAACAGCTGAAGCTGGAAACAATCTGAAGTAGGCCTAGTCTGTTTTCCCCTTGCCCTGCCCTTCCTTGTCCAACCCGTGTTAGCCCATGACAGTCTCTCTGTATTCTTGAAGCTGCGTGGTTTAAAATTAATTTGTAGATTTTTTTTTTTTAATTCACCCACCTCTTTGGGGAGTTGATTCAGTGCCCTGGAGGTTCCATCATATGGCTGCATTGGAAATGGTACTTTTAAGACGTATTCCCTGATCCCCTTCCCCCCCACCCCCCATCGTTCCTGGTCTTGTCTCACTGAAACCCTCCGGGTGCCTAGATTTTGTCCCTTTCATGTTGTTAGTTGGGAGAGGCTTTCAGCTTGTCCGCTCTTCAGCCTGAATCAGTCCGAGGTTACTTCACCTTGGAGAAGGGGCTGTCTGCCCTGAAATCCCCCCATTCCGAGAAGAGGGAGCGTTCAAACGTCAGATCAGTGTTAAACTTTCCCCACCTGGCTCCGCTCACAGAAGAGGCTGCTTTTTATAGCGGTGCACGTATCGATCAGCTCGCCCTGGGTGTCCAGCCTGTGAGTCACCCTTCTGAGCCAGCCTCGTTCTGAGCTGTAAACCCTTCAGCGCTGTGAGTCATGTGGGGGCAGCATCGTCTAGTGATTAGTGCAAGCCGCTGGGAATTAGTTGTGTTCTGACTTGCTGGGTGAGTGTAGGCCCATCAAGTAACCGTGGTGAAGTGTGACCCTGTTGCCCCATTTATAAAATAGAGATAATAATGTTCACGTGCCTCCCAGAGCTCCTCAGCACATTCAGTGCCGTCAGCATGGAGAGTTGGCAGCCCATTTGGGTGCACTGGTATTAGGGCTTGATGTTCCTGTGAGGGATCCGGGGCGGTTAATTTCCACACTGGGCTTCGATCTGCTCAGATCCCCTCCCTAGCAGGACATATGGGATCTCCAGCAGTCCAGGGATGTAGTTTAACAACAACAAGCCAAGGCATCATGAGGGTTCGATCGAACCGGCCCTGCGGATGTTAGAAGGAAGATGAGCAGGTTGATCCAGAGGTGGATTTGAATATGGGCTTCGTTATTGCGATACATGTTCCCCTCGACCCAGTAGTCGAGTAAGGCCTGGATTAGTTCCAGCACACTCATTTTATCTAAGTTAGTATGTAAACGCCTACCTCCGGTACAACACCCCAGAGACCCTTACTAAGTAATAGAAACACCCAGACAATTGGTATCCCCACCCCTCTCTATTCACAACATCACACATGTTACTCGAGCATTTTTACCTGGAAAATACATTTCTTTGCAATAATTTGTTGCTACGAATTTCCTTATTCAGCAGTTCTCAGGTGGGAGGCGCCATGACCCAGGGCTCGCTTACGTAACTGGGAAAGAAGGAAGGGGGAGAAATCACTTTTTTACACAATGGGTATCCTTCAGACAGCTACATTTTTCAAGCAGCTGCAAAGCTTCTCAATTTCTCAACAAGCAATAGGGAAGGGAAAAATATGGCAACTTCTTTATCAAACAAAGAACTACTACCTGTCTGTACCTTTCTTTCCTGATGCCATCCCAGCACACCGGCAGCTTCCCAGGTTATAGAATCATAGAAGATGAGGGTTGGAAGGGACCTCAGGAGGTATCTAGTCCAATCCCCCTCCTCAAAGCAGGACCAATCCCCAATTAAATCATCACAGCCAGGGCTTTGTCAAGCCTGACCTTAAAAATCTCTAAGGAAGGAGATTCCACCACCTCCCTAGGGAACCTCCCATGGTCTTTACTTACCCCTAACATCTCCCAACACCGGAGGTGCCCCTCATCATCCCTGTCAGTCTGTTTCGCTACGTCAGGTGTGGGCTCGAATAGCTCATAATGAAAGTGTCTTGCCCTCTTAACCCGTCCATGCTCTGAGTCTTCTCTGGCAGTTTAAATCAGGTGACCACAGAGACTTTCGTTATGAGCATTTCCCCCCGAGTGGAGTCTCCTGGGTTTTCAGTAACGGTCTGTGTGACCCCCAGACATGGCACAAAATGGCGGGCGTGCTGTCCTTCAGGGTGTAGATCAGACTCTGTTTCTTGTCCTTGTTCCTCGGCAGGAATGGCCCTGACACAGCCAGCGGCAGCCAGGGAGAGCTGCTAAAGGGGCAGACCGAGCTGGCTGTGACTGTTTCTGCTGCGGTACACACTAAAGCTACTGGAAGTTTTCCTCTCCCATTCAGCCCCCAGGCCCACTGGAGGGTTTCTTCTCACTCCAGCTAGCTGCCTGCCCTCTTCCTCCCCATCTGGATGAGCCTATGGGCCGGTTCCCAGCTCCTGAGAGCTCATGGAACTTGACTTTGTGCTTTTCACAGTGGGGCTGATGGTTTTGGTTGGCTCTGTACAGAACACAAGCTCGTGGTTCTGCCCCTTAAGACGTTAAGAGTTAGGGAACCAGGAAGCCCACAGTGCAGATGCAGGAGGGAGAGCGGTTTGGTTTTGTGTGTGGTGGCTCCTTAGGGGGAGGGATAGAGCTGATGCCACACGAGAGAAGTGTGTCTTTGGGCTTGTCTTCACTAGCGCGGGGAGAGATCGATCTTATGGCGATCGATTTATCGCGTCTCGTCAGGACGCGATAAATCGATCGCGAGCGGCGCCCCCTTCGACTCCGTAACTCTAGCTCGCCAAAAGCCGCAAGCTGGAGTCGACGGGGGAGCGCACCGCGGACTGCCACCACCGTGAGGACGGCAGGTAAGTCGGCTGTAGATACGCCGATTTCAGCTACATTATTAACATAGCTGAAATTGCGTATCTACAGTCGATCCCCCGCGCTAGTGAGGACCAGCCCTTTGAGATGTTAACGGAGGGGGAAGATTAGGAGAATCTTTAAACTGGGCTGGGGAAGTGTGTTCCAAGGAAAGGTTAGAGCAGGAGAAGGCAGTGAAGCTTCAGGATTTGTTCTCAGAGTAAAGGGGCTCAGGAACTCAGCGGTAAGAGACAGAGCCCAGAGGACTCTGAATAGCAACAGTGGAACACTGGCCGCGCTGGTCAGTTTTCACCACTGCAGCAGGATGAAGGTCTGAGCAGCAGCTGAAGCCTTGGCTGCTAGTCAGCCTGCAGACTCAGGAAGGCTGCTGTGCAGGAGTTTCTTTGGTTCACGTTGGGAAGCTAGCTCTGAAAAAGATTTGAGGGTCCTCTTGGCTCGTCCGCTGAACGTGAGCACCCAAGTGTCATGGTGTGACCAAAAGAGCTAAGGCGAGCTTAGGATGTATAAACAGGGGACTCTTGAGTAGGAGTAGAGAGGTTATTTGACCTGTCTCCATGGCCCTGGTGCTGCCGCTGCTAGTTCTAGTGCCCACAGTTCATGATAAATGGAGAGAGGTCAGAGAAGAGCCTGGAGAATGATCAGAGGATTAGAAAATCTGCCTTCTAGCGATAGATGCAAATAGCTCAACCTACTAGCGTCACAATGAGAAAGGTAAGGGGTGACTTGGTCACAGTCTATAAGGATTTACATGGTGAACAAACATTTAATAACAGGCTCTTTGGTCTAGCCAGGAAAGGTCTAACACCAACCCAATGGCTGAAAGTTGAAGCTAGACAAATTCTAACTGGACATAGGACATCGGTTTCTAATGATGAGAGTAATTAACGTTGGAACAATTTGCCAAGGGTCGAGGTGGATTCTCCATCACTGACGATTTTTCCGTCAAGACTGGATGCTTTTCTAAAAGTTCTGCCCTAGGAATTATTGTGGGGTGATTTTCTGGCCTGTGCTCTGTGGGGGTCAGACTAGATGATCACAGTGGTCCCTGCTGGCCTTGGAATCTGTGTATCTATAAGGGTAGGTCTGGTTCTTCGAGCCCTGCCAGAAGGTCGGGGTTTGGATCAACACTTGTTTGTAGGGGGGAAAACAGGGTCCTGCCGGGGAAGTGGGGGAGCTAGATGGCGTAAACAGATCTTTCCCATTCCAGCTTCCCCTCTAGCAACTCTGACCATGTCAGCCCTTCGTCAGATCCCTCCCATTGCCTTCTGCGTGAAGTTTAAGCATCTCATCCAGACCTTCAAGCCTCTGTCCCATGTCACTAGTCTTTGGGCTAGAAGGCGAAAGGTGAATGTTTCAAGCTTCACATGGTGTTAGTTTCACTGGCAACATTGCCCCTGCAGAGCTGGGTGCTAGGAGGGGGGCGATATGGGGCACGCCTCTCCCTGAAGTGTTGCATTTACACACATCTCCCCCGCGAGGTGTCTGTCAGTCCGGCTCTTGGTCAGTCTATACAGCAGTGAAACCCTCCCTCTTCCTTCTGTTGATTTATTGCCATGGCGTCTGTGGTGGCTTGCTGCCATTCTAGGCCAACGCTGAGCCTGGTCCGCAGGCATTCCTCGTCTGTCTCGAACCAGAGCTGCACAGAGGGCCGTCACGAAGGCCCCAGCGACACTGGTTGGGTGCACAGAGACTTTGCCTGATCTGGAACCTGTTCAACAAGGCAGGTCAAAACCAGGAGGGTGGATTGCGAGCCCGGCGACGAGGGACTGGTGGGGGATTATAACAGACCCATGCCTCTTGCTGGAGTGTTTCCACCCTGACATCCTGGCATGGCAGATGAGACCGACGTGGTGGAAACGTGCAGTTGGTGGTTTCAAAGGTCGCTGTGCAGCGGCAGGCTTGGATTGGCGAGTACGTTCTCCAGTAACTTGCCAGTGGCGACCCCTCGTCTGATCTGAGGAGGAGCAATATCGCTCCGAACTGGGAGCCATGGGAGGGGAGTCAGACGCGGGGTCCAGAGATGATGCGCATGGTGGCACGTAACTGCGTGCGTGAGATGTGTGGGTTTAGTGGTAGTTACCCATCCTGTTTAAACATGGTTCCGGCTAACACAGCCAGAGCAGCCGCACCATCAATTATTTTGCCGTTGCTGGTAGGAGGGGAGCTTCCCGGACTGTTACTAGGACCTGATTGTTTCAGTTACTGGATGCGATTTGTATGCTGGGTCACTTGTCTGAATCCTCGGGCTTCCTTAGAAAACCTGAGCTGATCTCATTTAGTTTAAAAGAAAGGGAGAGGAGGTTTGAGAGCCATCAAAAGCCGTGACCCTCAATGCCTCCACTTCTCTGCTATTTTTATCTCTTGTTAAAGGTCATTTGCTTTCCTGGTGCCTGTTTTTCCCGTGGACTTTTTCTCTGGGTGGCTTTCATTCATTCATTCTGTTTTCTCTCCAGACGTCAGAGAAGCAGCCCAGCGGCTTCCCCTAAGGCCCCATGTGCAATCATAAGACATTCCTCATGGGCTTTGGGGCAGGCCAGGACTCAGCTGGTTTTGAGATCTGCTTCAGGATTTCTTCCTGAGCCGTCAAGTCCTAGGGCAAGTGCTTCAAGACACATTTGACCTCCCTCAGAGCTTCCAGTCAGTCCATGCAAAGTTGGCTGGGCACCGTAGGCAGGAGCCGAGACTCAGACTGCTTCAGTGCAGATCTGCCAGCCGCAGCCTTGTGGTTCGGTTTGGCTCCTCATGGCTGGCGAAGGTGCTGCCTTCCTAGCCTTTGTTCACAGAGTTTTTGCTCCATTTCCAGATCAAATCTTTTCCTTTATACCCAGTTTTTTATACCCCCCCCCCCTTTTTTTTTTTAGCACCTGCCTATTAAATCTCTCCCGTCCCAAGTCCCGATGTGGCCGGGGGCGTGTCTCTCACACGCAGGCACAGCCCAACACCAATCTCATTCGAACAGCGGCTCGCCCTCCTTACACTGTGCCCTCACTCTTTAGTTGCAAGCTTGTGACTTTTGCAGAGAGAAGGAAGGAGGGGAGGGGCTGAGGTCTGCTGCAGTCCTTTGCATTCTGCAAAACTCTGTCCAGGCAGCTGGAGCAACCGTGGCTGTCGTACGTGGCTTTGAGATACTACAGTGACGAGGGATGTGTAGATCCCTAGACAGATACATTTGAAAGCGGGAAACCAGCATGGAATCCCAGTGGATCATCAGATGTCCCAGAAGCGACGCCAGTGAGCCCCCGGACAGCACAGTCCCTGACCCATACCTAGATCTATTCTCTGAACCTCCATGATGCCAAGCTTTCTGCTTTAGCCCCTTTATTCCTCCCCTGCCCGTCCCTCTCCTGGCCCGAGCAACCCCTTTCTCACGTCTCTTTGTGTGACAGCTTCTGCGTTTGGTTAGTGAAGGTTCTTCCTGGGCAGGCGCTTCGCTGTGAAGCTAGGCAGGGGTTGTCAGCCTTTCTTTCACACCTCGCCCTCTTTGGGCGAAGGAGTCCCTGCCATGGGCAGCCAGTCAGAGAGCTTTGCAGGTGGCAGGCACAACCTCAGAGGAACGCCATCAGGAAGTACCCGTCGGAGAGCTTGGCCATGCTCAAGCAGTTTGAGGTACCGACACGCGGGCCATGAGGCCATTGGAGACTAGCCAGGAAATATCGGAATATTCCTTGGGGCTCTGCTTTTCTCCCGTCCACCTGCCATGTGAGTGACTCGCTTCCTTGTAATCATGTGACCAGAGCTATGTTCCAGCTGCACTCCACAGCCAAATGCTGTGGAAATTTGGCCACGTATGTTCCCAGACGGAACTGGGTTGTCTCCAGATCTGGCAACTGATTTCTTAGACATTTGTTCCATCTTCTCTTTAACCAGGTTGACAGCTTTGATTGTCCAGTCTAACGTTGGTTCACATAAGGAGACCTCTGTACGTGGCTGGGAAATCCTTAAGCGTTTAGGCTCGAGTAATGGATGGGACTGTTCGACTGGCACTAGTTTGACCCATTTCATGTGTACCTGTACTTCTGAAGTCTGTGTGATGGGTTTACACCCTTTCCATGTGAGATGTGTGGTGGTGGCTCCTTAAATCTTGATCTTGTAGGAAATCTGTCAAGTGTATCTGAAAACAAGGGTTTTAGAACCGGAATGTTGCTATAATACCTAAGCAACATTTTACACAGGCTCGAGACCTGCTTTCCTTGCTGTTCTCTGCTGACTTGGAGGCCGGACCCAGAACCACTCTTTGGTTTTACTTACGTCACCACATTCTACTGGCTAGGTTACCGCAGTGTTAAAATTGGTGTTATAAAATTGAGTGTTTCTATCATTAATATTTAAACATCTCACGGATCCCATTATTTACTCTGAAATGTTTGTCTATTTCCCCAGTATAATTGGTAATACGTTATCTGCTCTTCCTGGTCGTCTGGGTAGGAGTCTGATATTACAAACATCCTCTATGAATCTTTCATAAATTCACAAGTAACAGCTGGATATTGATTTTGAAGTGCAGGAATTATGTTACTGTTCAACCGAAATCTAAGAATTGGATATGAAAACTGGATGACTTGTTATAGTGAAGGGGTACAGTGTTACGTACAAAACACACTCACACGCTGCTTCTTTCCTGCCATCATGTTTTTGTTTGTTTATAGCAGTGACCATTAGAACTGCTTGCTGGATGGAAATCGTGGTCATGCTGCTCTTTACCCCCGGATCATTCCCATTCTGCATATTTTTAAACAATCCTCTTGTTCATTACTCTTGGGTTTAAACTTTAAACCCAAACTGGCCTCATTTTTCAGAGGCGCTGAGTGTCCACGGCTCCCAGCGATGTCAGTTACCGCTCATAACCAAACCTAGCTCATCTAGACAGCCCTTTGATGTAAAGAGCCATATCAGAGCTCTGTATTATTATTTAAATTTACAAAGGAGGTCGGTATCACTCCCATTTTGCAGGTGGGGAAACTCGGGCATGGAAGTAAAGTGACTCACCCAAGGTCAGCTACCAATCCAGTGGCAGAGCCGGGAATTGAACCCAGGTCTCTGAGTCCCATTGCAATGTCTGGTCCATTCGTCTGCACTGTTTCCCTAGGAACATTGGAATGATCAGACTAGATTGGACCCAAAGTCTGGGATACCATCTCCAACAGTGGCCAGCGTCAGATGCTTCAGAGGAAGGCGTAGGAACCCAGAGGAGGTCGATGGGGGGCTCTGCCCCCTATATAGGTCTCTTCCTAATCCCTTGGTTTAGGTCCTGAAGTATAAGTTTTTATATCTTTCAATCCTTCTTTTGGTTAGCATTCTCTGTTACAGCTCTGGATAGTCTTGTTCTCCATATGAACATCTAGGCCAGGGGTGGGCAGACTTTTTGGCTCGAGGGCCGCACGGGGCTTCAAAATTGTGCAGAGGGCCAGGTAGGGAAGGCCCCACCCCCTATCCGACTCCCACCCACTTCCCGCCCCATGACTACTCCCCTCAGAACCCCAACCTGTCCAAACCCCCTTTCCTTGTCCCCTGATTGCCCCCCCAGAGACCCACCCCACCCTAATTGCCCCCCAGAACCCCACTCCCTATCTAGCCCCCCTGCTATCTGTTCCCTGACTGCCCCCGTCCTAGACCCCCCCACACCCTAACCACCACCCCCAGCACCCACCATCTAAGACACCCCCCCTCCAAACTGGCTTACCTGTTCAGCCGGGCATGGGGTCCCACGGCTCGCAGCGCTCCGCCCGGCACCCCGGGCTGGTGCCGGGAGCGCGGAGCCTTGCGGCTTGCCGCGGTTGGCCTGGCACTCCAGCTCGGGGCCCCGTGGCAAGACGCGCTTGGCCCAGCCCCCAGCTTGGAGCATGGGGCCGCGGGGCTTTCCATGCTGGGCTGAGCCCCGCGTCCAGCAGCACGGGGCCACCGGGCTTTCTACGCTGGGCCCGGCCCCTTGGCCGGGAGCGCAGGGCCGCGGAGCTTTCCGCGCTGGGCCCGGCCCCCCAACCGAGAGCGCGGGGCTTTCTGCGCTGGGCCTGGCCCCCTGACCAGGAGCATAGGGCTTTTCGCACTGGGCCCGGCCCCCAAACCGGGAACGCAGGGCTTGCGGCGCTCGGCCTGGCCCCCAGGCCAGGAGCGTGGGGCCGCGTGGCTTGCTGCACTCGGCCCAGGGCTGAGAGGGCGTGGCCACTGGCCCCGACCCCTGTCCCAAGCTCGTGGGCTGGATGAAAATGGCCGGTGGGCCACATGTGGCCCGCGGGCTGTAGTTTGCCCACATCTAATCTAGGCTGTCTTTGATCTTGCTAAGTACTTGTCCTCGTTGAGTTCCTCTGGCAATGAGTTTTAAATCTGTCACCTTTCAATTAATTGGCCACCCCCTTGTTCTTGTGTTAGGAGACACTGAGTATGTCTACACGGGGATTAAAGCCCTGCGGCTGGCCCCGGTCATCTGACTTAGGCTCGTGGGGCTAAAAATTGCCCTGTAGACATTCAGGTTCAGGTCAGGACGCTCCACCCTTCAGGGTCCTAGAGCCTGGGCTCCAGCCTGTGCCCGAACAGCGGTTTCTCAGCCCCTGATCCTGAGTGCCATGAGCCCCAGCCAGCTGAGGGTTTTTTATCCCCGTTATGAGCAATGGGTACTTAGAACGTTACAAACCAGGTATGGCCCACTGGTTAGACATAGGAGAGACAGGTTCAGGTCCGTGCTCCGCCTCAGACACCTTGTATGACCGTGGGCACATCACTTACGGAATATCAGGGTTGGAAGGGACCTCAGGAGTCATCTAGTCGAACCCCCTGCTCAAAGGGGGCCAATCCCCAATTAAATCATCCAACAGATTTTTGCCCCATATCCCTAAATGGCCCCTCAAGGATTGAACTCACAACCCTGGGTTTAGGAGGCCAATGCTTAAATCACTGAACTGTCCCTCCGGTACCTAAACACTTGGTCTCTCTGTGTCTCAGTGAAATGGGAGAGCAGCACTTCTCTGCCCCTGTCCAAGGGTGGGGTTTGGATAAGTACTTTGTAAGTGCGAGGTGCTCAGGTATTGTGTGATGGAGTCCAGATAATGCCTAAGAGCGTCAGCTAGGTTAGAGGTCCCTAGATCTGGGTAAATCACACCAATCTCTCCTCCCCCCCCACTTCATTAGTGTGGGAGAGGAACTAGCCAGGAATACAGACAAAAGATTTTTAGACTCCAGCCCGGTGTTGATCCAAAAGGCTCTCGATCCCTCGGGCCTGTTACTTCAACCGAAGTCGTAGGGTTTGGCCATTGGTGTCGGTGGAATCAGGACCAGCCTGTTGTCTCCAATTTCACGTCAGGAGCGCCACACTGATGCCTTTGCACTTAGCCAATGTCTGTTCGTTTCTTTCCTGCTGTGTCAAATTCTGCCCCAGTGATATTGTTCCATCGATTATAAATTCTGCTGCTAAGGAAATAGCCATCAGTGTCTTCCTTTGGTAGGGGACAGTGTATGCGTAGGGCTTGGCTGGGAAGTCCTGCCCACATTGATTGCTAGCAAGAATTAAAGGGGTTTTTAGAATGGTGTATAAAAGACAGGTAATTTCATCTTATCGGGTCAGATGTGTTCAGGATCCCATCCGACAGGTGGCAAAGTGGCTTGGTTTTGTTGCCCTCTCCTCAGAAGCCGTTATCAGGCTCCGCCAGAAGTATTCGAATTGGACTTTAGAGGGGTTGTTTTCGATCCGTTGACTTAGGAACATGGACCGTCTCTCGTTGTTTTTCTGGGAGTTGAGTGCTCTTGGTGTCTCGCAGGATTGGGCCCGTGGTGCGGCCGGGGAGCTGACTGGATGGTGTGCCAGTCTAGTTCCTAGAGATGGAGAACCCCACGAAACTCTCTGTGGCCCAGCCGCGATCAGGAAGATCCTTTCCTTGCCAGCCGTTCGGGACAGCAGAGTTGTGCTTCCTTGATCACATTCCTGCAGAGCAGAGAACACGTCCTACAGCTTTAATTGGAAACATTTTAGCCAG
Source organism: Dermatemys mawii (assembly GCA_007922305.1). Classification (NCBI taxonomy): domain Eukaryota; kingdom Metazoa; phylum Chordata; order Testudines; family Dermatemydidae; genus Dermatemys; species Dermatemys mawii. The sequence goes on from ML677352.1 coordinate 46,336,813, forward strand.
TGCTGTCCCTCTGCTGCCTGTGCGGCGTCCCGCTGTGCCGGTGCTGACCCGTTTGCTCACTCAGGGGTGATGATAAGCACGAGAGAAGTGGGTTAAAGTTCAGCGGAGTATGCTCCGGGCACACTGATTTTTCAGTGTCCCCGGTTTTCGCTGAGGACCGTCGGTTGTGCCCTTTTGCTCTGCGGAACCCAAACAGTCTCGCCGAGGGAGGCGGGGCGGTTTGTTATCCAACGTCAAGCGTCCAGATGCGGAGATGCTGATAATTTTTACAAAGTAGCGGCATTGTTCGGCTGCTCCCAAAGCTGCCTTTGAGGAATTGGAAAGGTTTTAAAATACTCTGTATTTTTGGTTAGCGCAAATTGACAGCGGCCCCGAGATGCAAAATGTTTTTTAATTTAACAGCAGGGCTGCACAGCTGAGTGCTCCTGAATAACTGTTGCTTTGTGCTCCCACAGACACAAACTGCATTTTATCTAGTGGCTTCTGAGAAAAAAATCCTGTCAGCTGGGCCTTTCATCTCGAAGCTGAGCTCCTTTTGACTTTGCAAGGAATGTCTTGGAAGCTGCCGTAGTCGGGTGTCTCCCATGCAAACAGCAAACTGTGCTAGGCATATCAGCTATGCTGCCAGCTGCATTCTCCACCCACTCCGAGCCTGTAACCTCCTTAGCGTGAGCCTGCAAAGCAAGGGGCCTTCAGTGATTGTGGCTCTGAATGTAGCAAAACAGAGACAAGAATCTGAAATACGGAAAGGGGAACGAGAGCGGTGTGAAGGGAAAACCAGGTCCTCTCTCCTTGTCTAAGATCCTACTATTTCCCCCTTTGAAATATCCTGATTCGGCTGTTAGAAAATCTGGCTCGACTCCTGCAAACCTGGTTCCCACAAGCAGATCTGCTGAAGTCGATGGGGCCACTCGTGAGGGTGAGCACTGCTTGTCTGAGGAAGGTTTGCAGCAATCAGGCAAACGGAAATCTCCGAACACTAAAAGAGGCAGGGGAAAAGCTCAGCTGTTTGCTGTGGTGGCATTGTCCTGATCCTCTTTGTATTGAAAAGAAACCAGACTCGCTCCTGTTCTTTCCCCTGGCTTGGCGGAGGAGTGTGGGGGGCGAGTTGGGTTTATTTTCTCCCGCTCCACCACCAGTTTGGTTTGTCACCTTGGGCCCTGATCCTGCCAGTGGATCCACATGGATACGGGAACGCCTCCCGGCCCAGGACTCAACCTGGGTGTAATTGTAAGATCAGGGCGTTGGAGTGTGAACTAAGCCCTTAGGTGGCTAATCCCAAACATTCCCAAATCCTTGGACTTCTCCCATGAGCTCTGTTCTCCCCTTTCACTCCCTTGGCCAGGGACTTCCCTTCCACTCCTAGACAGTGACCTGTTCGCCCCCTGGCCTAGACTGGTGACCGAAAAGGAGTAACACAAGTTTTCGCTGACCATTACAGAATGAATCATGAAAAGCTCTCGGTGGCGGTAGGGTCTCTAGAGGGCTTGATGTTCGTTTCTCTCTCTTGGTTAATGAGCACCATGTTTTAGGCCTCACGCTGGCAGGCAGCCTCTCCTGTAAGTCGTTGGGCCTCTTCCGCTAGGGGGAGCACCCGGGTCTGGCTGTAAACACGACCGCCCCCTTTCCACAGGTGCGCCGGACCCCACCGCCGGGGCCAGCATTGATGACGAAAACTGCTGGCATCTGGACGAGGAGCAAGTGAGAGAGCAGGTGAAGCTGTTCCTGTCTCAGGGCGGGTACTACGGCTCTGGGAAACAGCTCAACTCCATGTTCGCCAAGGTGAGCCTCAGTTCCTCTTCACCTCAGGGAGTTCTCTGGTGCTCGTCCTCACACCCAGCTTCTCCACCTCCACCCTGCGGGCAGCTGGCCTGCCACTGCCCCTCCCCCTGTGCTCAGCTGGGAATCACTGCCCAAGGGGTTGGGTTTTCACAGGCACATCTTGGCCCTCTATTGACACAGCATGTCCCCATACGCTGTCCATTCCACGCTGTGATCTCCCCACTAGTGCTCCACGAAGTGGCTTCCTCCTTGCTCCCAGGTGCCACGCCGGTGCGGGAGTGGGAGGACTGCCAAGAAGTGCGTCCAGGGGCAATGCAAGTGAACGCTTGTGGGTGGTCGCGTGTGCTTGCAAAGGCAGGTCGCACCGCTAGTTCTGCTCCCATCATTAAGTATCGGCCCGTGGTCGTTACTGAGTCAGCTCCCAATAAAACAGCAGTTCTGTAACCTGGGGTGGATGCCCCAACTCAAACGGTTCTGAGGGCGCGACTTGTCCAAGCCCCGTCGAAAGAATCTTGGGTAAGTTCCTGTCCCTCTGGTAGCCTGGCCAGGTGACCGGGGTTGCTAGAGCAGTGGGTCTCAACCAGGGGGTACACACAGGTCTTCCAGGGGGTCCATCAACTTATCTAGATATTGCCTAGTTTTACAAGAGATGACATAAAAAGCACTAGTGAAGTCAGTACGAACTAAAATGTCCTACAGACACTTGTTTATACTGCCCTATATCCTAGACACTGAAACGTGAGTGCGCTATTTATATTCTAATTGTATTGTAAAACGGAGGAAGTCGGCAATTTTCCAGTAACAGCGGCTGTGACAGTTCTGTAGTTCGATGTCGGAGTCTGTAAGTAAGTCGTTTTGAAGCGAGGTGAAATGTGGGGTACACAAGACAAATCGTGTTCCTGAAAGGGGGACGTGGTCTGGAAAGGTTGAGAACCGCTGCCTGGGAGTTAGCCCAGCATCCTGTTGTCCTGCAGGCTAATGTGACCCTATTGAGATGGAGCATGTCCACGAAGAGCCTGAATGTGTCTTTAAAAACCTCCTCTCCGGCTGACCCCCCGTCTCTAACGTAAGGACTCTCCCGACCTCTTCCTCCCTCTCCGCTCCAGGTCCGGGAGATGCTGCGCATGAGAGACTCCAACGGAGCCCGGATGCTGACGTTAATAACGGAGCAGTTCATGGCGGACCCCCGGCTCTCTCTCTGGAGGCAGCAGGGCACGGGCATGACGGACAAATGCCGGCAGCTCTGGGACGAGCTGGGTAAGTTTCCCGTCTTGCAGAGGACAGCAGGGCTGGGGGGGCTGCCGGTTTGTCCGCTCGGTTGTGCTGGGAAAGAGCTCGGCTTGGCAGAGCGGCCCGAGAGACCGGAAGGGCCCAGCATTTTCTGACTCCGCACCGTGGCTCCCACCGCCATCCTCCGGCCCTGCCGGGCTGCAGCAGGCTAGACAGGCGCGTGGGCAGCAGGGGGAAGGGGGAGTTTCGTAGCAATTCTTTTTCCTCCGGATTTAGCTTCTCGGCTTTAGTAATAACCACCCAACCCACCCCTGCTCTGCCCAGAGCCGGAAGCAGTGTGCGCACAGACTGACTGCTGGGCTGCAGGTCGTTCTGTGGAGAGCAGCTTGGCTAATTGTCCGCCAGAGAAGTCAGCAAGCCGCAAGTCCGAGTGGGAGCAACTCAGTTCGTGGCTTTGCAATGGGGGTCGGGAAGGAGGTTCATCTGGCTGGCTAGACATCTCTGAGTAGACTTTGGTTTGAGGCACCATTGGTTGCCATGAACTGGAAATCCTGTTATTGGCTGACCCAAATCTGCAAGGAGAGAGGCAGCTTTGTCCAGGGGAGCAAAATGTTTACCCACGACAGGTCGTGGTGGAGATCACCAGTGTGGGCGGGGAGTTAACCAGGGTGACTCACTGCCAGCTGCTCACAGCAGGGGGGAGCCTCGTCCGTGTTCGTGGGGGTGGGAGGGATTTGCCCCAAGCTGCGGGTGATGCAGGTGCTCCGCTCTGGGGGCTGTCGCAAGTCCCTGCCCCTCCCCCACAGCAAGCGAGCAGTTTACGTCCCCGACTTCGTCACACTCGAGTGCCCGGTCCCTTGTCTTCTGGACAGCTGCAGTGGGCCCGATCCGTGAAAGCAGAGCACCCGCGTTTCCCAGCGTTCCCTCAGTTCCTCACTCTCCTCAGCGCCAAGTCCACAAGAAAACCAAATCGCTGTTTAACAAACCTCGAGTTCCAGAGCCAAATAAAAGCCAGTGGAAGGAACTGGTTACAAGTGAAGGAAAAACCTACCGTGCGGCCTAGAGCCTGTACAAGGTATTTTCCTAGCCGATGGGGTATTTGTCCCCCCATGATCAGTTCTCGCAGTGCTGGTCGGTTACAGAGGGGACGTTCTGCCGGAAGCGAAGTTGGAAAGGAGGCGGTTGTGCTTCACCCCTTGGATAACCTTGACGAGTATCGCTGAGGGTAGCAAACGTGGCACCTGTCTTTTCAAAGAGGTGCTGCCATGATCCTGGGAGATCCTTGCCAGGAACTGGCCTTCAATGCCAGATGAACCGGCCCGAAGCCGCTACTGAAGTGGAAGAAGACACCCAGCCGAAGGTGCTGTCCTGGGGACAAACAGCCCGATTTCCAGGAAGGAAAACCCTGCTGCTGACAGTGAGAATTCTGACCGTGGGAGCAAAGGAGGGAGTGTAAGAGAATCTGCCGGCAGCTATTAGGCTTTTCAAAGAGTCGTTAATATAGGCCAGCATGGGAGCCTCGTGAGGAGACTTAACTAGTTACGGGGTGAGGTGGGACATTCTCTGGGAATTCCTCGGATGATTAGTGGTGAAGCAGCAACGGAGATCAGGAGGCTGTCGTGGTAGGCGCTGCCCACGCACAACGTTGCTGCCCACTGGAGCTGTCAGGCGAAATAGGCAAGACGCACCTCAGAGTGGGAGAGGGTCCGTGTGCACCACACAATAAAACCGGGGCACCGAGTCTCAGAGCCTGAGTCAATTGACACAGCTCCAGGGACTGGGGCTGCTGGGCTAAAACTAGCACTGTAACATCCCCGCCTGGGCTCTGAACCCCAGTCAGGGGGGAGGATCTCAGAGTCCAGGCTCCAGCGCAAGCAGGAATGTCTACACTGCTATTTGTAGCCCAGCAGCCCCAGCCTGGGTCAATTGAGACTCGGCGTTGGGTTTTTTCTTGGCCATGTAGTCATATGCGCAGGGAGGGGAAGGGTCTTGCCCAGCGTTCAGCAGCGGCCAAAAAGGGAAACAACCGGGCAGGAAGGAGAAACTTGGGACTCAAATTGAATCCAGCAGATATTCTAATGGTATTCTAGGGATCCGTGGTATAGCCTCCCGCGGAATACTATCTTCAGACTGAGTCCCCGTGCCAAAGGAGACAATGGCAACAGTGGGCGTTCAGACGGGTGATGTGGAGAGACTTGTGTCTGGCTCAGTGAAAGGAGGAAGGAGAGGGGACATGCTGGAGGTATAGTGGATGGTCTGTGAATTGGGTGCTGCTCTTTGCTCATTCTCCTAATAGAAGAGCCAGGAAAATTGGAAAGAGAACAAATTGTAAGGTAATCAAAGGAAATGTGTTTTTATGCAATGCAGTAAATCTGTGGAACCCACTGCTTCAAGGTATGATGGAGACCCAGAGTTTAGTGAGATGAAGATTAGGGTTTGCCATATGTGAGACAGTGGTGAAAACACCTGGGCCCTGTCTACACTTGCACTTCCACTTCCACCAGTGCAGTTCTATGGGTGGTAGAGAATGACCCACCTTCAACATAAAGCTGGAAGACATAGTAAGGTGGTAGCCCTGTACCTGTCTGATTAAATAAACTGGACTCCCCATCACCTGGCTCTGTGGCATGAAAGAGAAAGCGGGTCCTTTAAAAATAATGTTTTTGGACACACTTAATAACGAATAATTATTTGTACAAACCTGGTTTACGACTGGAAAAAGACCAGCCTTAAAATAGATCGTGGATTTATACTGGGTAAAGAGTGAAGGGCTTGGCTGGATTTCATAGTCTAAAAACCCCTCAAAGACATGATTTGCTTACATCTAGCCTGCAAACGGAGCATGATTTAAAGTGGTGGGCTCCGAGCCAAAGGAAAGACCCAGTCTGGGGTTAGCCTGAGATCTGTGTCGCTTTGGAGGGTTTGCAACAGTGCGTTAGTATTTAAGATTAAATCCCCATCATGAGAAATAGAAAACAGCTGAACTGCAGCCTGACCTTAATCTGCCTGGAGACGGGTTTATTCATCTCCCCGGTTTGTTTACAACAGGGTATTTCCCCGGGGCCAGGAGGGGAGGGGTGTTGTAGGAAATTGGAGGAGTTCTTTGATTCTTTGCAAACTCTTCTGTAGAATGCCAGTGCGTGTCCTCTTCAGGGAGGAGACCTGAGAGATTTGGGGCTGGAAGAAGCTCTAATTGCCCCCTTCCTCCCATCACCCAGCTGAAATCATTGATTACACCCAGTGTAATCGTGCTGGGCAGATTTCTTTATCGTGCTGATTTCTGAAAAATTCCAGTGGAGGGTTATGTAGCAACAGAGCGGACACTGCGACTAAGTGCAAATCAATGGCCCGGTAGGAGAAAGGGATACGGAGAGTGAAACCCAGCCCTCTAAACCCCAGCTCCGTCAGCTGATGTCATTGGACCGAAGGGCAGGTAAAACCATTTCCCAGATAACATTATGTTGGATTCATCTCACTCTACGTCCGCTTAGCGCAGCCTGCAGGGTCCTCACCCCACTGCAAGTGAAGAACTCCAGGTGAGTGGTGATTTTGGGGTGAGGAATCAGAGTTAAAATCCTCCCCAAAGGTCCCACAAACCACACGACAAAGTGGAAATTCAGGGCAGTGATTAAAAATGAACTGAAGCCTTTTCATGAGCCAAGAACTAACTTCTTGTGCACCCCTCCGCCTGTCTGGTGTGTTAGGAATCCGCCACGTTATGGTTTCTGGGCATACGTTTTGCACCAGCTGTGCATCATAGTGATGGTCGGCTTTGGCCAGGAATTCTGGGCTGCTGGAGGCAGAAATGTCCCTGTGACGATCCTCATTATTGACAGACTCTCGGTTTGTGCCTGGCTGCTGCCGGTCCTTTTGGGGGGGTGAGCGGGTGGCCAGTTGTGGGCGGGAGGCTGAGAACCGTTCTTGGTTAGGAGGGAGAGAAGCAGCACGCGCTTTGCTGCGCGGTGTCCAGCCACTGTTAGTGCATCTGCAAGCAGGAAGGCAGCCCTGGCCATGGGGTGGGAGTGAGGGACGGTGACCAAAGGGAGGGCCCAGGAGATCAGGAAGATTTATGGGTGGGAATGTCTCAGAAGGGAGAGCTGGGACCTTGCCGATGGGCCCAATTCTGCAGTCCATAGTCAGGCGGTTGGTGAGAGTCAGAACTGAGAGGAAAACGTCCTCCAGCCTTGACCGAGCCCTCCTGGAGCTGGCAGGGGGACGCTTGAGGTTCCAGGGTCTGTGTCCTACAGCCTCGTGCAGGGGAAGTGAAAGGTCCGTTATGGGCCAGGCCGTTTGCCGGCCAGCTGAGTCCCCAGTGTTTGCAGCCCGAGAACGAGTTCCCGCTTGTTCTCTGGGAGATGCGTAGCTTGGAGACACAGCTCCTTCCCCTTACGGCAGCCATCGAGCGCACACGCCAACCGGAGCCACGGTGTCGAGCAGTTCTTCAACCCCGTTCTTGCAGGCCACCAGTCCTGGTAGGCCGCTGTCCACATAACCAGCACCCGCGCCACCGCGCACAGGGGGCATCAATGAGCGGTGACGTTCGCCGTCTCCGCTGAGACACCAGTGGCTCACTGGGCCACAGACTCTGTTGAGTCTGGTGCCTGTTGAGTGGTTTCTGAACGTGTTGCAGAGTCGAAGAGAGCCGGTCCCGAAGCCCTGGTCAGTGGCTGTCTAGAGGGCCCAGCTGCCCTCCGCTGGCCCAAACACTCAGCAAGCCAGGAGGTGGTTGGGGAAGCGTTCGCCTTTGTGCCTGGGAGCAGGAGGAGCTCTGGGAATGGAGGGAGGAGGGCAGATTGGTTCTCCCGCAGCAAGCCACTGAGTGCTGCTGTATATTACCACACGGTCAGACCCAGGCCCTGGTTAAGAGGATGGAGAGACCCCTCTCGGAGTGCTTCCCCTGGGGCCAGGCAGGACACGGCCGCCGCAGTCCCACCACAGATGTTCAAATGGTTCTGCACTCGAGCTTGGCCCAGAGGGCAAAGGGTCAACAGCTGCATTCATCTCTCTCCACTCCAGGTCAGGTCTTGCCCAAGCGCCGTCCCCTTGAGGCTGTTGGACAGCTGGGCTTTGAGTCGCTGCGGGAGGAATAACAGGGATCTGGGCCAGCACGTAGCCGAGAGTCCGTGAGCTGGGAGCTGCACAGCTCTCGGATGCTGGCTGCTGGCTGGCGCGTTGCCATGAGCCCAGAGCACTGAGATACCAAAGTCCGACAGGACCTGGGAGACAATGCTCTGGAGAGCCCGTGTCCCCTGCTGACATCCAGTGCTTAAAATCCGATCAGGACGGGACCTGAGGGGAAGTGGGGAGGCTGCAGCCGGGAAGCATGGGACTAACTTGACTTGCCTGCGTTCCACACGCTGGAGTGCCTGAGGCAGCTGAGAGAGCCCACGGCTGGGGTAGCTCCAGGCCTGCTGGATAACTCCGAGATCAGTGCGAACTCCTTGCGTTAATAAAGAACATTTTTCACCCAGAACTGCCATACGAGCCACGTGCGGAAAGGGCTGCAGGGAGCACGTTGGGTTCCTTGGCCTGGCACGTCAGTAGAAGCATCTGGGAGATGCAGTCTCCTCTGGGGTAGAACGTAGCAGCTGTTCTACAGTACACAACAACGCTGCACCACAGGGTAGGACGGGAAGGGACGGAAAATACTGTATGCGGTTGACTCTGCAGGGGAGATGTGTATAGGAATGTAATTACCCCAGGTGAGGTTGATGGCAGGGTTTTGCCCTCATTTGTACCCCTGCGATACCAGTCCAGTGCGTACAGAGAGCAAACTATGGCTCTGCTAGGAGCTGAGGCCAACAGCCCTGGTCTAATGAAAAATGCCATTGGATCTTCGTGGTCACAGACACTCACAACTTTGGTTCTGCTGCTCATCTCAGAGACAGCATCTGCAGAGCACAGCGCCTGCTAACGCCGTGCGGGGGCCGCAGTTCGACAGCCGCTGGGGGAAGAGCACCACCCGCCCGTATCGCGACCAGCACAGGCCTGGGGTTTTCTTTTGCCGGGGCTTGTGGGCTCTCTCCAGCCTGGGCTCTCTGAGTGTCGCAGCCCTGGAGCAATTTGCCTCCACGCCACAAACTCCAAGAGTCTCTGCTGAGGCCTGGGGACTTTGGGAGGTTAAAAAAAAAAAAAAATCAAATCTCCTTTTTGAGCAGTCGAATGCAAGTGGCCCGGAGAACAGTGTCAGCTGAAATCTTGCTCTAGCTCTAAACCAGTGGGAACGTGTACAGGGATCAGTATCCGGAGAGGTAGACTCACCAGCTTGGCAGCGGGGGTCTGAGCTGGCTTTGTTGTAGTTCAAACAGTAGATTTGTCCTGGCAGACAGAAGTTCCATCAAACAAACAGACAGGCCCCCCCATCTCTTGAGGTTATAATTTAGTTTCATTATGGAGGAGTTTTACTTGAAATTTTCTTTTTAAGCTTCTAAATCTGCCTCCTGGGCTCTGTAGATTTCCCTGCAACAGGCTGCTGATGCTTTAGAAACGTTCCCCGCTTTCACTGCAGGTAGGAGGGTGGAGGTGTTAGCTACGCCCATCATGCTGAATCGTTTTCCATGCGCGGGTGGGTTTGTGTGTCGTTTTCTCGTCCTCGTAGGGGCCCTGTGGGTGTGCGTCGTGTTAAATCCGCACTGCAAGCTCGAAGAGAAATCCTGCTGGCTCCGGCAGCTCCGGAAGTGGGGTGACATGGATGTGTGCCCGCTGGAGGATGGCAGTTACGGCAATGAGCTTCCCAACATCACCAATGCGCTGACACAGAGCTCAAATCACAGCCAAGGTGAGTCGGGACTGCCCGGCTGGGAGGGCTTCACTGAGCCGGCTCTAGCAGGATCTCACCACGTGTTTCCCTTGGTTGACCTGTCGTTGGCGTCAGCTGGATAGAAATGTAACAGGAGATACAGGCAAGATAAAAACCTTACTACAGAAAATTCCCTGTCCCGTGTTAAATTGTTTTTCACTCTTATCAATGCACTGTCCAGAAAATAGCCATACAGGCAAAGTACAGCGTGATAGCTGTGCCTGAATGGGTACGGGAAAAGTCAAAGCTGCTTTAAAGTACAAGTGGTGGGATTTTTGAGAACTCTCATCATTAGCTCAACTCCGCTTCCATTGATGTCAATGGGCATTTTACCATTGACATCAATGGGCATTTTACCATTGACTTCATTAGGAGCGGAGTGAGGCCAGCATCAAATGCGTTTGAAACTCTCCTCCCAGAACCAATGTCATAGAGGAGAGTTATCCCTGCTGCGGGCAGAGGAGCCCGGTGTCTGGTCTGCATGAGGCCCAGGGTTCACACTCAGTTGGATGTGGTCTGTAACATAAACCCTGAATTCAACTTGGAAGGCTCATTTTGCTTCCCACTCTGCGCTCAGACCCTGAAACTAGGCTGATCAGTTTCCCGTGTTTCTGGTCAGTTTCCAGGCCGGTTCCCATGCCCAAGTTAGGAAGCTGCTGTGGGGATTTTCAACAGAAATTATTGTCTTCACTGGCATTCATTTTAAATGTTCATGAAAAGGTTCTGTTCTGTTCTGCCTGTTTGTGAAACAACCCAAAGATTGGACCTAAACTCCTTGACAGTGTCCCTTTAATGCCGCCAGTGCTTTGTGAATTTAGATCCAAGTGGGCAGTTGAAAAAGTGAGCCAGAAATCCAGTCCTATGGGAACTGAGCTCTGAAATCCTTGATGTAATATTTCCACAACTGGGAGGAATTAGCTGATGTCACAGGGACCTTGCCAGTCACTATTTTTTTAACAGGTTGCTTAATCTCACTTAATGCTCTTATATTTAGATTTGAGCTTGTGCATTTCAGTAGAGATGTTATTAACTGGAGCTACTGAGCACGAATCAAGCAACTTGTCTGTGAATGTTCATTAGCATGAAAAGATTTTCTCCAACCCTGGCAAAGCGCTCGATCCCTTTAATTGTAAGCACCTTTTTTTTCCTTTGCTCAGAATAGACATTAATTGAAACATGCTGCTCTAGCGATGTGTGCATCTGCTGCACTGTAATTGGTCTCGGTGTATTTGATGCAGCCAGTGTGGGAAGGGGGGAGGGAAGCAGCGATGTTGCAAAGTCAGCTTCACTCTTCTGGGTGTAATTAGTGTTTTAAGCCTTCCCCACTAATTATGTAGTCCCCCAGCAGACACACCAGCCGTGGTGCGGTCGAGCTGGGGTGCTGACACCCTCCCAGCTCGATGCAGCTAAGCTCAGAACGAGATGCGCTCTCAACATGCTAGAGACCTTCGTGTCTTCAATGCGCTTTGTCAAGGACCGTCTTAATTTAAAAGGGGTGTAGCGACACTTGCCATGTGGCGCCGTCACGTGATGCTGGGGAGCAACCTGGCCCCCTGATCCGAGCACAGACCTGGGAGTCAGGACTCCGGCGAGTGATTCCCAGCTCTGGGTGACCTGGGCGAGTCCCACGAGCTCGCTGGGCCAGACTTTGAAAGGCATCAAAAGCTGCAGATGTTTTCCCAGGGGGTGTCGAAAGTAGCAAAGTATCTGTCTGCTTCTTTAGGCACCCAAATACCTTCCCGAATGTGGCCGGCGGTTTCCCAACATTAAAATAGGGCTGATAGATTCCAAGGCCAGAGGGGACCGTTGGGATCATTCTGTCTGGCCTCCTGCAGATCACAGGCCGCATAGCACTGACCTACCTACCAGCAGGGTTAGGAGGTTCATGTGTGGAAAACACTTGGAAGACGTAAATTGCAGGAACCCCAGTGGTTGCCAGGAGGTTCTAGTGTCTTTATTCCCATAAGATTGTGTGTTTGTAACCTGAACTGATTCCTGAAATATTCCTCCAAAAACAATTCCGTGGCCTCCGTTAGCTCTGGCTCTCTGGGGCTGAGATGTTTGTTTTCCAGCTCTGCCCATTCGACTCCAGAAGTCAGTCTGAGCGCCAGTTGCCTTTGTTTCCCGGTTGAAGCGCGTTCAGTCTTTATCTAGCCTGCCATAAGCGGCCCAGCGTTAGAGCCGCGCCGCCCAGTGCTGAGCTGACCCTACCATTTCTCCCCCGGCGTTTCCCCTCTGACCCCCAGCAGCCCTGGCCAAGAACAGATAGAGCACGACTGAAATTTAAGCATGGAGCAGCCAGGCCTGCTAAAATACCCACTTCATCAGGGAATAACTGGCTACCGGTGCTTGGACTGGTCCCCAGCGTCACTCCTGTCTTGCAGGGAAACCGATCTCCGGTACAGGTGACGGCAATCACCGAAAGAGACAGTTTTTGTCAGTCTTTTGACTTGGCACGGGAACATGGGCTTGGAACGTGGACCGTTCCGTTCTATTCTGCAGGCGATAAACACCGAACCCTCTCGTTCTGGGTCAGCTGACACTGGGGTGGCATTCGATTAACGTGGCCAGGGGTATATGCCTGGAACTTTAATGACAGAATGACCCAGCACAGGAGCGCTCAAAATGTGCAGCCGTCAAGGCTGTGCTGGCAGCTTCTCCGGAGCCCGAGGGCTGCCCCGGATCTGCACAAGAGCCCTTTCCATCTCTGGGGTGGTTTCAAAACACCACTGCCAGCAGTCGCCCTGTGAGGCGAGTCAGTTGCAAACTGCCCATTTCACAGAGGTGGAGGCTGAGGCAGGGAGGGACCTGCCCAAATCCATGGAAAGTCAGTGTCTGTAACTGAGACTATGTAAGACTGTAACAGGGTTCAAAAAAGAGGTAGATAAATCCATGGAGGACAAGTCCATCAGTGGCTATTTGCCAGGCTGGGCAGGGATGGTGTCCCCTAGCCTGTGTTTGCCAGAAGCTGGGAGTAGGGGACAGGGAATAGATCACTTGATGATTCCCTGTTCTGTTCATTCCCTCTGGGACACCTGGCATTGGCCACTGTCGGCAGACAGGACACTGGGCGAGATGGACCCTTGGTCTGACCCAGTATGGCCATTCTTATTTTCTTAATAAAGAATAAAATTGTCAGGCACATAGAAGAACATAAATTGTTTGGCAAAAGTAAACCTGGTTTCTGTAAAGGGAAATCATGTCTTATTAATTTATTAGAGTTCTTTGAAGGGGTCAACAAACATGTGGACAAGGGGGATCCGGTGGATGTAGTGTACTTAGATTTCCAGAAAGCCTTTGACTAGGTCCCTCACCAAAGGGTCTTACGTTCTTAAGTTGTCATGGGATAAGAGGGAAGATCCTTTCATGGACTGAGAACTGGTTAAAAGACGGGAACAAAGGGTGGGAATAAACGGTGAATTTTCAGAATGGAGAGGGGTAACTAGTGGTGTTCCCCAAGGGCCAGTCCTAGGGTCAGTCCTATTCAACTGGAGAAAGGGGTAAACAGTGAGGTGGCAAAGTTTGCAGATGATACTAAACTGCTCAAGATAAGACCAGGGGTCTCAAACTCAAATGACCATGAGGGCCTCATGAGGACTAGCACATTAGCCCGAGGGCCGCAGCACTGACCCCCACGCTGTCCCCGAACTAGGGGCCACCATATGAAATTAATGGACTGCAGGTTTAAAACAAATAAAATGAAGTTCTTCTTCACACAGCGCCCAGTCAACCTGTGGAACTCCCTGCCTGAGGAGGCTGTGAAGGCTAGGACTATAACAGGGTTTAAAAGAGAACTGGATAAATTCATGGAGGTTAAGTCTATTAACAGCTATTAGCCAGGCTGGGTAAGGAATGGTGTCCCTAGTCTCTGTTTGTCAGAGGGGGGTGACGGATGGCAGGAGAGAGATCACTTGATCATTACCTGTTAGGTTCACTCATTCCGGGTAACCTGGCATTGGCCAGTCCGGCCGTTCTTCTGTAGTGTCAGGACTGGGATTCAGACTGGGACATTCTTGGTTTTCAGGCTCGTGGTCAGACCGTTGCATTCCACTGCGGATGGCGGCGTGGCCCAGAGCTTGTGACGCCAGGCGGAGGCTTTGTTGTGGGTCAGATTCTCCACTGGGATGTGCTGGTTCGATCCAAGCCACCTTCAGCTCGGCTAAAAGGAGCTGTTGACGTGCTAGGCCGTGTAGCTTGAACCTGCATTAAGGATGAAGGGGGGCTGCATACTGGGGCCCAACTCAAGGAGCTGCCACAAACCCTTTTCCCACTCCTGACCTGGCACGCTGCCGGCATCTCCTCGGGCGAGTGGTCTGCGGCTCAGGAAGCAGGTCTGCCCCCTTTCCGGCAGCTCCGCGGTGCCTGTTGCCGAGAGGGGATGAGATCCGCCTGGCGGGGGCTGTTTGTGCCCAGGGCCGGGCGGCGGGTGGAGCGAAGCCCTTGGGAGCAGAGTGCCGGGGTGGCGAAGGTTTGTTAGCCGAGGTGAGCGCCGGTCTGAAGGCCGGGGCCTCGAACCGGGACGCTGAGTGCTCTTCTCTTCGCAGACTCCCTGGCTAGGCCGCGGCGGACGGTGTTCACCCGCGCCATCGAGGGCTGCGACCTGCACTGGCAGGACAGCCACTTGCAGCGGATCATCAGCAGCGATTTCTACGTGTCCCCTTCGTACCCGCGGGAGGGAGAGAGCCTCCTCTTCAATGCGCAAGGCCAGCCGCTGTGGCTAGGTAACCCATCCCCCCTCCACCCTCCTGTGCTCGGTGCATGTCGCCTTCTGCAGTCGCCCCGAGCGTGGGGACCCCAGGGCCCTGCTCTGAGGGCTGGCGACAAGTGTGGAAGAGGCTGTGCGGCGTGAGCTGCTGTCCGTGCAGGGCCTGTCCCCTGGCCTCTGGGTTCCTGGCCCAGTCCGAGCAGCGGAACAGCTTCCACCACTCCCTGAAAGCCGCTGACCTGCCCAACATTCCTCCCAGCTCCTGCAGCCCAAATTCTTTGTCTCCGTCCGCTCCTGGGCCTCAGGAGTAGGGGGAGAGCCCTGCCCTCCAGGGAGCGTCCGCTGCAGAGATGTGGTGGTGAGACCCTTGCTCAGCAGAGCTCCCACAGGGCAGAGTCTAACCCATCACCAGGCTGAGAACAGGTTTTCATCACCTCTGCTTGGGGTGTAAATTGTTGTTCTCCCTCCCAGGCGGGTGGGGCTCCGTGACCCGTAGCAACTGGGTGGTTTTGTTAAATGCTACTGCTTGTGACAGGCCTCACTTGTGACCTACAGCTGATCCAAGAATGGCCCATCACCTCGAATACTGTGTCTGGGTCTGGTCAGTCGATCTCCAAACTGAGTGCAAATATGTGGGGAGGGGCAGAGATGATCAGAGCCCTAAAAAGACGTGTGTGCAGGGAGAGACTGAAAAAACCAGGCGTGGGTAGTGTAGAGAGCTGAGTAAGGAAGAAAAGGCAGAGCTATGTAAAACCGTGGCTGGGATAGAAGATAAATCGGGCTCCCTGTTTGCCCTATCCCATATCACAAGAACAAGGAAATGAAACAGGTCCAAGACAGAAGTGAAAATGTTTAAAGACAACCCATGTGGTTAACCTGTAGAACTCACTGCCACAAGGCTACCAGCAAGGCCAAGTGCTCCATCGTTAATAAATAGGTACATCGGTGTTTGGAAAGCTCATCAGAGCTTTCCCAGTTAGAGCAAGTATAAAGGCTTTACAGACTGGTATGATGTGGAGCGTAAACTAGCCAAGAACTGACAGAGTTAAAGAAACTCCATTGTGGGGAGGTTTTGTTCCGTAACTTCCTCTCACTGCCAGGCTCTTCGGACTCTGCTCGGAAGCAGATGTTTTGTATTGTTAGAGACAGAACGCTGGATCAAGAGGCCCACAGTTCCTCGAGACCTTGACTCTCAGAGATTGGAGAATGGACCCCTCTTGCTTCACCCTAGTCTAGTAAAAGGACTTAACAAAGCACATTCTGGTCCCGATTAATTTTTTTAATAGCCCTGTTGACTTCATTTTCCATTTGATATTCTCAGCCTCTTTCTAGAGGGTTTCGCAATGCCACAGAAAGCATCTGATTTGTCAGGAACATTTTAATGATGAATTCAGAGAGGAGGCAAATATTTCACCCATTTAGCAAATAAACAGTAGAGGAAGCCAGTAAGAAATTCTTCTACAAACCTGCTGTTTTTCACCTATTTCCACAGGAGGGAAGGGGGTAACGTGTAAACCAGATTGGGATTTAGAGAGGGACTTTTGTGCAAAGACCTTCTGATGTTTCGTGGAAACAGAGGATTCTGCTTCCATGATTTTAGCTCTTCTTTATTTCCCATTTATTTTCTTGCTAGGGCCATTTGCAGGAAGACAAGGGGTTGGTTTCTCACTGTACAATATGGCATGTCATCTGCTGCTGCTAATTTCTCACTCAGAGTCGTAATCCTCTCCGCAGTAGCTTGTGACTTCAGGTGGGGAATGAGCAGCAGGAGCAGATGAATTTCTAAGCAACCGAGATTCTGTTTTTCATGCAACTGTTCCTAATAATAAACCACCGGGAAAGAGAACAAGAAAAGACACAGTCGCTACCACTGGTTCCAGCGAGGCGTCCAGGAGGCAATTTAGATTGAAAGTCACAATGCAAAGCGCGTGCCTGTGTGTAGAAGTTAGGACAGCTGAAGAATTGGGGGAGGGGAGGGGAAGAGAGAGATCAGCTGAGAGGGCTATACCGAGGAATGGTGAAAAGCAGAACCCTTGTGGATAGATGTACTGCAAACCCTCAGTGGTGGTTTGGCACTTAGATACCACACTGCCTCCTAGATTAGATAAAGCAGAGCTTCGTTTCCTGGGGTAGCCTCCAGGGCAGGGGCTGGTTATTTATAGCGGCTGTTCCTAGAATGTGGCAGGAACTCCATGAATAGTCTTGGCAAGCCGCCCCGTGCGGAGCGGTCGAGGGGCCGATGACGCTAACGCAGAGAATGCGGGGAGAAAGCTCCTCTGAAGCAAGCGGAGGGCGCCGGGTGCTTCTCTGTGCGCTTCGGGCTCACGGGAACGCTGCGTTTGCCCTCGTTTTGCAGAGCACGTCCCTACAGCCTGTGCGCGGGTTGATGCCCTGCGTTCCCACGGGTACCCCAAAGAAGCGCTCCGCCTGACGGTTGCCATCATCAACACACTGAGATTGCAGCAGCAAAGGCAGCTGGAAATTTACAAACATCAGAAGAAAGGTATGGGCTGTTCCCAGACTCGGAGACCCACCCTGGAATCAACCACTTTGTTTGGCCAGTATCCTGGGGGCCAATCACAGGGGCCCCGCCTCGCTCCGATGCTGCCGAATGCCGAGAGCGTAGATGCCACGGAGCCAATCTGTCCTCTGCTGGGCACTGCCAGTGCTACAGGGCGTTCGATGCAGACCACTGCCCACCAGAATGCTAGCCCTGTGGGTCTGTCTGACGCCAGGTTTTCAGATCTTGGCTTGCCGTGGCCTGGCCTTGACCCCTGAGTGGCATGTCCGGGGAGGGGGGAGGGTGAAAGCATTTGTAGCCAGTCCCGGGCTTTCCAGAGACATTCCTGAGTCACGTGCTCCCAGAGGGAGCAGCCCAGCAATCTCCCTTCCCCTCGTGCCAGGCTGACTCATAAGGGCGGGTCACTGGTCAGGAGACCTGGCGTCAGTGAACAAGCCCTTCCTGGGGCCTCTCGCCCCATGGTTAGCTGATTCCAGGGACCAGCTCGCTGCCTTCCTAAGCCGGGTCTGGGAGCTCTGCTCGCGCCGTTTCTCACAGGCCGTCCCGCCAGGGTTCTTCCGACCCTGCGCGACGTGCTCGGAGAAAACACACCGAGTTCAGGGATCTGCTGCCGCGGCTTCAGGCGTTCAACTTGCCTTGAAAATCCTCCGTGTTTCTGTATCTCAATGCTCTGCTTCCGTCCCGTCCCCAGAATTACTGCAGAGAGGTGCCACCACCATCACGAACCTGGAGGGCTGGGTCGGGCACCCTCTGAACCCTGTTGGCTGCTTGTTCCTCACCTTGACGGAGGCTTGTAGATTAGAAGAGGAGAATGGCCTTGAAATGTCAGGTATCTGAATCTTTCCCCGTCCAGACCAGTGAGTTAAACTTCCAGGGCTGCGGCCTCTAAGCTGCTGAATCCCAGACAGAGCTAACAGCTCCCCAGCCGTCTTCATACAGCGTCTCCCTCTGTCTCCTTCTCAAACTCCCTCCTGCTTCTCCAGCCTCTTCTCACCCCACCGCTCAGTCTCACTCGCTCCCAGCTCGCTCCGCTTGCAGGGAGGTAGCGAGCTAGGCTCAGAGCTCCATCTGTTTAGCCTAGCAGCAAGCTCAGTGGTGGGTTGATCACAGTCTGTGAGTACCTCCATGGGGAACAAATATCTAATGTAGTCTAGCAGAGGAAGGTCTAACAGGATCCAGTGCTGGGAGCTGAAGCGAGACAGACTCAGACTGGAAATAAGTTCTCGGTTTTCGCAGTGAGAGGCGTTAACCAGTGGAACAGTTTCCCCAGGGTCGCGGTGATTTTTCCATCCCTGACCATTTTTAAAGCCCGACAGGATGTTTCTCTAAAAGCTCTGCCCTAGGAGTTCTTCAGGGGCAGGTCTCTGGCCTGCTGTCCAGGAGGTCAGCTGAGATGGACACAACCATCCTGGCTGGGGAATCTGGGGGCCTATAATGCAGAGAGGGAGACTGCGGCGCCTTGCCGGTGCAGGGTGGCCAGAGACTCAGGCAGTTGGACGACAGCGGACCAGCCACGCCCGAAGCTGTGTGAGGTCCCCGGACACAGGGCACGTCTGACCCGTTGGGTGGCTTTGCCCCGTGGCACATTGAACGTGTTCTGGCCAAACTTGGCTTATTTCCCCAGGGCTGGTAAAAGCGAGGAGAACACATTGTGAGGGTCAGGTGGGGTTTTCCGTCAGCCGAAGGAGCAAAGCCGGTGCCGGGTTAGAAATGCCGGTCGGTATCTCCCCCGCGGGAGCAGGGAGAGAAGCGTGGCGCTGGGTTCTTTCCCAGGTCATTCTCGTTTCTCACCCTAGCGATTGCCTTCCCCTCCAGACGCTGGTGACGCCAAGCCCCCGGTGTATCAGCACGTGCCTGTGGCGATGGGCTGCCAGGACAGCGGCGAGTCCTACCTGTCCCTCGCCTTGGAGGTGGCGCTGATGGGGATGGGGCAGCAGAGGGTGATGCCCGAGGGGCTGTACGCGCAGGACAAAGTGTGTCACAACGAGGAGCAGATCATTGCCCGGCTGCAGGAGCTGGAGCTGGAGGGCGTGCTGGTGCAGACCCTGCGGAAGCAGTGCATCTTGCTGCTGGAAGGTGAGGGGCTGGGGGAGCCGGGCTGCACTGAACAGCTGTTGTGGCGTTTAAAGGCCGGCCTGGGAGAAGACCCGTTCCCCTCGCTCACGGTCCAGGAGCCCAGGGGAGCGAGGAGCTGGGAGAACGGCTGGGTTACGGCAGAGGGTCACCCTGCAGACGCTGGCTGGGCCGGGCCTTCGACAAGGCGCAGGAATAATCTGCTGCCCTGCCCCAGTGGTCCCAGGGTCACGAAGCCTGAGGCTGCCGGCCTGGTGCTTGAACCGTCCTTCGCTCCAGTCCTGTGCAGCAGTGGGCCCCAAAGTGTGGGGCATGCCCCACGGGGGGGGAGGGGGGGCAGGGAATGCAGATTACTCCTGGCTCCCAGTCACAGCCCTCCAGCTCTGCCCCATTCCCAGCCCTGACTTCACCTCCATTCCCAGCCCCAGCTCCTCCTCTGTTCCCAGCCATGGCCCCCAACCCAGCTCTGCCTCCATTACCAGCCCCATCCCCAGCCCTGACTCCACGTCCATTCCCGGCCATGACCCCCAGCTTTGCTCCCAGCCCAGCTCCGCCTCCATTCCAGGCCCCGCCCCCCAGCCCTGGCTCCTCCTCTATTCCCAGCCACGGCCCCCAGCTTTGCTACCAGCCCTGGCCTTGGAGCTGGGGCCAGAGCCGGGGCTGGGAGCAAAGGCAGGGGCCGTGTCTGGGAGTAGAAGAAGGTGCTGGTCAGATAACCCCGGCGTGCTTGCCTCCAAGGGACTGCGGAGATCGGGGCAGGGCACATCCCCAAGCCCTTGAGGAATTCTGACCCGAGAGGCTCTCCATAGCCGGCTCTGGTCGCCGGTGGGAAGCTCTCTGGCCAGGTGGTGACCCTGGTGGAGGCTCTTGCCCAGTGCCTGACGCGGCTTCGCTGTCCTGCAGGTGGCCCCTTCAGCGGCCTGGGAGAAGTGATCCATCGGGAGAGCGTCCCCATGCACACCTTTGCGAAGTACCTGTTCTCCGCCTTGCTGCCTCACGACGCAGACCTGGCCTATAAGCTGGCGCTCCGGGCAATGAGGTTTGTGGGTATTTCTTCCGCCCGGGGTTGGTTTTGATCCGATCTCAAGAGCAGCGACGTTGCAACCAATGTCCCACCCCCTCCAGCCCCCAAGCCTGGTTGGTCTCGGTTTGCTCGGAGTCTCTGTGGGGAGCTTGTGACAGCCAGCATGAGGTTCTGCTCGCCCGAGAAAATGCCAGCAGAGAGTCCCCCCCCATCTAAACCGCTGAGCTGGGCGAATGTGCTGGGGAAAGGACCCGGGCATTGGCTGTATCCATTGGAGCGCCGGGTCCTTCCCCCATCTCCATCCCGCAACGCCGTCCCACAGCACAAGGAGATCTCCGGGCAGACTCTACCCCCAGCCCTGCTGTGCCCCCTGTTCTCTGCCTCCAGCTCCTTCTTTGAAGAGGGAGGGGAGAGGAGGGACGGGAACAGGCAAAGCTCAGCTAGGAGAGAGCAGCCAGGGCTGGGCACCAGCTGACCGTCCCCTGACAATGGCTCCCAGATCCTTCCCCCCAGGGCTCGCAAGCCAGAATTTCACCTGCGATGGGTGAAGAGGGGGATGAACGACAATGGGAAGTGACTCCCCACGTTGAGTTTGGGGGGCTCTCTCTTCGCCCTCGTGCTGGGCTCTCCGATGGGTCCTGGAGGAACAGGGGCGGGTGCTGCTTACGCATCCTCCGCCTTCCGCTCCGCTTGGCCTCCCTGTCTCCATAACCCTGCTGGGGCGGGGGTCGGACTCCGACCCGCTGAGTTACCGCTGCGTGACTTCGCCATCCCGGAGACGGCGTCACCGGCACTGCGCTGTCTTGGGCCAGAAGACGCGTTGCTGAACGGCGGCTCGCAGACGTGACTGCAGCCTCTAGCTTCGCCGCCGTGGGGGTCCCGTCCCGGGCAGCCACTTACCTGCTTGAAGCAGCAATGACACATCTGTTGCACCTGGGTTGGGGAGAGGGAGCCTGTGGTTCCCGGTCACCCGGGATTTCTATGGCTGTGGGATATTCACGTGCGAGCAGGTAACCCAGCCCCACCGCGGGGGCGTTGGAGCAATGTGGTGCTAGTTCTGATCCCAGCCCCCCGGTTTAAGAGGAACCAGATGATTGGCCTGAAAGCTCCATTAGCCCGAAGATGAAAGGAGCCCCCATGTGAGCGTTTCCAGATTGTGTTTCCCTCGTGAGTTTGTAACTCCCTTGGCGGCGTTCGGCTCTCTTTCAAGTCCGTTTGAAATGGATCCTTGCGCCCATGTGTTCTGTGTGCCGCCTCGGGAGACGTCGCCCGCCTGGCACGCAGCTCGGTGCTTTCAGTGAGCTCGCTGCACCCGCTGGCACACCCGGCCGCCGCGATCAGCCCTCCTCATTGCCAGGGGTGGGGCTTTGAGCTGGCAGGGCACCTCTGACGAGCTTTCTCCTGTCTCCCCTAGGCTGCCCGTGCTGGAGACGACCGCTCCCTCCGGGGACATCACACACCCCCACCACCTGGGCTCGGTCATACCCAGCCGGTACCCGCGATGGTTCACCCTGGGCCACTTGGAATCGCAGCAATGTGACCTGGCCTCCACCATGCTGACCGCAGCTAAAGGTGGGTGCTCGTCCAATGGGGTAATGGAGCCGGCGCCCCCTGCAGGCTCCCTGCTGGAAGGGAAGTGGGGGGGCTTGGCTGGAGCAGGCAGATGCCAGGAGTGTGGGGCGAACTGCCCCGTGGGAGACAGGTGGGAGGGACTATGAGCCACCACGAATCCATGGGCGCAGTACTGGGAAGAGAATCGCACATGTAGTCTCCGGCAGGGAGAGGGGAACGGGGCGCGTGACCCTCTCGAAGGACGGACGGACACACACACATACACACACACACACACGCACCCCAGGAACTGCTCAGGTGCTGGAGAAGGGAACCTTAGAAATCCTATGTTGCTCGGGGCCGTGGGCCCAGCCCCTTTCCCCGTCTGCCGTACGTGATGGCCGCCTGCGTTCCCGCGGTAGCGGTGTCCGGATTTGCGTCCTGCACTGGCCACTTCGTCCTCGTGGCCAAAGTAGCGCAGCTCAATGCCAGGGGGCAGACAGGTTCAGTTTCTCCCAGAGCCCAACCCAGTGCCCACTGAAATTGGTTGAAAGATCCTTGTTGACTTCAGTAGGGTTTGAACCAAGCCCCTTGTCTCCTGTTCTCGGGGGATTAGGGACGGGGATTAGGCAGCGAACGGGGCCGATGCTCCCGTCTCCCAGAGCTCTCCGGCTCTGCTCAGAGAAGCACTGTCGGGAGTGTCCATGGTGCATTTGTGCTCCCTCGGCCCCAGCTCAGACAGGACCACGATGGTCGCCTCGCGCAGCCCCCCACAGGGCCCGGGAGCTGCACAGAGCTGCAGCTGAGTGGCTGCAAACGCCGAGGCCGTCTGAGCAGTGTGTGGCCCAGAGCCTCCCCTGGGGAAATCCCTGGGAATTAGGCACCTCCAGGCTTGGAAGATGTGAACCAAAGTGAAAACTGGGGTGTCTGGAAGACTCCTGGAGGGGCGGGGGGCCCCAGAGGGGCGGGGGTCCTGGAGGGGTGGAGACTGACTTTCCGACCTGTCCCTCCTGTGCGTGCAGGTGACGTGCTGAGGTTGCGCACTGTCCTGGAAGCGATCCAGAAGAACATCCACTCCTCCTCCTTGATCTTCAAGCTGGCCCAGGACGCCTTTAAGATCGCCACGCCCGCGGACAGCAACCCTGACACCACCCTGCTCAACGTGGCGCTGGAGCTGGGGCTGCAGGTAGGGCCGGGGGCCGTGGAGGGGAGGAATGGGTCTTCGGAGGCCAGCCCAGTTCTGAGGCCGCCTGGCTGGGTCCTGGCCCGGATAAGTGGGCAGCAGAATCCAGGGCTGGACCAAGGCCTTGTTTGGAGTGTGTTGTAGGGGTGCCTGCCCTGCAGTGCCCCCTGCTGGCCGGGTTTGGCACTGCAGGCTCCTCGTCTCGGTTTCCTTCCCTGAGGTGCGTCTCCTCTGCTCTCCACCTGCTG
Source organism: Dermatemys mawii (assembly GCA_007922305.1). NCBI lineage: Eukaryota > Metazoa > Chordata > Testudines > Dermatemydidae > Dermatemys > Dermatemys mawii. The sequence goes on from ML677352.1 coordinate 46,359,929, forward strand.
GAGACGTGGCTTAGCCCTCTGGCCGAGTCACCAGTGCAGCCCCTTCTGGGGAGCAGCAGTTCGACTGAAAAGCCCCAACAGAGCAAGTTCTTCAGCCCTTTCGGGGCTTCTCCTCAGCTTGCCTGCTGGGCCCTGTTCCCTGCCCAGGGCTGCCTTGGAGAGCCTGTCCCCTGCAGCTCCCAGGGGGGTTCCCTTGGAGTGGGGCTCTAAGCCCCTGGCAACCTTCCCTGTTCCCTCCCGGGACTCCTGCCCCCTGTTCACGGCCTTCCCCTGGAGTCTGCCGGCTCCCTGTAGTTCCCTGTGGATCCCTGAGCCCTGATGAGGCCTGGCTGTCCCATCAGACCCCTCTGCCTCAGGCAGGGAAGCAGCTATTTCAGCTTGGCCAAGGTGGGGCTGGACCCTGTGTGACAATAACTAGATCGTGTCAAACCAGGGCACGCTTGGCGAATATTGGCCGTTTGGACTGGAGCGATTCGCCGCCCCTGCAGGGCTGTCCTGGCTCCGCTCCCGGCCGTGGCGAGTCTGGAGACACATCGGGCTCAATGAGCCGTTCCGTTCCGGGGCGCCCTCGGCAAACAGCGCCGGGGTGGGCCGGAAGCGAGGCCGGCGTTCGCGGTGCCCCGGGGGGAGGGGCAGAGCAGGGCCGAAGAGGAGAGCTGGGAATGGGTTTTTGTCTCCTAGGTCATGCGGATGACTCTGTCCACCCTCAACTGGAGGCGAAGGGAGATGGTCCGGTGGCTGGTCACCTGTGCGACGGAAGTGGGTGGGTACCGCCCGTCACCGCGGCCCTGCTGGGCTCTGCTCTGCTCCCCGGCCCTTTAACCGGTGCCGGGTCTTTCCCACTGGCCGGGGGCCAGGAAGGGCCTCGCTCGGTCCAGCCCAGGGGGGCGTCCCTGAGCGACAGGTTGAGATGTCAGCAGATTTCCTGGCGTTTCAGGCCAGATGGGACCCTTGGATCATGGCCCAGGCTGGAGACACCAGCCCCCCCAGTCACCTCTGCTGAGGCCAGCCAGTGGGGTGGGACCGAACTATGCCGCAGGCAGAGATTGGGGGCACCAGTGCCTGCGGCCCCTGCAGTGGCAGGGCATCGGGTAGGTGATATGAGCCCAGACGATCTTGGCAGGTGACCCGTGCCGTGTGCAGCATAGGAATGCAACCTCCCCTCCCCCCACCTTCTCCCCAAGCTTCCAGCCAATCCGCCCCGGGGGGATTCCTCCCGGACCCCACCCCCAGATCTAGTCCAGCCCGTGAGCAGAGGCCGCAGTGGGAGCTGTCGGCTCCAGGACGGGAGCTTGTAACCCGCGGTGCCCTGGCGTGTGCTGGCTCCGGCTCCGGCTCCGGTCCTGGGGACGCCGTTGTGCTGTTGCTCCGTGTGGAATTTGGAGCTTCGCTTCACAACATTGGCCCGAAGCTCTGGAGCTTTCTCTGTCTGCAGCACATGGGCCTCCCTGTCTATCCAAGCCAGTGCTCTCGACCCCGGCTCCCAGGTCCTCCCCCACCACCGGGCTCCCAGATCCTTCCCCCCGGCTCCAGGCGAGGAGCGACTCCCTTGTCGGCCGCGCTGAGCGATCCAGGGAGAGCCGAGGTTGCTGGGATTGCTCAGCGTTCGGGCCCGGCAGGATCCGGGCGCCTGCCCCCGCCGGAGCCCGCGCTGACGGCGTGTTCCTGTCCGGCAGGTGTGCGGGCGCTGCTCAGCATCCTGCAGAACTGGTACACGCTCTTCACCCCCACCGAAGCCACCAGCATCGTGGCGGCCACGGTGATGTCCCACAACACCATCCTGCGGCTGAGCCTGGACTACCCGCAGCGCGAGGAGCTGGCCGGCTGCGCCCGCACCCTGGCCCTGCAGTGCGCCATGAAGGACCCCCAGAACTGCACCCTCTCCGCCCTCACGCTGTGCGAGAAGGACCACATCGCCTTCGAGACGGCCTACCAGATCGTCACCGACGCCGCCGCCACCGGCATGACCTACTCGCAGCTCTTCACCATCGCCCGCTACATGGAGCACCGCGGCTACCCGCTGCGGGCCTTCAAGCTGGCCTCGCTGGCCATGGCTCACCTCAACCTGGCCTACAACCAGGACACCCACCCGGCCATCAACGACGTCCTGTGGGCTTGTGCCCTAAGCCACTCCTTGGGCAAGAACGAGCTGGCTGCCATCATCCCCCTGGTGGTGAAGAGCGTGCACTGCGCCACGGTGCTGTCGGACATCCTGCGGCGCTGTACCATGACGGCACCGGGCCTGGCCGGCATTCCCGGCCGCAGGAACTCTGGCAAACTCATGTCCACCGACAAGGCTCCCTTGCGCCAGCTGCTGGACGCCACGATAAGCGCCTACATCAACACCACCCACTCCCGGCTCACCCACATCAGCCCCCGGCACTACGGCGAGTTCATCGAGTTCCTCAGCAAGGCCCGGGAGACCTTCCTCCTGGCCCAGGACGGCCACCTCCAGTTTGCCCAGTTCATAGACAATCTCAAACAGATCTACAAGGGCAAGAAAAAACTGATGATGCTGGTGCGGGAGCGGTTTGGGTGAGCTCCCGCCGGCGCGGGCAGGGTGCGGCAGGGGCATGCCACGCGGAAGAAAGGCAAATCTAACGGCAATTGGCAAAACAGAGGGGGGTTGTTCTTTGGTTGGGTTTCACCGCTTCACATCCGGCAAGGAGTCCAGCGGGCTCCGGGCCCGTCAAACCAAGAGACAAGTTTGGGAAGAACAATTTACTCAGCATCCTACTTTCCTGAGCGTGTAACCGTCTAATACCAAAAGCTAACCTGGAAATCTAATACCTCTTTCCTGAAGGCAGTGGTCGCCGGCTGGGCCCAGGGTTGCTGAGCAAAGGGGGAAAAGGAACGAATAAACAGAAAGGAAACGAGAAGCGCAACACTGAACCTTATGCGTCACCAAAAGCGATAGCTTTGCAGCGCCGTGCGCACCCTGCGGAGACGTGAAACTCCCCTTCTCCACCCGTGAAGATACGTAAAGAAAAACGAGAGTAACTGTTCTCAGGGATTGCTTACTAAAAGTAACACAAACAAACAAAGCATTTATGATACTGTAAATACTATAGTATATGTGTCAATTATTAAATTGTAAAGTTATAATTATTTATAATTATTCTGTCTTTTCTTTGGGGGATACTTGAAATTGTCATGGGCTGGGACTTTTTTTTTTTAATTAAAAAGAGGAGACGTGACCATTTCTCAGGTTTCCCCGGCATCGCAGGTGCTGTCGGCACATGAAAAGGGAGGGGAGGGAGGCAACCGGCAAATCGAAATGAATTCACAATCTCTGCGGAACCCTCATGATGCCGCGGCCCCGGGGAGACGCCACCGAGGCGGGCTGGATGGACAGGGCAGATCGGTGCATGTGGACAGTCAAAGGACGGACTTGGGCGGACGCTGATGGACGTTACGGGAGCCCGGCCCCTTGTAGGTTCTGCAGATGGTGGGTCGAGGATTGAATACAAAACGCAGAGAACGGAGCCATTGGGCCGGACGTGTCGTGCCCGGTGTCCATAGCTCTAGTTTTGGCCTTCTCTTCGTGTGTGGGCGTGGGAGGAGTGCATGTCAGGGTGCGTGGCGGGGGGCCAACTGCCTTTTCTGCATGGGGGTGAGGGGCAGGAACACGAACACGACTTCTTTGGTTACTTCTGTCCTTTAATTTCCTCTCCATTTCCAAGCCTTTGTCGCGCCGGCTAATGCGGACCCTCGATGGACGAAGGTGTCTTGTCACATTTCCCGATTTGTGTCACTCCTTAGTGATCCAGGCTAGATTCAAACTCGTCGTGGGGCAGGGACGGTCTTCCTTATTCCAGGTGTCTTTGTGTTCCCCTGCTCCAGTGGGTCTTAGTTTTAAAAGGGTCGGGAGGGCTGGGGCCAGTGGGGAAGGTGACTTGTAGCTAGAGAATGTGGACTGATGAGCTGCTGTCTGATTTTATTTTGGAACGAGATTTGTGTCTGCGCTGTGGACCGGAAACCGAGGTGTACTCAGTATTTGTCACCGCAAAAGTATCATTCTTCAACCTGTTTCTCTTTTTTTGTGTGTGTGCAACCTCTTAACCTGCTGTTTAATAATAAAGAAAAAGCGAACACTATTTCTGTATCACTACTACCCTTCTATAGAAACTGTGTTGGAATTTCGGTGCTGTTCTGGATTTTCATAATGAATAAATTGGGAGTCAGGGGAGGAGGGAAAACTCCAAATTGAGGTCAGTTGGTATTTGGGCTAACGGGCACGAATTGGAGGGGTGTCAGCGGCACCAGGAAGTGGCTCTGAGTCCCTGCGTTCTGTACAGAATGTGTCTCAGGGCAGCGCCTACGAGATCTATTGGAGTGAGAGTCAGAGGCTAACAAGACCGCCAGGGCGGGGTCTCCTGGTGGCTCAGTGTTGGCCTAGCCCTGCGCCCGCGGACGTGGTGGGAGTTTGCTTGTGGTGGTTAGTGGGAGCAGAGTAAGGCCAATGTGGGTGTTTTGGAGGACACCCCCCCCCAACCGGGCCGGATCCAGTACCTGGCTTTGGAGGCGCCCAGGACTCTGCATGAGCCGAGCCAGCTGCAGGGTGGGAGCCCGGGTCCTTGCTCCGGTACAGACTCTGCCGGGCGTCTCCAGCGGTCCCATCACTCGGAGTGTCCTGGGCTCAGGGCATTTCTCCTGGCGTTGCTGAGGACGGGGATTTGGCTCTGCCTCTTGCAGGGGTGTCCAGAGCCCCCTTCCTCAGAGCCCCTCGCAAGACAGGGCCCAGCGGCTGCCACATGCCAGGCAGCCCCGGGGGGGACTCCCCTCCCGCCTTAGGGCAGAGCCATGCCCGGCAGAACTGCTCGGGGGGGCCTGGACAGCTGCTCCAGCTCCGAACGGCTCCGCCTGGCACAATCCAGGCAGCCGCGCGCCCAGGCAGGGGGCTGCCTTCACGCTGCCTCTCAGGGGAGCCTGTTTGCTTCCCCCAAATCCCCCTACCATGGCAGCTGCCCGGGGCTTTGCAATGGCTCGTTGATCCTGGGGGGGATGCGGATCCCGCTGCGATGCTGGTGTCGGGGGGCTTAGTAGGTAAGACAGGCCTGGCTGGGCCTGCCCTGAGTGGGTGCGATGGGGGTCTTGCAGCACCCGGTTGGGTTCCTTGGAGGACGCCCTCGGCACGCTGGTACCACACACAGGGGCAGGGGGGGTGGGCCGTTGTTTGCCCCGTGGCTTTGCCAGGGAGTGGAACAGCCAGATGGAAACCCTGGAATAGGTTTGGGAAGGGTCTAGTGAGAGCAGGGCCGGATCCATGCCCCCCCCTCCACGTGGGAGCCCCCCATCCAGGGCCCATCACTCTGGCCGTGCCTCTCCTCAGCATCCATTTCAGGAGGACTGTCTCCACCCGTCCTCCGGAGTGGTGGAGGGGTGGAGACAGTCTGGCACCACCCCGGGGGACTGATGGGGGACTCCGAGACCCCTGCTAGGATGGGGTTGGGGGGGCTCCCCAGGACAGTGCGCTTCAAGGTTACCATCACTGTAAGGTGCATAGGGCAGACCCCACCCCATCTCGGAGCCACATCAGGCTCCCTGCAGACTCAGGCACGTCCCTGTGTCAGTTACACACAAGGTACTGGTCCCTCCTGCCCCCCACAGCCAGGTCTCAGGCTTCCTGCAGACTCAGGCTGGCCTGCGTCAGTCACTTTCAGCAGGAAGGGTTTGGTCAGCCCCAGGCCGACCTGTAGTAAAGGTCAGTTCTGTTCTCCCTGCCCGACTCTGGGACCCAAGACCTGGGCTCTCCTGCTGTCATCGGGCTCTGGGCTACGTTACTATGGTAACATGTCTGAACCCTGATCTAACCCCTTAGACCAGGGGTGGGCAAACGCTTTGGCCCAAGGGCCACATTGGGGTTCAAAATTGTGCAGAGGGCCGGGTAGGGAAGGCTGTACCTCCCCAAACAGCCTGGCCCTGACCCCTATCCGACCCCCACCCACTTCCTGCCCCCTGACTGCCTCCCTCAGAACCCCTGACCCATCCACCCTGCCACTCCTTGTCCCCGATCGCCCCCTCCAGAGACACCCCCCCCACTGTAACTGCCTCCCCAGGACCCCATCCCCTATCTAAACCCCCATACTCTGTTTTCTGACTGCACCCTCCCAAGACCCCCACACACCCTAACCACCACCCCCCGGGACCCCACTACCTAAGCCCCCTCCAGCCCAAGCACAAGGCCACTGGCACCACTCCTCCGACCCAAGCTCACGGGCTGGATAAAAATGGCCGGCATGCCACATATTGCCCGTGGGCCGTAGTTTTCCCACCCCTGATCTAGCACCTCCCCCATCCCTCGAGGGCCTGTGAAGGGCCAAGATCCCCATGTCACACCGGGGCGCTTGCTTTGGGCCCATTCACGTCAGGGAGATGGAGGGACGTGCTCGTGGGCTGGGCTATGTCGGGGCTAAAGCCACGTGCCCACGGCCCTGCAACATGGGGCGAGCTGGGTGCAGGGCCGGGCGAGGTTCAAACCCGCCCAGACTTTCTGCCCCGGTCTGGGGGGTGTTTTCCTCCGTTCCCCCTGGAGCCAGAGGAGCCTCTGTTTCCCCCCCCCCCCCCACACCTCAGCTGCAGGGCCCTGCTCAGGCAGCTGCACTTGGATCCGGCCCAGTTTGTCGTTTTCTGTAGGAGCGTCCCAAATCTTTCCTGCCCGTTGGCCCCAGAAGCTCAGCAGCTCAGAACAGCCTCCCTCAGGGCTGGCCAGGCACCACCCTGAGCCCCTGGCCTCTCCTCCTCTTCTGGCCAACAGCTCGGCGCTTGCCCTGCCAGCTCCCCAGCGCCAGGAGCAGGGAAGGGCCGGGTGTCTCCCAGGGAGCCGGAGGAGTGGGCCCACGCCTGGGCATGGTGGGGAACGCACAGAAGGAAGAGATGCCGTGGCCCTGAGGCATCCTCCCTCCCCTCTCGGGGCGATCGCTCCCATCAAGCATCAGCCCCACCTTGACACCATGGCGGGGTGTGGGGGGAGAGGCTCTTAATCCTAGACCAGGGGCAAGCCGTGTCCCCACCCAGCCTGGCCCCCGCCGGGACCTCAGCTAGCTCCGGGCTGCTGGGGAAGCAGCAGGTGCCAGGATCCAGCCCACGGGAGAAGCAGGTTTCTGGAGCACGCCCCGCTGCTGGCTGGACTCCCATCCGCCGAGAGGGAGAGGCCCGAGCTCTGCCCTTGAGCCCCAGGGGGTCTCTCGCAGAGCCTGGCCCAGGCTAGGAGAGCCCGGGGGTCAGGAACCGTCCACCGGGAGAGGGCGGCTCTCGAACCAAGCTGGCCTTCGGGCCCCCGGCACCCAGAGCAGGGCTCTGCCCAGCCGCTGTGCCCTGCGGCAGAAGAGGAAACGCGCTGGACAGGAAGGAATCCAGTGAGAATATTCCTGCACCTGGAGCTGCTGCCCTGGAACAGGGTGAGGAAGGCTGGGCCTGAGGGAGGAGCCCACGGACAGCAGGCGGCTGCGGGTCGGGGTGCGGGGCACTGGCAGAACTGGGGGTGGGTAGAGCCCAGGGCTGGGCTAGCTGGGGCGGTGGGTCGGGAGTGAGGGGCACCAGCGGAACTGGGGGCTGGTGGGAGTCCAGGACTGGGCTAGCAGGGGCGGTGGGTCAGGAGTTTGGGGCACCAGCAGAGCTGGGGGATGGGTAGAGCCCAGGGCTGGGCTAGCAGGGGCTGCTGGTCGGAGTGAGGGGCACTGGCAGAGCCGGGGGGTGGGTAGAATCCCAGTCCAGGCCCTGCTCTGTTCTCTTTAAAAGTCCCCGTGCTTGTTTCCGGGCGTGGTCAATGTGAGCCCTGGCCCTGGAGCTCCTGCCTGCAGGCCTCAGACCCCCATGTCCCTGGGGCCGGGCCAGACCCCTCCCGCTGTGGAGCGCGTGCTGCACTCGGCTCCGTTCCCCAAACACTGGGGCTGTGCGTGGGAGCAGGCGCGGTGCCCGCACGGCTGGCTCAGCTCTCTGGCTGGGCCCTGCAGTGTAGAACAGGCTGGGCCTCGCTGGCGGGGGACGGGCGCCCCGGGGAGGGGGGTTACGC
>ML677352.1:46367952-46391010 GCA_007922305.1 Dermatemys mawii
TGGGCCTCGCTGGCGGGGGACGGGCGCCCCGGGGAGGGGGGTTACGCTGGGTGGGCTAAGGCCCCAGCTGGCGAAGGGTCTTGGGGCTCAGTCCCCAGAGCTGGGGTCAGGGACCGAGCGCAGGGCCCAGGGGAGGCTGTGCCAGACAGGCAGACTGCAGGGGAGGTGCCACGGGAGGCCAGGCTAGGCTGAGCTTGTTGGAAGGTGGGGGGCAGCCCCATCGGTCAGGGGCCCAGACTGGAACCCCCAGCAGAGGCGGGTGCAGCCTAGGGGAAGGGTTGGAGGCTGCTGGGGACAGTCCAGGGCTCGGTTCCGTCAGGGCGGTTCCTGCGTTTGTTTCCGGCCTCTAACAGAGCCAGGTCAACTCTGGACCTTGGCTAGATCAGCTGAGTGCAGCTGGGCGCTGGAGAACATCCGAGAGGGGAAACTGAGGCAGCAGGCAGGGCTGATGGCAGGCGGTGGGAGGGGGAGGGGCTGGTGTAGAACTAGCGAAACCCACAGCCCCGAGGCCTCCAGGCCCCAGCCAGGCACATTTCCCAGGCTGCTCTGGGCCAGGCGATCCCATCAGCCCTTTGCACTGAGCAGAGGGAGCCCTGGCCAGCCCGGGCACAGAAGAGCCAGGGCAGGAGGGGCTGCGGGGTCCCATGGCAGAGCCACGGAGCAGCACCCCGGCGCCCACAGGCAGCCCGAGGCTGGGGGCGATGGATCCGGCTGGGCCGCTGCCCCGGCTTCCCGTGCCAGGCTCCACAGAGCTGCCGCTTGGATCATCTCTGCTGGGCTCCCGGGATAGGCCCCCGGGCTGGGCCGGGTGAACATCACCGGGTGGCACATGATCAGGGATCTGCCCAGGTCCCTCCGGCGAGGCAGAGGCGGGGAGCAGAGACGTAGCCACGGGTCTCCCCCAGCCCAGGCACTGCCCTCCCCCGCCCCCCCACGCTGCCACCGGACTCCTCCCCAGGGAGCAGGGCAGGAGCATTGCCAGGGCCCGCTGGACTCCCTGCCATGGTGATGTGAACCCAGGGTGCCAGCTTCGGCCTGCGCCTGACACGAGGCGGCTCCGCTCCCGGCTGAGGCGTCTGAGGGCCGCTCCCTGCCAGGCCCCCCCTCCCCGCTCCACATCAGACTCTGCACTGGGAAACAAGGAGCTTTAATTCGGTGCCCAGGCCCAGCCAGGCGGAGCCCCCCAGGCCCAGCCAGCGGAGCCCCCGTCCGCGCCCCTGCTCTGCCCCTCGCTGCTCAGTCCTCTCGCGGGTGGGGGCCCGGGCGGGTTCAGGCGGGCGTGCGGAGGTGGCGGGAGTGCGTGTGCACGGCTTCCACGAAAGCGCCCACGTGCTCGGGGCTCATGTCAGGGTACAGCCCGTGGCCCAGGTTGGCGATATAGCGCTGGGTCCCGAACCCCTGGAGCATCCTCTTCACCAGCTCCCCGATCTTCTCCTGCCAACCCAGGACACCCGCCGTGAGCCCGGTGCCCAGGGCCCCACGCCAAGGCCTGTTACCCTCCACCGGGGGTCTGGTCACAGTGCAGCCTGGGAGCTGGGGCCCTGGGGCGGGGAGATAGAAGCCCCCTGCCTTCCTCTGCCAGCCGCTACGGCCATGGTGGAAGGTGCCACTGGGCAGAGGCTCTCCCGTCTGTTGGTCTCATCCCCGGGAGCCCGGGTGACCCACCGAAGCGCTTGGCGCTCATTCCCCTGGGAGTTGGGCACTGGCTCCATTGGGCATCTGGGGAAACTGAGGCAGGGGACATGCTTTGCCCCAAAGGGAGGTGCTGGGATTAGAACCCAGGGTTGCCAGCGCCTCCCCCTTACCTTGGGTGCATAGAGGGCGCAGGGATCCAGGTTCCCTTGGAGGGTGACGCGGTGGCCCGTCCGCTCGCTGGAACGGAAAGGACGTGGGTGAGTCGCTGCGTCTGGCTCAGAGATGGAGCCACTTCCCTGCCCTCCCCCTGCCCCAGTCCAGGCCCGTTTGGGTCCCGGCATCCCGGAGCGACCCGGTCCCTGCTGGGCCACAGGCCTTCCAAAGTACCGGCTATTCCCCCAGCAGGTTCCCTGGCGGCAGGGCTCAGAGATCGGGTCCCTAGGACCAGGCTGGCACAACTCGCCCCTCCAGCTAGCTGACGTGCCTGGCACAGGCCCTTGTCGGGGGCGGTGGGACACAGCCCCGGGGTGGAAAAGCCGCTGCTCTCCCTGCTCCAGCCCAGCTCTCCCGAGCTGGGCTCTGGGCACCGCTGAGCCCTGCGTGGGCCAGGGCAAGCCAGTGGAGACGCCCGCACTCAGGAGTCACCGGGGGTGGTGGAGCCAGGGTCCCCTGGGAGCAGACAGAGGGCGGGACGGTGCCCCAGCCTGCGGGCAGGCAGAGCAGCGGCCCTGGGCACTCAGCCCCTGGGCTGGCCGAGCCCACGCGCCCCCTGCTGTCACCCAGCGGGCGGGCCTCTTACCGAGCCGCCTGGGGCTGGATGGTCCAATCCAGGCCGATCACCTCGTAGCCAGCCTGGGCCAGCTCCTCCAGCGCGTAGTGCGCGTCCTTGGCGAAGACGATCTGAGGGGGAGAGACGCGGGGGAGGGACTCAGCCACCGGGCACCACCCGGCTCTGCCCTGAGCCGCGTGGAACGGGACGTGGCGCCAGCCTCTCAGCAGGCCGGGGCTGGGGGACCTTTCAGTGGGCAAGGTGGCTGTGGGGCCGGTGGGGCTAGTGAACCGGGCAGGGTGGCGTCCGGAGCCCCGGGTTACAGCACAGGCCGTGCCCTGCGGGGATGTGCCAGCTCCCTCAGTCTGCTGCTGTCCCTGGCCCCGGTCCCTGCTCTCCAGCCCAGCCGCCTGCTCCCAGCCGCTGCCCCCTGGGAAGGACTTTGCGGGGAGCGGAGCCCTCCTGGCCTTTCCCCTCCCTGGGGAATTGGGCTCCTCACAGGTACTTGCCCGCAGACCCGGGGGCTGCCCCCAGGCACACTCGGCAGCGAGGGGGGGCTGCGGGAAGCTGTCGGGTCGTGAGGCGTCTCCCCAGCACAGCCCAGGTCAGAGCGGTGGCCGGCGGGTCACTTCCCCCTGGGGCCGGGGACGTGCCGGCTGGCACGCGGGTTGCCGGATCTCAGCCAGACCGCAGGGGGGTGTCTGGGAGTTCAGGGAGGTGCAGGAGGACGGGGGCTTGCTGTGCCGAGGGGCCGGCCTGTGCCCATTCATCCCCCACACCGGCTCGGCACTTCAGCCTGGGTGCAGTGGAGCCTCGGGGCTGCTCCTTGGCAGCAGCAGGCTGGGCACTCGCTACCCTGGCACGGTGCTTTGCTGCCAGGCTGCCCTGCGGCGGGCAGGGCCTGTCTACAGCGGGGCCCTGAGGGGAGCTAGCTGCTGGCTCTGGCCTCTCACCTACTGGGTGCATGGCGGGGATGGGGGTCTGGGTTTAACCCCTTCCCGTGCAGTCTGCAGCACCAGCCGCCAGCCGAGATGGGGCTGGAGAGTTGCAGCACCCCGGGGCCGTCTGGCCCCCTCGATCCAGACCCTCTGCTGCAGGGTGGCCAAGCAGCAGCAGCCCCGACGCCCTCCCCTGCGAACCCGAGGAGCCTGCTGGGCTGGGAGCTCTAGCCCGGCTGCCCTGTCCTGTCCTGCTGTGGCAGGGAACCTGCTCCGGGGACCCACCCGGCAGAGGGCACCTGGGAGAGATTCTGGCTGGCTCTGCCCAGTCCCAGTCAGTGCTGCAGGCCAGGACAGGCAGCACCACTGAAACCCACTGGCAGTGCCCAGCGCCCTCCTTACCATCGGCACCGGGGGCAGCGCTTCCGCCTGCAGCTTCTTCTTGACGCGCTGGGCGATGTCCCGGATGTAGGGCAGGGCGAACTCCCGGAACTGCTCAGGGCCCAGGTGCCCAGCGTGGGACTCAAACAGCTGGAGCGCCTTCCGGAGCCAAGGGGACATGGGGTTAGAGCCCCTGGCTCCCTGTGCCCGGATCCCAGTGCCCAGTCCCCAGTCCAGAACGGGCCCCCAGTGCCCAGCGCCCCCAGCCCAGAACAGGCTCCCAGCGCCCACAGTCCAGGGTGGGCCCCTCCCCTCCCAACCCCACCAGTCTAAACCCCCCGTGGATACGCAGCAGTAACTAACACACACACACTGGCTGGGCATTGCCGGGTGAGAAGTGCCACGTGGCACTGCCCCCACCAGGTGCCGTGAACCGGAGTAACCCACTACCAGGCTTCCATGGAGATGCCCAAGGGACCCCCCCAGTTCTCCCCGCCCCTCCCCCCCTGGACAAGGCACACCTGAGCGCCAGCTGCCACCTGGCCCACCAGGTACTCCACGATGACGTCCCGCAGCAGCTGCAGCAGGCGGTGACTGGCCTCGGGGTGCCGGTACAGCCAGCGCTTGGCCTTGGCCATGGTGTTAGAGCCACCACCTTCAATCATGTAGGACATGAGGGTCCACTGGTCGAGGGAGGAGAGTCGGTGGGAGTGAGCAAGGGAGGGAGTCCAGCCCGGCCCTCCCCGAACACCCCAAAAAGGGGTGACTGGCTGGGGCCGTCCCTCCCCGCGACAGGCAGTCGCCCCTCGCCCGAGGGCTGACCCGAGGAGGAGGAAGCTCAGGGCTAGGCTGGAACGCACACGCCATGGCTCCCGTCCCGGGGGATGGCCTGGAAGTGGGGGGTACCGGACGGATTTGCCCCTGAGCGAACGCCCCTGAAGGCAGGGTCATTTCCAGTCCGGCAGCACAGGGCCAACCAGCCCCTTGTGCCCCCCGCCTGCCCGGGGGGCTTGCTGCGGAGAACACACGGCTCCAGGGCGACCCCCCCGAAGGGGCGGTGAGCGAGGCAGCCAGAGCCCAGGGGGGCTGCACACCTGTCTCCCCACACCCCAGAGCGGCGGGGTGGGGTGGGACACTTCTTACCGGCGCCCCAGAGAAGCCGATCAGGGGCACTTTGCCCTCCAGGCTGTGCCGGGTCAGCGTGATGGCCTGGAAGACGTAGCCCAGCTCCTCCGACACGTCCACCTTCTGCCGCAGCTTCAGCAGGTCTTCCACCTCCTTGAGGGGCTCCGGGAATGTGGGCCCCTTGCCAGGCACCATCACCACCTCCATGCCCAGTGCCTTAGGGGAGAACACCGGACGGGTGAAGAGATGGGCGCCCACCAGCCCCCAAGGGGATCTGGCCCCCCGATGCAGACCTTCGCCTCCCTTACCTGGGGCACCACCAAGATGTCCGAGAAGATGATGGCAGCATCCAGGGGAAATCGCCTCAGCGGCTGCAGGGAAGAGAGTCAGAGTCAGTGCCAGACGCCCACGGAGCTCGGAGTGATCCTCCAGTCTCACCCGCTGCACAGTGCCAGCCCCAGAACCTCCCCCGCCTACCCCGGTCCCTGACGTCCTCAAATCAGGGTTTAAAGACTTCAAGTTACATGGACACTGGTTTAAACCTGCAAGTGACCCATGCCCCAGGCTGCAAAGAAAGACACTTCCCTACCCCTCAAAGTCCAGGCCAATCTGACCAGGGGAAAATTCCTTCTAGACCCCAAATCTGGTGATCAGTTAGACCCTGATCATGTGGGCAAGACCCAGCAGCCAGATACCTGGTAAAGAATTCTATGTAGTAACACAGAGCCCTCCCCATCTAGTGTCCCACCACCAGCCATTGGAGAGATCTGCTGCTAGCAGTCACAGATTGGCAACATGTCATTGTAGGAAGATGCCGTTGTAGAAAGTGTCGTCATACTATTCCCTCTATCAAGTTCAGTCTTGAAGCCAGTTAGGTTTTTTGCCCCCACTGCTTCCCTTGGAAGGCTGTTCCAGAACTTCACTCCTTTGATGATTAAAAAACCTTTGTCTAAACTTGCTGGTGGCCAGTTTATAGCCATTGGTTCTGTGTCCCCAATGGTGCTAACTTAAATAACTCCTCTCCCTCTGATATCTTTAGAGAGAGCAATCATCTCTCCCACAGCCTGCGCTTGGTTCGGCTAAACACGCCAACCTCTTGCAGTCTCCTTTCATACGACAGGTTTTCCATTCCTTGAATCATCCCAGTAGCCCTTCTCTGCACCTGTTCCAGTGTGAATTCATCTCTCTTACACATGGAGACCAGATCTGCACCCAGTATACCAGGTGAGGTCTCACCAGTGCCTTGTACAATGGGAATAACACTGCCTTGTCTCTACTGGACACCTCATCTGATACACCCCAGCACTGCATCAGCCTTTTCACGCTGCATCACCTTGGTGGCCCATAGTCCACCTGTGACTGCCCATGTGACTTATGGCTGGAGGGGCTTAAACATCCTGCAAAATAACCCTCAAAAGACAAGTGGAGAGAGAATTTCTGTGGGTTTGTGTATTTACATATGTCTGATTAGGGTGGACAATGTAATCAACAGTCCCTGTCTCTACTGTATTCTGATCATTCAGAGATCAAACGAAGATGCTAGCATTTAAATGAATTGTAAACACAGGCTATCTCGGTATTCGTCTCTCTTTGGACTGCGAATGGTGGAGGAACAAGCAAACGGCCTCTTAATTAATTTGTATAGCTAAGTACCGGTGACGGACCTCCTCCAAAGTCCTCCCGATTATCTTTTTTGAGGAACTCCCAACGTGTCAAAGAGGACATGGAATTGTATAAAAGATCCTTGGGTCCTGCTTCTGCCATCTCAGATCTGTTTGTTTGGCTGTTTGAGTCACAAGACTGAGGTCCCAGTTATGCTGGAACGCTCTGAATGTGATAGTTGGACATTGGACTAGAACCTCTGAACTATTTCTAAAAGAACTCTTTGCAACTACAAAGCTCACCGTCTCTGCGATGAATCTGCACCTAGGTGAATTAAACTCATGTCTGTAGGTGTATTCATCTTTTAACCATACTCTCTCGCTTTTTCGTTAATAAATTTTAGTTTAGTGAATAAGAATTGGTTGTAGTGTGTATTTGGTAAGATCTGAAACATTCAATAACCTGGGAGGTAATGGGTCCAATCCTTTGGGACTGGGAGAACCTTTTCTTCTCTATGATGATAAGATTTACAGAAATGTTCCTCATATTTGATGTGGGTACCTGGATGGGGGCCTGAGGCTGGATCACTTTAAGGGAACTGTGTGGTTTGGATTTCTGAGTAACCAGTGAGGTAATAAGGAAGCTGTTTTATGCCGGGTTGGTGAATCTAAGTACTGGAATACCCACCAGCTTTATGGGGATTATCTGCCCCATTCCTTGCAGTTCATCTTAACTGAGTGACCACAGCTGGCCCCACGAAGACCCTGGTCACAGACCAATCCACCCAGGTCTGTTTCCTCCTGTCACTGCCAACTGCTCCATCCCCAGCTTATAGCAGAAATTCTCCTCCTCAGTCCCTTGGCACCTGCCCTTGCACTGTGCACTATAAAACTGCATCCCATTCCTATGACTCCAGTCTACAAGGTCGTCCAGATCTTCTTGCCTAGTCCAGCTGGCCCCAAGTTGTTGTCGTCCTGGCTCTGATGAGCTCACAGGCTAAGGAAGGGCACCCAGGGGCTCTCCATCAGAGAAACCATGGCTGCAGCCCGGCAGGAGGGTGGGGGTCTGGCGCTTAGCCCCCAAAGCTGTCACACGCTTGGGGTGTCTCAGCCTGGGGTGAGTGGAAGGACGCTGGGTAGGACGACAGCACCCAATCGGTGCAGGGGGAGCTCTCAGGGCTTCTGCGGCAGTGAAGAAAAGCCCTTCCCGGGGAGCACAGCAGCCCACGGGCAGCCGCTCACCTGCAGGGTCAGTTCGCAGCACATCTTCGGGCTTCGGCAGGTGGCAAAGAAGTCCTGGGCAGCTCGGGTCTCCCGGAACTCTGCAAGCAGATCAGCTGGGTGAGACACTGGGGAGGGCATCCCTGAGGGGCTGGGGAGGGGCCCTGAGCCCCACCACGCCAGGAGGGCAAAGGGGGACAAAGCCCAGAGGTCTTCAGCTACCCTGACCTCTGCCCATCACTCTAACCGGAGTCTCTTGCTCCATCTGCCGCCCTGCTCCTGGAGCGATCCCCAGCTAGAGCCAGCCAGCAAGGGGAATGGGGGGCAGGCACCCCCACTCCAACTGGGGGAAGGGCCCTGCCAGGAGTGCTGGCCCGATCTGCCTGGACCTTGTGCCTCAGCCACTCACCTGGGAGGTATCGGCCGGCCTGCCTCATGCACCAGACCGGGGTGTACTCCGTCTCTTCCCCTCTCGCCGCTCGAAGGAACGTGTCATTCTTCAACGCAGGGAAGTCCTGGGGCCTAAAGCAAAGGGGGAAGTGGGAGCAGGCAGTCAGCGGATCCAGCATCTCCGAGAGCAATCCCCTAGGAGCAGGGTGGAGACAGGAGACCTCTCCACCCAGAGAGCTGCAGAGCCCAGCTACGCCCACCCCAGGGGCAAAGGGAGATTACAGGAGCTGGGCCTCCAACACGCATTAGCTGCATGGGACCATACTCCGCATCAAGGCTTGGAACTGGTGCATTTGCCCATTTCTGCCTCCATGCCTCAGTTTCCCCACCAGTAAAATGGGGCTATTTGCTGTAACAAGGCGCTCTGCCCCTTTAAGGCCCAGGGGGCCCTGAGGAGCAGCCCCACAGGCAGGTGGCTGGGAATCAGCAGACCTAGCCCAAAAGCAGCAGTGATTGGGTCTGAGTCCCAGCTGGGGCTTATAAAGGAGGGATCCGGGCAGTGTATGTCCCTGGAGCTGCAGTGGGAGGGAGGGAGCGAGCCAGGCCTGTGAGCCCCAGGGCAGAGAAAAGACCTGCTGGAGGCCCTGCATGCTAGGTGAGGAACAGGTCTGTCGCTTTGCTGTTGCCCCATGGTTCCTCTTTCTAGATGGAAATTAAAGAGAGGCCGAGGCCAGCCTGGCAAGCGGGATCCCCCCTCCCCTGCACCCAGAATTCACCTTCTACCTGGGGGGCAGGAGAGATTTACTGAGCCCTTTGAGAACAAGCAGCTGCCAAGGGGAACTTGCCAGCAGCCCTGGTCCCTGCACCTCCTCGTTCTGCTGCCCGCCCCTGCAGGTCCCCTGGTGGGTTTGTGTGCAGCCCCTAGCCTGGCTCTTCCTTTCCAAGGGGCTGTCAGCCCCTTCCTGGCACTCCCACAGCCAGGAGGAGGCTGATACAGACCACTGTGCACTCAGGGTAGGTTTCCTGTCTGCTCCCTGCTCGTGCAAGCCCAAGCTCCAGGGGAAGGAGTCCCTGACCCACAGGAGAGTCAGAACCCTCCTCTATCAGCCTTGAATGCCAGCCCCACTCCTCCGGGCTGCCAGGGGCTAGGCAGCACCACCTCGCTGGGATGACGGCTTCCTTGAGGGAGGGGAGCTCTCTGTGCTCCAGGCTTTGAGCTGGCTAATGGCAGCAGGGAAGAGGCTAACACCCTCCAACACGCTAAGGAGTGGTCCTGGCCGGGGTACAGCAGGGAAGGGAACTGGGCATTCCCCAGGCTGGGAGGGTTAGGGATGTAGGATCCCAGATGCCTTAGGATCTGGCTTGTCTACTCAGGCACGACGGCAGGTGGGGATTTAGCAGTCCCTGCCTCTCACCCCTTAGAATCCCAGCTCCTCAGATCTCCAAGTGCTCTACAACTATCCAGCAAGGAGCATCCCATAACATACCGTTACCGGTACAAGGAGGAAGTAAGGGCAGAGGGAGGGAGATCTGTCTGGATCTCCTGGGTTCTAGTCCCGTGTCTCACCCTCGTGACTCACTGCAACACCTGCTGCAAAGCCAGGAGCTCCCAGCCATGTAGTGACTGCAGAAGCAGGTAGGTACAGTCCGCTCTAGCTCGCATGAGCCCTGACACTCCCCACATCTCGACTGGGGAACGATGCCCAAAACACCAGGGTCACTGCCCTACATGTGGCCTATAAGTGCCCCCAGAGCCTGGCAAGACTCGGGTTTAAGGTGTTGGCCGCAGCATGGCTCCCTCCCTACAGGCGGCTGCAGCTGGTTTTCTCCCAGGCCAGAAGGAGAACTGTGTGTGGCTTCCCTTTGATCCCTTAAAAAGCCCCCAGGGCTGGTGGCTGCAGTGGGATCTGCTTCCTTCTCTGGAGGCACTAAGCTGATCTTGGGGTGGTAACAGATGATCCCGGATGAAACGTTTTAACTGACGGAGAGCACAGTCACATTGGCCGTCGCTGCTCTTCTGTTCTGGCTGCATGTGGCACAAAGCCAGCAGGAGGTGGGAGTGGGGCCTCTGAGGTCACCTTCCTGTTCTCCCAGCTCCGCCTGCCTGTCCATCACCCCCACAATGTGTGGCTAGGGAGCGCCACACAGACACCGTGCTGATTAAGTTATCAGCGGCAGACAGCAGAGGCAGCAGCTGCTCTGGGGAGATTCTGGGGATGATGGGCTTTGCCGAGGGGCGTGTCTGATGTGGACTTAACTCCCACACAGGGGGTAGTAAGTCTGTATCTTGGCTGTGCAGGCCTGGGAGGTGTTTAGGCCAAGGACAGTAGGGCTGTAATCCCTATGGAAGGGAAATATTTTCTATTGCCACCTGGCCAGCTACCAGAGACTGGCAGAAGGGGCAGACCTTCGCTTGGTGTCTCATCACATGGGCTGAAGGCCCCTCTGTGCTACAGCTACTGCGCCCCAGCCACACTCCATATGGACTATGCTGGAGGCAAGGCAGGGGTCGGCCATGTGGAAACTGGGCCCCCTGACTGAGTTGCCCATTGAGTGAAGATGGGATCTCGCAAACCTGGCCCGCGCAGAAGCATGTGGGGGCAGCCCTGCCATCACAATCTTGTTAAAGTTCTGTCTGTGCTGCTTGGGAATCTGGGTTTCTGTGTTGGCTTCAGTTTTATACAGTGTTTGTGGGTTTTGTTTTTTTTCTTTTTCTTCAAAAATACCTCTGTGATTGATACGGCACAGTAAGCTGGCTGGGCAAAATCTAGATCAAGAGACCCGACTCTCTAATTCTACAACTGACGGTGGAAGCCTCACCTCATCTAGGCAGTGTCTCCAATGGTTTTGGGACCACCTAGTGGCTGCAGTCAGGATCAGGACCCCATTGTGCTAAGTGCAACTGTAGTGTGCACAATAACTTTGCAAGCGTAACTGACAATTTACAACCTGGTTAATGTAGAGTCATGTAACTTCAGCTACTGCACCTGTCCCTGAATTCCCACTGCCAATAACTTTCTTCAGTCTAAGTGA
The DNA here is from genome assembly GCA_007922305.1 of Dermatemys mawii. Classification (NCBI taxonomy): domain Eukaryota; kingdom Metazoa; phylum Chordata; order Testudines; family Dermatemydidae; genus Dermatemys; species Dermatemys mawii. Next base: position 46,379,046 of record ML677352.1, read on the forward strand.
TTTTTCTCCTCTCTACTGTGGTGTAGAAGGTCTACACAAGTAGGGAAAACTCAGCACAAATAGCTATTCAAAGAGGGCTGGCAAATCCAAACCAAAGAGAGAGAGATTCTCTAGTAGAGCCAAAGGAACTTGAATGGAACCATGTTCTACTGGATGACACACTGCTGTCAAAAATCAAAACACTTTGCAAAAATCTGGCAATTTTACCAGAATTTTACTTCAAGAGAAAACCAAAAACTATTCCCTCAATGTGGGCAAGGGCACGTAGAAATGTTGACTGTGTATGATGTATTACAACATGTATTAGCTGAAATTTACATTAAACATTTATCAACCAAAATTATAATTTTTTTCTGGAATTTATTTTCATTCTGATCTCTCTCACAAGTCTTCTCAAAGCAGCATTTCCACCCTTCGCGGCTCTGTTCTGGAGTCTTTCAGTAATACAGATTGACTGTCAGTTGCAACCACAGAGCTTAACAAAACACCCCTTTAAAGTTTCACTATTGTACAGGCCGCCGCGGTGCTGTAATGAAGACGCTCTCCGCTGACAGGGGAGAGATCGCCTGTGGGTGTAGTTAATCCACCTCCAGGCAGTAACCAGCCTGGGGGAAGAGCTCTCCGGCTGAGCGGGTGTTGCAGACAAGGGGGAATTACACCCGTAGAACGGTGTCAGGGGCGGGGGGGGGAGGGGATTTATCGCACCCGAGTGACGCCGTTATTCTGAGACACTCTGTAAAGTGGAGCCTCTCCCAGCACCGCGCTAGTGAAGTGAAGTGAAGTGAAGTGAAGCGGGCGCCCAGAGGACGGTTCGGTTCTGTCCACACTACAGCCGGTGTGAACCTCGCTGAGGTCGCGTGGGGCCGGTGACATACCCCGCCCCGCCCCCACCCGGGGGCTACCGGACCCCCCAAGCGGCACCTAGTGCCCGGGGGAGCGTGTCAGCGGGGCCACCCCCCGGGCTCCTTGACCTCTGACCCCGGCCCTCTGACCCCGGCCCCGCCACTCACCGGAGCGGGCTGTTCCCCTCCATTCTCCTGCTCCCGCCGCCCGCGTTCTGCTGCCGGGCGCCCCGCTGCCCCCTCCCACCAGCGCGGAGTCACGCCCCCCGGAGGGGCCCACGGGCGCCGCCATCTTGCTCAGGCCACGCCCACATGGGGTGGGCTCCTTGTCCCCGTTTCCGGGTTGCGCTGTAGCTGCCCCACGGGGTGCCTGAAAGACCCCGCCGCTGGCTGATGGGTGCCCCTGGCTCTGCCTGCGCGCAAGGCCATCTACCGTAAAGCCAGCTGTAGAGGCGCATTCGGAAAAGGTCCTGCGGGGGGTCAGGGAGAGCAGGGCTGGGGGAGCAGTGAGTGTGTGGGGTCTCAGCCAGCGGCAGATCGGGGAGGGGGCACTGAGCCCACGGTGGGTCTGACTGCTTTAGGATTTCCTCCCACCGACTTATGGGGGGAGCGGGGGGGACATTCCCTTCCATCTCCGCCTCCCCATAGGAACCCCCCCCCTCCCCCGCACCGATCAATCACCCAGCCCAGGGCGGGGGGGGGAACTCGAGCTGTCTGGACAAACATCCGGAGCTTCTCCTTTTTACAGCCAAATCTGCCCCTCCCCCACAGCAAGCTCTGGGGCCCCTCCCCCACAGCAAGCTCTGGGGCACCCCTCCCCCGCCCCTTGCTCTCGGGGGGAGGCAGCCCAGGGGCTCGCCCCCTCCTCGGAGGAATCCCCGCCCAGCGCGCATGTGGCCGCCCCCAGCGCGGGGGTGACGCGCGGGGCGGGGCCGGGCCGGGGCAGGAGGGGCCGAGCCGAGCCGAGCCGAGCCGGGCCGGGCCGGGAGGATGAGCGCGCCCGCCGACACCCCGCACCAGCTGCTGGGCCGGATCCGCTGCCTGGCCGAGTGCGTGGGCTGCTTCGGCCGCGCCCGGCCCCTGCCCGCCGCGCTCTGCTACGTGCCCCGCCGGGTGCGCTACAAGCTCTGCCGGGACCCCGCCGCCGCCGGCGCCGGCTCGGGCCGCTCCCTGCTCAGCGTCAGCGAGAGCCCGGCCCGCGCCCGCGCCGGCGCCGGCGCCAGGAAGCTCGCCAAGGTGGCCGTCGAGCTCCGCAAGGGCACGTGCGTGCGGGCCACCGGCGAGGAGTATTGCAACAGCCAGGGGCTGTGGGTGAAGCTCTGCCAGGTACGGGACGGGACGGACCGGCCGGGGCGGGGAGAGACGGGCGGAGATGGGACAGACCCGGGGAGAGACGGACTGACACACATATGGACACGGGGAGAGACAGGCGGACACACATATGGACACGGGGAGAGACGGGCGGAGATGGGACAGACGGACAATCACGGGGAGAGACAGGCGGACACAGAGACGGACACGGGGAGAGATGGGCAGAGATCGGACAGACGGACAATCACGGGGAGAGACGGACTGACACACAGATGGACATGGGGAGAGACAGGCAGAGATGGGACAGACGGACAGACACAGGGAGAGACAAGTGGACACACAGATGGACACGGGGAGAGACAGGCAGAGATGGCACAGACAGATCGACCCCGGGGAGAGACGGACTGACACACAGATGGGCATGGGGAGAGACAGGCGGACAGACACGGAGATGAGCGGGGAGAGACGGACAGACACATGCAGGCAGACATAGGTGGACAGAGAGGCAGACAGACAGGCGCACAGAGATGGAAGCAACGGGCTGACAGACACACACAGATAGGAGACAGACGGACACAGCAAGAGACAGGCGGACAGACACACAGGCAGATGGGAGGGACAGGTGGACATAGATGGACACTGGGAGTGATGGACAGACACCGGGTATCCATTCTGTGCGTTTACACTGCAAGTCCCGTGGTGTCTAAGCCGCTGCCAGGCCCCCACCCACTCCAAGCCCGACGCTTTCGGGGCGGGAGTGGGGTCAGGCTGATCCTGTCCCCCGGATTCTGCTGGGGCCTGGCTCCTGCCCGGTGTAGTTTGGTGGCAGGTGGGCACAGAGGGCCGAGGCCTCAGGCTGTTGGTTGTAAGGAGTGGGAGGGGGCGGGGGGGGCTGGGCAGTGTTTCCATGTTGGAGCAGGTGGGCAGAGGGCAGATAAAGCTGAGGTCTGTGCCCCACAGATCGAGGGCGTTTGGCTTTGGGGCTCGTTATTTTTCTCGCCCTGCTGTGGGACTTTAATCAGACAGGCACTTCCTGGTTTGAGGGGTGGGGTCACAGTCCCCTGGCTTCGGCGCTAATTAAAAGGTTAAAGTTTGGGGAACGCAGCCCTGAGACCCCCGCTTCCCATGGGCAGCAAATGCCTCAGCTGGGCCCAGAGCCAGCGACGGGGGGATCCCCTGGATCCAGATTTCCTGGCCATGCCCTATCCCAGGCCTGTCTGCCAGCCGTCCCGGCTCAGACCCCATCTCCTGGCAACCGACCTGCCGCGCCCTGCGGCGTTGGCCGTGTTTAAAGTGTCTGAGATCAGCCTGGCCTGGCTTTCCCTCGCTCGCTGGGCCGAGCCGTCCTCACCCAGGCCTGCACTCCCGACGCAGGGGGCTGCCCTGGTGGTTTTCGGGGACAGTGGTGCTTTTTGCTACCCCTATGAGGTGACGGCTCCAAACAAGCCTTTCTCCTTCACCCTGGCGTCGCGGGCACGCTGAGCCCGAGGGAGCGTGGCACGAGCTAGTTCTTCTGGAATAACCCCGTGTGTCACGCCTGTGGGACACGGCTCCTCCTTACACTGGCGTTTTCGCATCGATGGTGCTTTCCTGCCGGGCAGGTCCCCTTTACTACAGCACCCCAGTCTCTGCCTGTCATAGCCGTCTGTTGACTTCCTTGACCCAGCAATGGGACTGAGGTGGGTGTCTGCCAGTCAGGTGGCAGCGCTCGCTCCTACGTACCGTTGTCCAGCCGTGTCCCGTGTGCACAGAGCGCTAATCCGGGGCAGACCCCGACCACGCATCCTTCGGCCACCAGTTCGTCATGCTCTGTGGCTGGGGTTGATTTTCCTAGGCCTCAGTTGGGCCCTAAACAGGCAGGGAGCAGATGCAAGGAAGAGTTTCCCCTCCTCGCTGTCTGCCTGCCTCTGTAGACCCTTCTAACTTCCGCCATCGCTTGCGACTCCCCCCTGGGCTGTGGGCTACCTCCCAGTGTTACACTCTGGGGCTGTCTCTGCCCCAGACCGTGCCCGGTAGCACCCCCGTCCTTTGCCACGCTAGAGCAGGGAGGGTGGCGTGCGGGCCTGGGGATGTGATCGCTGCTCACCTGCCCGAGGGAGGATATTGGAGAGAAGGAGATCGGTGGGGTGGGGGCACAGTTTGCCAGCCGCGTGGCCTTGCTAAGTGCCCTCGTGGGAGAAGGGCTCTGCTAGCCGAGGGCTCTTGGCTCTAGCCTAATGGCAGAACTGGATCCAGTAGCTGGAAGCTGAAGCCTGACGAATTCTGCCCAGGAAAGGGCTTGTTTTACCGACCAGGGGGACCACAGACCAAGGGGTGCGGTGGAGTCGCCATCCCGGTCGGGAACAGCCTGACTCTGGCTGTTCCAGAAGGGGTGGGCCGGGTGCGGGGAGCTTGGGGGGATCCTCTGGGTGATCGCACTTCCCTGTTGGCCTGGAGATGTCGGACGCGGTGGCCGGCCTGTCATGGTGGGCACGGGAGCCATAAAACTGCCGGCCGGCTCCCCTGGGGCGAAGGGCTCCTTGACGGGCCGTGTTTTGCTTTGCAGGAGCAGCTGGAGGAGTACAAGGGCAGCTGTGAGCTGGAGGAAGGCTGGATCCTGGTGTGCAAACATGCCGAGGGAGGGGACCGGCTGGTCCCGGTCGAGTCCACCGACAGGATCCAGAGGCAGCAGCAGCTGTTCGGGGTGGATTATAAACCCGTGATCAGGTCTGGGGACGGGGCTCTGGGGGTGTCAGGCTTGGACCGGGCACTGCCAGCGTGTTGTGTCTGCGTGTGGCTGCTTGGGGGTTGGGCAGTGCCCGGGCTGCGTTGGACCCGACTCTCCGGGGAAATAGGGGGCTTGTTATTGCCAGGGGCCGGAGCTGTGTGCGGGAAGCTCGGGGACCGGGGTCCTGATCCCGGCTTCCCAAGGTCGGGTGTCCCCAATGTCGTGACCACCTGAGCCGCCCTCCCGCCCCCACGCCTCACCCCGGGAGCCCTGTGCGTGGGCAGCGCTGCCAGGGGCAGGAATCTCCTTTGCTGGCCTCGCAAGGCCAGGCTGGCCAGCCACATCACTCCTCTCTGGGGCCACAGCCATCGGAGTAGGCCCCGTGGCCGGCTTCTCCTGAGCTCCGGGGTGACTTTGCTACCCCGGCCCTGTCGTGGGCTGTCCCCTACCCAGAGGAGCTAACAGAGCCTGCCCAGCACCTACCAGAGCTCTGGTCTCCTGGGCCCCGCTCTGACCTGCTGACCCAGCCACCGGAGAAAGAACGGTGGCTTTAAAAAATCAGTCGGTTTCCACTGCAGGCAGCCATGGGTCTAACCAGAGACTGATCTTCGCTCTCGGTGGGAGAGGAACTGTCTGGCTTCTCTGGGACTTCCCCAGCCCCCCGTTCGGCCATATTCTCCCCCTTTCCCCATCCGGACGTATTCCAGCCCCTCCCGGCCCCCCATTCGGCAGATGGGGACAGGCCCCCAGAGCTTTCTGCACAGAGGGTGGTGTCAGAACACGTCCCGGGCTAGTGCCCCACTAACGGCTCTGTCCTTTGCCTCCTTTCAGGTGGGAGCAGGTGGTGGATCTGACGTACTCCCTGAGGCTCGGCGCCAAACCCAAAACCATGGAGCCGGACGAGGCGGCGGTGCAGAAACTCCGGTAGCCGCACGCCCCGGGGGGGGCGGGTTCTGCTGCATTCCCGGCTGCCCCGGGCCCTCCCGCCGGGACACTCCCGTGCCGCCCCCTGGCTGGAGTCCAGGGGACTGAGAGCGGCAGAGCTGGGGCCGCAGGGTCCCCGGCTGGCGGGTGCTGGGACAGCGGGCGTGGGCTGTGTGGGGCGTTAACCCCACGTGTGCCGGCAGGTTCGTGCCCCCGACGTGGAGTTACGAGTGCGACGAGGACCTGGTGCATTTCTTGTACGACCACCTGGGGAAGGAGGACGAGAACCTGGGCAGCGTCAAGCAGTACGTGGAGAGCATCGACGTCTCGTCCTACACGGTACGGGCCAGCGGCCCTGGCTCCCCAGGGCGTCCAGCAGGGTGGGAGACCTGCCGGGGGGGAGTGTCAGATGGACTCTCAGCCCTCCCTGGGTGGGGAGGGGGGTGGCTGAAGCCCCCAGTTGGGGTGGGGGGCTCAGATGGGACCCCAAGACAGAGGGAGGATACTGCTCTGGGCTCGGCGGCTGACCCTGTCTGAGAGTTTGGCACCAGCTCTGCGCTGCAGGGCCCGGTCCCGCCCAGTCCCCTGGTCGACACCCACCCTGCGCTGGTGACCCCCATCCCAACTCTGGACCCCCTGGACCCTGTGGTGCCCAATGAGTGCGTGTACAGAGCGGGATCTGGGCTCCCTCCGCCTGACCCCTCCCTCCCTGCCCCCTTCCAGGAGGACTTCAACGTGTCCTGCCTGACGGACGGCACCGCCGACACCTACTGGGAGAGCGACGGCTCCCAGGGCCAGCACTGGGTGCGGCTCACCATGAAGAAAGGCACCATCGTCAAGTGAGAGCCGGGCGCCTCCCTCTCCGCCAGGACCGGGCAGGGGGATGTCAGCCCCAGGGCCCGGTGCCTAGGGTGGGCACGGTCAGGCGGGTGGGTCAGCCCTGTGATCAGCATCGCCCGGGGGGGGGGAGCCGACAGGCCCGTCCCCATGCCACTCCACTCTCGCCAGGGCCGGAGCTGGGGGGCAGGAAGGTCCCACGGCCGCCCCAGGCTGCATCCCACTGGACTTCGAGGGGACCCCTGGTCTGTGTGAGTCCTGGGCTCCGCAGCTCTGTGCAGAACTTGGGGCTCATGGGGAAACGGGGGGTTTGGGGGGTGGCCTCGGTGCTGGGGACCCAGCGGGGCTCGGTGCTGGGGTATGGGGGTGGGCTTCGTGCCTTGGAGCTGCCGGGGGGCGGGGCTCGGTGCGGGGAGGGGGCCGCCAGGCTTGGGGGCTCAGTGCTGGGGAGCCTGGGGGGCTCAGTGCCAGGGAGCTGCCAGGCTGGGGGGCTCGGTGCCGGGGGGCCCAGCTGCCGCTCTGTCCCCTTCCCCCGCCAGGAAGCTCCTGCTGACAGTGGACACGACGGATGAGAACTTCATGCCCAAGCGGATCGCGGTGTACGGCGGGGAGGGCGACAGTCTGAAGAAGCTGAGCGACGTGGGCATCGATGAGTGAGTGAGGGGGGAGCCAGGGCTGGGCTACTGGCCTGAGCACAGGCCTGGGCCCCTGGGGTTCTACTGACAGTGCCTGGGGAAAGGAGCTCGCCTCTCTGTGCCTCAGTTTCTCCCTCTGCTCCGTGCCCGTGAGGAGTATTCTGGAGACGCGTTGCGCGGACCCTGGCGAGGGCTCTGCCGTCTCCGCATGCGCCGGCCGGGAGCGGATTAGAACTCAGTCGGCGGCTAGTGAAATCCTCAGCCCAGTAGCTATGTCCTGCCTTGGGGCTGCAGCACTGAACACTGGGGTCACAGACCCCCTGCACCCCATTTTAGCCTGGCCACCCAGCCCAGCCACCTGTGACTCCAGCCCGAGGGGTTAGAAGTGGGGTGTGGGGGCTGGTCATGTTGCCCCCCAGCCCGGAGCAGAGCGGTCCCGGTTAGCGGCTGTGGTGCATGGAGGGGGTGTTCTCTGGCAGGGACGGCCCGTAGCAGGGCAAACCGCAGAGTCGCAATGCTGAGCCCTGAGCATCCGCTCAGCGATCCAGCTACTCCCCCCCGCAAGGGACCAGCCGAGGGCTCCAGCCTGGGGAAATCAGCCATTGCCAGGAGCTCTCGAAGGCTGGGCCGGCTGCTGCCCCCTACCCGCCCCTCGGACACAGCCAGCCTTCGCTCCGTGGCCCGGCGCAGCTGCCCGTCAGCGCCCACGTGTGGACTCCCTGCCCATCCCTGAGAGTATGGACGGTAGCACTGTGCTGTCCGGGGATCTCCAGTTACTTTACAGACCCAGTGTTGCTAACGGCCCGGCCCCATGGAACCAAGGCACAGGGAGGCTGAATGATGTGACCAGGGTCGCGTGGTCAGTCGGTTGCGGGGCTGGGAGACAAACCCCCAGGTTCTAGCTCCCCTCACCTCGTCTCACTAGGCAGCCCCTCCTCCCTGGCTCACAGTAAATGGACACTGGCTGGGGGGATGGGTGGCTCTGAACCCCCCCTCTGCACTGTCGTTCCAGGAGCTACATTGGGGACGTGTGTGTGCTCGAAGACATGACAACACACCTGCCCATCATCGAGATCCGCATCGTGGAGTGCAGAGGTGAGGGGATGACAGCCTGCACAATGGGCTTCACCTCCAAGGAGCCTCCCCCTCCACGCCCCATAGAGGACCCTGCCCTCTCCTGTTAGGTGCTCCGGGTGTGGTCTATGGGGGGCACTCGGTCTCCAGGGCTCGCTCTCCTTGGCCTCGTCACTCAGGGCCGCAGCTGTGCTGTTGGCTAGTGAGGTGGCCACCTGTCCACTGGAAAGTGGGCTGAGACCCCAAGGCCGTGGACCGCCTCGGGGTGGGGCTGGCACCTTCAGGTTGAAGAACCCCATGCTCCCACCCCCGCTCCCGCTGTGTGATGCCCCTGGAAACCCCAGGGCCGCTGAGGTGCCTGTTCATAGAGACGAGCCCAGATCTCGCCAGCCCTAGAGTTTGGAGGCTCGGTCCCGTCTCTGCTTCTAAACCTGCCTCATGCCAGGCACAGTCTCCTGGGTCCCATTGATGGGGAAGCAGCCTCCCAGGAGATGGGGGTGGGTGCCCCCGGGGTCTGTGGCCCCCACGCCGGGCGTTACTGAGCCGGGCTGGCTGCGGCCTGGGCGCTCCTGGACCCAGCGGGTCAGCCCCGCTCTGTCTCCACAGACGACGGGATCGACGTCCGCCTGCGAGGGATCAAGATCAAGTCATGCCGGCAGCGGGAGCTGGGGCTGAGTGCGGACATGTTCCAGCAGGCCAGCCTGGTGCGCTACCCCCGCCTGGAAGGGACCGAGCCGGACGTGCTGTACCGGCGGGCCGTGGTCATTCAGAGGTACTGCCCAGGGACGCCTACAGGGGGCGCTTCCTTCGCCACTGAGATCACAGCTCCGACCCTGGGGCAGAACGCAGGGTGGCGCATTGAGCGCCACTAGGGCAGATCAGCAGGCCGGAACGGGGATCCCGGATCCAGGGGGATTTGGGGAGGCAGAATGGGGACTGGCCTGGATGCCAGGGTTCACTCCCCATCTCCTTCTGCGAGATCTCACAGCTTCATCCCGTGGGCAGGGCCCAGACCTGATGCTCGTCATCCGAAAGATGATGCTTCCAATAGCACAGCGCCCCCTAGTGCCACACTGGGACATTGGGGCCGGCACTGCCTGCCAGGGGAGAGAGCGCCCCCTGTCCCACTGCCTGCAGCACAGCGCCCCCTAGAGCTGCATTGGGGCCAGCGCTGACTACGAGGGGAGAGAGCGCCCCCTACTGAGCCCCCTGTCCTGGTGTCTGCAGCACGGCGCCCCCTGGTGCCACTCTGGGACGTCTGGATCAACCCAGCAGCCAGGCGAACAGACCCTGGAGCCCTGCTGCCCCCCCTTGGCGCAGTGTCCTGGGGCGTTGTGCCAGGGAGCGGCCCCTGGCTTTGGGGTGCCCTGGCTGGGGCCGATTGGCGTGGCCCAGGCCTTGCCCTGTCTCGACCGGCCCCGTTGCTCTCCTAGGTTTATCAAGCTCCTGGACAGCGTCCTGCACCACCTGGTCCCGGCCTGGGACCACACAGTCGGCACCTTCAGCTGGCTCAAGGTGAGCGACAGCCAGGGCGCCCCTCTCCCGCACCCCCCGACCCCCACCGAGGACTCCACGCTGCCCCTGGTGCCCACAAGAGGGAGCTGCAGCCTGGGCATGTCCCTGAAAGCGGAGGGGGGAGAAGGGGGGTGCTGGGGGGGGAGAAGTGGGGTGCCGGGGGCAGCTTGGAGCCAGGTGTGCATTCAGGGGGCATTTCAGTGGGGAAAAAAGAAGGGGCGGGGGGAGCAACTTTGCAGGAGGGGGGATGCAGACAGATGAGATGGGGTGGGGGGGCTGGGCGTCTCTCTAACCCAGGCCCTGCCTCGCCCGTGCCAGCACATCAAGCAGTTCCTGCTGCTCTCCAAGCGGCGCACGGCGCTGATCGCCCAGTGTCTCAAGGACTCGGAGACCAGCAAGCCCAACTTCATGCCGCGGCTCTACATCAACCGGCGCCTGGCCATGGAGCACCGCGACAACCCCGCCCTGGAGCCCAGCTGCAAGAACGCCGTTTTCACCCAGGTACCGTGCCCGCCGGGACCGGGGCCCGGTGCAGGGAGAGGCCGGGACACCGCGGCACTGGCCCTGCCCAGCCAGCATGGCGCAGGCGGGGTTACTGGGGAGAAGGTGCCCAGCGCAGGGGCAGGAATGAAGCCAAGATTAGGGGGCGGACACAGAAAGGGCAGGAGTGGGAGGAGCCATGAGAGTAGGAGGGGCTAAAGGCACATGGGGTGGGGCTTGACCTTGGTACGCGACAGGGCAGGCAGCCCATGGAAGCAGAGAGGCGCTGGCTGGCTGTCCCCCTGGCGTGCATCTGTCTGGGCGGGGGCGAGCGGGATCTGTTCGTCTGCCCGCGGTTCCCTTTGCTGCATCTGCCTGGCGCTCTCAGTGCTGTCACCTTTCACGCTGACGGCTGCTCAGCTCCCAACAGGGGCATAACACACCCCTCCGAGCCTCCTGCCTCCCCCTCAGCCCGCCCTGCTGCCGGGGATGATGGAGGGAAGCAGGGACCTGGTGGGTAGGGCGCTAGCCTGGGACATCTGGGGTTGGTTCCAGGCTCTGCCACTGATTTCCTGCATGACCACAGGCAAGTCACTTAGCCTCCCCGTCTGCCCTGGGGATAGCAGCACTGCCCTGCCTCCTGGGTACCAGTGTCGGGACCCTGTGGCTCCCCGCTGGAGCTCGAAGGCTGGCCGGCGGCTGAGCCTCATTCGTGTCTGCCCGCTCTAGGTTCACGAGGGCCTTAAACCTTCCGACAAGTACGAGAAGCCCCTGGATTACAGGTACGGGGGCTGAGAGGGGCCGGGGCTGCATGCTCCCGGGGGGAGGGGATGAGAGCCCCATTCCTGGGCAAAGGGCCAGTGTCCCAAAGCCCCTTGGGCCTGTCTCAGCAGAGGCTGAGCTCCTGTCCCCCGAGGGGTCCCTCCAGGGCGGGGCACAGGGCACTCGCCCTGGGAGTGCCCGGCTGGCCCCTCTCGTGGGCTCCGAATGCCCAGGAGCGACCTGCTGTCTGAGCTGCCGCCTTGGCTCCTGGCAGGTGGCCGCTGCGCTACGACCAGTGGTGGGAGTGCAAATTCATCGCCGAGGGCATCATCGATCAAGGTACGGCCCCGCCGGGCGCTCCAGGGCGGGGTAGCGGGGGAGGGCGGCGCGGCGCAGGTACCCTGCGGCCTTCGGCCCCGGCCTCGCGGCTGGTCTATGTGCAGTGGGGGGATCAGCATGGGGGGAGGGGTGTTACAAGCTGTCCCCACTCAGTGCCCCCCCCTCCCCCCCCGGATCAGGATGGGGCAGGGCAAGGGGCCGGGGTTGGGTAGTTACTTCTCATAGGGCACTTTAAAGACAGCGGGAACAGCCACGGGCCGCTCAGCATCATGTTTCCGGTCAGTAGCAGGGACGGGGGAGCACAGTTGGCTGTCGGCCTGTGGCCAGGACTCAGGGCACTAAGGCGGGGAGAACACAGTTGGCTGTCAGCCTGTAGCCGGGGCTCGGGGCACTAAGAGGGGGAGAACACAGCCGGCTGTCGGCCTGCAGCCAGGGATCGGGGCACTAAGAGGGGGAGAACACAGTCAGCTGTCGGCCTGTAGCCGGGGCTCGGGGCACTAAGAGGGGGAGAACGCAGCCGGCTGTCGGCCTGTAGCCGG
>ML677352.1:46391020-46436894 GCA_007922305.1 Dermatemys mawii
TAAGAGGGGGGAGAACACAGCCGGCTGTCGGCCTGTAGCCGGGGCTCAGGGCAGTAAGAGGGGGGAGAACACAGCCGGCTGTCGGCTGGGGCTCGGGCAGTAAGGGGGACGGTGTCTCTGGGCTGCAGGAGGCGGGTTCCGGGACAGCCTGGCTGACATGTCTGAGGAGCTGTGTCCCAGCTCGGCAGAGAGCCCCGTGCCACTGCCTTTCTTCGTCCGCACGTCCAACCAGGTACCAAGGGGCTGGAGGCCAGGGCTGGGCTATAACTGCCCTGTGCCGGCAGCGGGGACACCCCCTAGCCCTGTCACGGGGACGGGGACGCTCCTCCGTCACTGGGAATAGTGCTGGGGGCCTGAACGCAGGGTTACAGGGCACGTTCCCCACCAGCCCAGGCACGGTGCCCTCGTCCTTCCTGGGCTGAGCCCCAAACTGCCCTTCCCACTCTCTGCATGGCACGTGGGTGCCACAGCCTGGCTTCTCAAGCTAGCCGGGAGTCACCAGGGGAGTCTGCTTGTTGGGGAAGGGGGTGTCACACAGGCTGGACAGTGATAGGGTCTTGGAGGAGACCCCTCTGCAGCCTGTCAGCCTTGGTCCTTCCGGCAGCCAGCGGGGGGCACTGGGGAGCGCGTCCTGCCCCCTGTCGTGGCTGAGCTACACCCCCATGGGTCGGGGTGCTGGGCCATCCCCAGCTCCTGGCTCCGCGGCTCTGGCGGGGAGCCTTGAGCACGTTTTCGTTGCAGGGTAACGGCACTGGGGAGGCCCGGGACATGTACGTCCCGAACCCGTCCTGCAGGGAGTTCGCCAAGTACGAGTGGATCGGTCAGATCATGGGCGCGGCGCTGAGGGGCAAGGAGTTCCTGGTGAGTCCTGCAAGGAGGGGCCCCCTTTTCCCTTTTTGGGGTGGGGCTTGGGACCTGGGCTCCCCAACCCCTGCTCCTCCAAGCGCCTGCCCCTTGGCCTGAGCCGAGCAGAGCCCCGGGGACAAAAGCACTCTAGAGGGGCCCTGGCAAATCCCTGATCGGCCCTGTGCCGTCTGTGTCCCCAGCACACCCAGGGCAGGGACCCTGCTAGAGACAGCTGGGAGCTTGGGAGAACCGAGGCAGTAAATAGAAACCTGGGCAGTGTTCACAGCTGGGCAGCTGTGGGGTTCATGGGGCCCACTGGTCAGAACCTGGGAGCGGCAGCCCCGTCCCCTCGGTAGCTCTGTGTGTCCCTCCGAGAAGGGCCCGAAATCACCCTCCCCGGGCAAGTGTCATGGCGGGCTGGACTAGCTGGGAGGCGTCACTGATGACTGGCCAGCACTTCTGCCTTTCTGGGGCGCCGGGGTGCATCCGGTGAGGTCCCTGCGCCCGCGATCCCAGCCGCGTCTCCTCCCCACGGCAGGTCCTGGCTCTACCTGGCTTCGTGTGGAAACAGCTGACCGGGGAGGAGGTCAGCTGGAGCAAGGACTTCCCCGCCGTGGACTCCGTGCTGGTGAGCAGAAGGGGGGTGGGGACCAGTCATGCTGGACAGCGCCCCCTCCCCGTCGCCTGGCACGGTACAGGCGGCACGCGGTGACTGGGGGCCGGGGGGTGTTTGGCCGCCCTGTGTTGGAGCTAAAGAAACAGAAGCTCAGAGCCGCCCCTCCAGGCTCTGTCCTGCAGCTTCCTCCCCGTCCTCTCCATACTCAGTTGCAGCCCTTGGAGACTACAGGTCCCAGCATGCAATGCTCCGGCTTTCCCAAGTGGACTGTGTAGCCTATGGAGATACCGGTCCCAGCATACCGAGCTCTCCTGTGCTGCCAGCAGCTGGGCCCTGCTTTGGCGCCCCTGACCAGTACCCCGATGCTCTCGGGGCCGGGGGCGGGGCTCGCCCCGGAGGTCGGGGACGTCGCTCTCCAGCGAGTGCTCTCGCCCGGCCGCCCAGGTGAAGCTCCTGGAGGTGATGGAGGTGATGGACAAGGAGACCTTCGAGTTCAAGTTCGAGCAGGAGCTGACCTACACCACGGTGCTCAGCGACCAGCGCGTGGTGGAGCTGATCCCCAATGGCGGCAGCACCGTGGTGCGCTACGAGGACCGCAAAGAATTCATCCGCCTGGTGCAGAAGGCCCGGCTGGAGGAGAGCAAGGAGCAGGTAACGCTGGGTGGGGTCGCAGCGGGACCCGGCCCAAGAGCATGTTCCTTCCTGTCCCCCGCCACCTAGAGGTGATTTGTGCCCTGAAGCCTGGGGGTTCTGTCCGCTAACATGTATCCCAGCAGGCACCATGGGCTGGGCTAAGGGCTGGCCCTGCTGAGCGCCTGCCGCTCCGGTGTCTGCGACAGGCGAGGGAATCCCTTAGTCTCTCAGGGCTCCAGTCCCCTCTAAGGCCGCAGCCAGCGTGCCCGCTGCACCCTCTCGCTGGGACCCAGCGCTACCGGCCCCAACCCTGTCCGGGGGCGTCCCTGGCCGCTCTGCCTCCCCTGCAGATCGCCGCCATGCAGACCGGGCTGCTCAAGGTGGTGCCCCAGGCCGTCCTCGATCTGCTCACCTGGCAGGAGCTGGAGAAGAAGGTGTGCGGGGACCCAGAGGTGACGGTGGATGCCCTGAAGAAACTCAGTAAGTGCAGGGGCTGCTGGGAAACCGTTTGCGGGCCCCAGGTGCTGGCTGTGCCCGGCGCGATTTGTAAATGCGCAGCCCGGATCTGCGCGCTCCTGTGGTGGGGGCTCGGGGGGGCTCTGGCCTCCGGGGGCAGTGGGGGGGCCGGGCGGGGAGCTGCCCTGGCCTGGCCGCGGTGTTTCTAATCAGTTCTGGCTGTGCCCCACCCCAGCTCGCTTTGAGGATTTCGAGTCATCGGACACCAGGGTCCAGTACTTCTGGGAGGCGCTTGGCAACTTCACCAACGGTGAGCGGCCGGCCCGGCCCTGCCTCCCACACGCGCTGGCTCCGGCCGGATCCCACGGGCTCCGGGTCCCTCCCCCTCCCCCATGTGCTGGCTCCGGCCGGATCCCACGGGCTCCAAGTCCCTCCCCTTCCCCCATGGCACAGGCTCCGGGTCTCTCTCCCACCCGTACGATTCACTCGGCCTTTCCAAAGCAGGGCCCTGAGCTCCCACAACTGGGGCCCTTCTCTCAGCGGTCGGCAGCAATTCCCAGCCCCCCGTCGGAGCCAGGGGGGCTCCCTGCCTGCTGGAGGCAGGAGGCTGAGTCCCCAGAACTGGCCCCTTGGCTAGCCCAGCTGGGTACGGGGCTCCGGCCCCTGGCTAGCCTGGGGGGCTCCCTCCCAGCCCGGGGGCAGCTAACGGCCGTTCTCTCCCCACAGAGGATCGCAGCCGCTTCCTGCGCTTTGTGACTGGCCGGAGCCGCCTCCCGGCTCGGATCTACATCTACCCGGACAAGCTGGGGTGAGTGCCCCGCTCGGGGCCGCCGGGGGGCTCTGGCACGGGGTGCGGACGTCACCGTGCCAGGGGCTCTCTCCCCGGTCGGGTCTGACCTGCTCGTCCTCTCTCCCCCAGCTCCGAGACGACGGACGCGCTGCCCGAATCCTCCACCTGCTCCAGCTCCCTCTACCTCCCCAACTACGCCACGTGAGTCGCACCGCCGACAGCGCCTTGGCCAGCTGCCCCCGCGTGTCGGATCCCGGGGGGGGGGCACGGGCGGGGGTAGTGTCACCTGGTCTCGGGGCTGACACGTGACCCCGAGTGTCACGCAGGATGGGTTCCATTCCCGGCTCTGCCGCTTGCTGGTGGGGCAACGCCCCCTCTGTGCCTCAGTTTCCCCACGCGTCCAGTGAGGCCGATGAGCCTTAAGCCGCGGCGTGGGCCGTGCCGGGCTGGCCCTGGCGTCCCGCAGGGCAGTGACAGCGGCTCTTCTTTTCCAGCGCCAAGGTGTGTGAGGAGAAGCTGCGCTACGCGGCCTACAACTGCGTGGCCATCGACACGGACATGAGCCCCTGGGAGGAGTGACGCCGCCACCGTGGGGCCGAGCCGCCGCCGTGGGGCCAAGCCGCCCCCTCTGTGATGAGGTTCCGCTGGACTGGCCCCCTTTCCTCGTCCCCTGAAGCGTGTGTATTCAATAAACACCGAGGTCTGGGCTCAGCTCCCCGGGGCGCGGCCAGAACCAGCCGGGGTCTCCGGGTCCTTCGGTTTCAAAGCAGCAGAGACCGAACAGAGCTGGGGCCCGACCGAATGCCAGACTGGAGCCTGGCCCGGCTCTGGGGGGCTAGCGGGGACGCTGGGCTCCGGGGGGCTGGCAGGGATGTCCGGCGAATGGGGGCTTAGCTGGGACGCCCGGCAATGGGCCGCTAGCTTGGACCTGCACGTCGCCGTTCGCCCCAACCCCTCGCAGGGCCCAGCCGGGACAGGTTGTCTTGTTACCCCCTGGCCCGGAGTCATGGGCTGCAGTTCCCATGGAGGGCATCTCTCTGCTCAGCCTTTCCCCCACACCCCCGTGGGTCCCCCCAGGCCTCCTGACTCCTCCCACCCCCTCCCCAGTTTAACAGCTGTGACTGGTTCCTCCTCCCCATCCCCCTCCGGGCCCTGCAGCGCACCCCTCTGGCCACCAGGTGTCGCTTTAGGCACGTGCCGAAGACCCTGCAACCTGCGGCGGGGGGAGGGAGGGGGTCAGATCCACTCCCTGCCCCAGGTCCCCGTGGGGCAGCAGCGCCCAAGGCAGCACCATGGAGGTGTCCTCCCCACTCTGCCTGGGGGGCCACAATGCCATCAGCTCCCCCCCTCCTCCTGGAGCCCCTCAAGCCAGCGCTGCCCGGAGGCCCCCATCTCGCTGGGGGGCGGGTGAGCAGGGGTCTGCGGCTCAGGACTCCGGGGTCTTTCCTTGGCTCTCTGCCTCGGTTTCCTCTTCTGGGTCCAGGCCTGCGTGAGGCACTCGGGGCTCTCTAAGGCTGGGGTGGCGCAAGAAATGCCCCCACCGCCAGGCCCGCTCAGGGGTGCTGACTCCATGCCCCCAGCACTGGGCATGGCTGGCTCTCACTCGGGCTCTGTGTGTACCAGCCCATGGGCACTGCCTGTGAGCTGTCCGCCCGGCCTGGAGGAGCACGGCGAGCGCCCACCCCTCGCTCGCCCCAGGGCACACCACCTCGCCATGCTGCCCTGCCAGTGCATCCCGCGGCCCCTCAGACCCTCACTGGGCCTGGAAGGGGACTGTGCTGCTGGCTGGGAGCTGCCCTCCCCCCCGGCAGCCAACAACTCTCCGTCACTGCCTGCCGGGGCTGGCTTTGAACCCGCGCCCGGAGTCCTGTGCTCGCTCTCCCCGAGGGAATTCAGGGGGCCCGGAAGCAGCTGCCGGAGAGGGGGAGGTGGGAGGGAGCCGTCCCCCCACCTGCTGGTGCGGTGAGATTAGACTCTGCCCAGACCAACCTGCTCCCTCCTCTCCTGCTCCATGTGCCAAGCCCAGCGGGGAAGAGCTGGGAAGGCGGCAGGCTTCTCTGAGCAGATCAATGCCACCCCCAGCTCCCACCCCACCGCCTCACCCACGCCTGCGCCCCAAGTCCACCGGGAGTTGCAGATGCTCGGCTCTGCCTGGGCTTAGGGCTATTAATGGCAGGCAGGGGAGAGCCCAGGGGTTATGCTGCCCTGAGGTCGTGCCGGCAGGCCTGGAAGCGTTAAAAAAAAAAAAAAGGGCTTGGGTGGGGTATCGTGGGGGATCCCCTTCCTGTTTTGAGCCGGAGGGAAGGGACAGGTGCTGCTGGATCTTTAACAAGGAAATCTTTCCTCCTACCTGTGTGGTGTGTGTTTGAGTTCAATGTTCACTAAGCGCCGAGAGCCAGGGCCAGAGCCCTCCCCAGGAAGGCGGGAAATTCGCTGCTTTGCCCTGGCAGCTGCCAAGCTGAGTCAGCCGGGAAAAGCAGGGCAGAGGAGGGCCAGGGCCCAGGGTCAGTCTGTGCCCAGCAGGCTGGGCTCTCGGCTGCTTTCCCCACCTGGTCCTGCGGCCTCTGGCCACTGCGCGATGACGGTTTGAGCACCCGTGGGGCAGCCACAGAGTGGCTGAGGATGGTTAGCAGCTGTGCTGTGAGCTCCTGCCACGGGGGCTCATCAAACCAGCGGGGGGTGGGGGGAAGGGCCCAGGACTCTGCCCCATGTGCCGTTCGTACAGGTGCTGAGCTGGTTCCCTGCCCCTGCCTGAGTGCCAGCCCCGGGCACGGCACATCCCCTGACGTGGCTGTGAGCAGAAACGGGAGTCAAACCGTATCCGCTGCAGCCAGACTAGGCTCCCCCCAGCTCCACCCCCTTCTAGCATGGACCCCAGTGCGGAAAGCACCCCCAGGCCAGAGTCTGGCCTGGGCGACTCTCCCTGGCTCGGAGCCCCGCTCCCTGCCAGCAGCGGAGAGGCCTGGCCTGCTCTCCCAGGGACACCAGGCCTCTTGCAAAACCCGCCGGGCCACCCAAGTCGTCGCTGGATTCCGGGAAGGAAACTCAGCTGGCACGGGGGCCGAGGGGAGGGGCGAGGAGCAGTTGGTGGGGGGAACCGGGCTGCCCGCACCGAGGTGAGTAATGGCCTGTCGCGCCCAGAGAGTTCCCAGCCCGCGGCAGCTCCTGGCAGCCACGGGTGGAGGTTTCCGACTGGGCGGCCCCTTCCGCCTGCCCGCTTCCTGCAACTGGGGCCTGACCATGCACCAAGAAGGACCCATGATTCCTTCCTGTCTGGGGCACTTGGTTTGGACCCAGCGCCCATCTCTTAGTCCCGAAATCCCCCGGCCCTGCCCTTGGGTGGCACGTCGTGCTGAGGAAATGTATGTAGCCCTTGTGGTCAGCAGGGGGCGCTGTGGGGGTGCTGGCCTGTTGGTTCATGACCAGTGGGACCTAGGAGCTGCTCTGGGCCAGGCACCGTACCTATGGAGGGGAAGGGATGAGGGGCAGGGCATGGCCCAAATAAGAACAACATGTTGTGAAGCTGGTACCCCCATGCCATGTCAGTGTCCCCAATCCCCACTCCCCATGGAGCCCCTCTCTATCTGGGTCAGCACCCCCATTAAAGAGCTGCCGCATCTTCCATGTTGTGTGTAACCCATAGCCATGGGCATGCAAAGCCTTCCCCCCGTTCCTGGCGCTGTCTCCAGCAGGGTGTGGGGCACAGGGTGGGTCAGGCCCTTGGACCCACACGCTGCCCTGGCTGGGCCTCTGAGCAGCAGCTGCTGCGGTTCGGTGCTGTTCCTGGCTGGGAGCAGGGCTGAGCTTCTGGTCTCTGCTTCGTGTGTCCTTTAACGTGCTCTTCTAAATGCTCCTGCAGCATTCGCAGGATGGCTGGGAAACAGCTGCTGCGTTCCGCCCCAGAGGTGGCTGCATTTGCAGAAGCGGGGAGAGGGGTTGCTGTGAGGCTTAGTTGCCATTGGCGATCACTGGGTGAAAGGCTGTAGCGAAGGGCAACGCAGTATTGTCCAGGCTAAAGCAGGCGCCTGCAACCCTTGACCCTGCGAGTGCCCCTTCCGTACCTCAGCAGTGACATGAATAAGAATGGTATGATTGGGCCCTCCTCTTCCTCCCCACCGCGCCCCGCGGGGCCACATCCCACCCTGCTGTCCTACGGTTCCCCTTTCCTGCCCCAAGCAGTCAGTCGCTATTTCTGCTCTTGTTTCCGTTAGCAGAACAAATCGATGCTGGGTCAGGTATTTCTTTGATACGATCCTGTTGGATTTTTGCCTCCCATGCACAGCTGCCACCAATCAAACCTAAAGCCCCTGCATTTGCAATGAAGCCTGAGGAAATATCTTGGCCCAGATGACTTAGCAGCTGATTGGCGGAACCAGGTGGCCTATTGCCATGGGTGGTGACTTCCTGGTTTTTCAGCTATCACTACACAAAAGGGTATTTAATTGCTCCTTGCATTTAGCCTAATTGAAAGGTGGCTCATACACCCACTGACTTGAACCAGGTCTGTGACTGATCTACAACTCAAAGCCAAGCTTGAGGGCAGCCGCTAATACCGTCCTGCATAACAGTACCCCCAGGGTTGTGTTTAACAATGGCCAAGCCTTAGAAGAATGGACCAATTGGGGCACTCCAGTTAATGTCACTCCCTCATTGCATGTTGAAGCGATAAACCATCAATCATCCCAGATGCCCTAGCAATACCTGCAGCACCTGACTTTCCTCGCTATTATCCTCGTACTTGCCCCCTTGTTGTGTTGTCTGCTCTGCCAGGGAGCTCCCTGGGCCAGGGCCTCATCTCTTGGTTTTTAAGGTGCTGCGGGTGCCATGTTTAAGTGGTGCTAGGGACGGTCATGGCCCAGGAATGTGCTGCTGGGAACCCACTTGAAGCAGAGCAATGACAAGAGTCCAGCTCCTGGGGGCAGCTTGGTCCTCTCTGGGAAAAGGGAGAGCGGAGGACGGGCATCCAGTCACAACATTGTTATGTGGGGGGTGGGAGTGTCTGGCCCCACCAAGCATGTCCAGGAACCTGCCTAATGCCGTGAGCCGCTTTCCATGGGGCCAAGGCTGGGGGACTCCCAGTCGGGGGGTGGTTCTGGGGTTGCCTGGCTCGGCTGTAGCGAAGGCGAGGCCAGTGTGGGGGTGGTGCTGGTGACAAGCTGTACCTGTGTTAGTGGAAAGGCGAGGTGCCCGCCCCCCCACACCACTGCTGCCTGTAGTGACGTTTGTAGGGCTGCCCCGGGAGCCTGTGGAGCTCAGGGCGGGCCCCAGGCCAGGTGCTGGGAGCCCCGGCTCCATCACACGTCTGTGTGGGGGAAACACCCGCAGCCAGAGCACGCTAGAGAAGCCGGACTGGCAGCTGGAGGATGGGGCCTCTCAGAACGCCATGGGGGGAAGCTGCGTCCGGCCCTGGGTCATGGGGAGGGGTGGCACCGTGCCACAGCCAGGAATGGTCTTTGCGGCCCAGCAGGCCTAGGGGATGGCACCTCCCCCTGCTCCCGCCCCACGTGAGTAGCCATTTATTTCAACCACACCCACCAACTGCCTGCCAAGACCATCCCTTTGGCTGAGGTGCAGGTAACGTCTGGTGCCCACCCACCCCCGACACGGTGCGTGATTTCCTCAGACAGTGGGAATGGTTACGAGCCACAACCGCCAACGGGCGCAGACCTGGGGACCTGGGAATTCCTCTCTTCTCCCTGCTCTGGACGTGACCTCCTGAAATACTCCCGTCCCTGCACTTTCCATTCAACCCGGCTTCCTGGTCTTGTAGCCGTGTGAATGGCCGTGGCCTGCCCCAGAGCAAGCTGGGCAAGGCCTGTCTGATTTAATTACGACTCCAACAAGAACCTGCGCTGCTCCCAAAGTGGGAGATTCAGAAACAAATTGGCGGCCGGAGACAGGGCCTAGCCAGATTTATGGGAAGAGAGGTCGAGGTTACGCCCCCGCTGCCCGTCACGGCATAGAGCTTCGCCCCGGTTTGGAATTGGCTGGTAGACAGGGCAGCAGGTTTCATGCACCAGGTGTGGGTTTCAGGCCCCCCAGTAATCGGCGGAATGGCTGCCATTCTTCGGCTTTCACACAAACAACAACAACCCACCTCCCCGGCGTCTCAAGGGGCCGCGGAGGGGATGATTTACGGCAGCTAATAAGCGCGCGTGTCTGAGGGCAGGCCCCAACCAGCCAGGTGATTCAGCCCAGCCGAGCTGCGTTTCCCCCACACCCACAGGGGAGGAGGGAGACAGTGATTAACAAAACCTTTGGCATGAGTCTTTCCCTGCAGTCTGGCTCCCGTCTGCCCCACACCACACCCAACGCTAGCACCATCCTTTCAGTGGCCGCTCCTTGGCCATACGGGTCGCCTGGGCCTTGCTTGGCTTTGGTGTGCTCAGCACTGCCTCGAACAGCTCCGGTCAGCGAAGCGCTCGGAGCCTGACCGGAGGGATCTGAGCCAGCGCTCGGGGACACAGAGCAGTGCACATTCACAACCCACGCGGCCAGTGAAAAACACCCACAGTGAGTGTGACGCCCACTGCCGTAGGAGCTGGGTCAGCCCGGCTCCCCCCATGTCACAGAGGGGAAAACCGAGGCACTGGATTCTGAAATACGCTGTAACTGCAAGGGCTTTGGTGGACTCACATGGGTTGAACTGAGAGCAGACTCTGCCAGGGTGGGTGAGGGGTTTGTCCAAGGTGTGTCAGTGGCAGAGCTAGGACTGGTGCTCGTTAGTCCTGACTCCTAGCCGCGGACTCAGCCCACCGTGACCCTTAGCTCCTTCTCCATTGCAAGCCTGTGGTTTTATCAGCCACCCCCAAGCCCTGCAGTGACTCAGCTGCATGCAGGCAGTACACAGGGCCCAGGGAGCCATAGGAGGGGGAGCACTGCCCTGCCGTGCCCAGCCCATGCCCAGCGGGCTACCAGAGTGGTGAAATGGCTACAGCACACCTGCAGAGCGGGTGGATCTCACCGCCTGGTGAGAGTGCATCGTTTGCACGGGGGATTTGCACATACACTTGCTCCGGTGCAGTCCCCTGTGGGTTCTAGCCGTGCCTGGGGCTGGCAGCGTGGTCTCCATTCTGTTCTCCAGCCCCGCTCTGGGACACAGACCGGAACGCAGGGCCGAGTTAATGGGGGGTTGAGGGAGCCTGGGAGGAAAGGGGATTAGCGAGGAACAAACTGGCTGGTGTATGAGGCATCACTGCCCTCTGCGGGAGTGACGCTAACCTGCTCAGCTATGTGTCATTGGCCCCATTCTGCTAACAGCTAATGGAGATTCTCCAACAGCTGTGACCACCTGACTGGCCACACTGCGCAGCCCAGGGACAATTGTCCTAATGGCCTGGCGAGGGTGCCCTTGGGGAGCCAAAGCATGCCTCCCTCCAGTCTTATTTATCTAGGGCACCTTCCTGGGCAGTGCAATGGGGGCGGGGAACGGGGTGCATCCCATGCAGGCCCTGAAGGGGTTAATGTGGGCTTGAGGAGCTAGTTAGAGCACCTGGCGGAATAGCAGGCTTAACTGAACAAGAGGCCAGCTGGGCTGGGGTGGGCTGGGGTATGAAGCCAGGATGTTTGCAGCAGGAGGCTGCAGGGAGAGGAGCTGTGGCCACCCGCTGGGAGCAGAGCAGCGGGGACAGCCCAGGAGGGGGAGTGAGCTCCGAAGGTCCTAGCCCTAGAGGAAGGGTCAATCCCAGAGGCATTGTGGGGACTGTGTAGACTTGGTTGCTGGTTACAGGGTCCCTGGGCTGGGCCACAGGGCTGAGGACAGGCCCCGGGCCCCTGCCAGCCCCTTGAACGGCCGGGCTCCCTTCTCCAGCCGCTCATTCTCCTTTGCTCATTAGCAGCCCCCTTTTCCCTAGAACGACACACAACGGATGTCTGAGCAGCAGTGACGGTAATTAACGGCCCCCAAACGAACCGGCGGCTAATAGCGGAGGTGGAGGGTGGAAGGGTGTTTTCCTGGCCTCGTGGAAGTTACAAAGAGTCCTGTGGCACCTTAAAGACAAACTAAAGTATTAGAGCATAAGCTTTCGTGGGCTAATACCCACTTCGTCGGATGCATGCATGTGCTCTAATACTTTAGTTTGTCTTTAAGGTGCCACAGGACTCTTTGTCACTTCTGCAATCCCAGACTAACACGGCTACCCCTCTGATTCTCGTGGAAGTTGTTTCCCCTCAGAGAAAAAGGCATGTCGGTGACAGGAGACACCTCCATTGATCCCACCGCATCCCGTAATGAGGAGGAAGGGGACCGGCTGGGGAATTAGACCATTTACAGAGGCCTCTCGCTTTCCCACTGGTGAGTTAATGGGCACAAAGGACGCTCTGGGTCCAGAGAACACAGAACGAACTGGTCCTGCCCTCTCCTCTGGCATGGCTGAGGTGCCCCCACCCTCCTGCTGGGGGGTGCTGCCCTGGGGGTAGGGGTGGGCCAGAGGGCCCAATGCTGCTGTGGAGACGGGTGACAGTGCACCCCATAGAGATAGGGTTATGGCATCGCTCTGATGCGTTTAATGCAAGATCAGTCATGTGACATATCACTGAAAAGGATGTGATTCCCTCACTCTGATTATCTCGCCTGGATGTATGTATCATTTTGGTACCTGACGTTAGAAATATTGTCTGTGTATCTATTACAAATGTGAAACCCCCGGGGAAACCCTGCTAGGCAAAAGACTGTCTGTCTACATGGCTGGCTGGGAAGGATGCACTCCAGTCAATGGACTATTAGGAGAAAACAATGGATCTTAGAAGATACTAACCTCCCATGGGGAGGGGGCGGGGGGAAGGCTTTCTGGGGAGCCATGTCATGTTTTCTATGACACTGCAGGGGCATGTGACCAGATCACATGGTGCTGGACTCCATCTTGGGATACCAGTGCTTTTCCACTGACCGGCGTGGGAACCAGGCTTGGAAACAAAGGGTTCCCACCATACGCAAAAGCTATTGAAGGCAGGGGAGTCACCTCATCGTGGTTCTTCACTGTCTCCCCACCCAAAGAGACCCCTGGAAACACCTGAGAGACACGGACTGGACGGGGGGGGAGGGGGAGAGGACTGGACCCAGGCTAGAGGGGGTTTCTAGCCTACAAAAGGAATACCTGAGCATTTAAACTGCACACAAGGGCAGCTGGCTCTCCAGAATCTCTGCAAACTGCCTACAATAATTAGGGTGAGAATTTACTACTCATTGCCAATCTCTTTGGTACATTACGCTTAGATTGCATTTTTTGTTTGTTTGCTGGGTAATCTGCTTTGATCTGTTTGCTGTCCCTTAGCATCACTTACAAATCTATCCTTTGGAATTGCTCAATTTGTTTTTGTTTTGTCTAAAACCAGGGTGTGGACGTCCCAGCTCAGGGCAGAAAGCTGTTGCCGATCCTTCCCCACAGTGAGTGATGGGGGCGAACTGTATGAGCTGCCGCTGTACAGATGTCTGTGGAGTGCAAGACAGTCTAATTCTGGGTTTACCTCTGCAGCTGGAGGGTGCACTTGAGATCTGGACAGTCCCTTAGGTGACGCCTTCCCAGGCCAAGCTGATCTCGGCGGCTGTATGTTTCTGCAGCTGAGTGTGTGCAGTGAAGGTGCAGACTGGAGCAGGCTGGTCACAGCAGTACAGGGCAAAGGGAACCCAAGCTGGCGAGTCAGGTGGGCTCAGTGGTACCCCAGTTCCAGGTGGTGCCCCAGGAGGGAACCCCGGAGCTCTCTGCATTACTCTTGCACAGCAGCAGTGTGATCATTCTGCTTTGCTCTGGGCCGGGCGGCCTGTGCACTCCCATCCAGCAGTCCAAGCCCTGCCCCTGGAGCCGGGTCCAATCCTGCTGCCCTTTGGGAAGCAGGGCAATCCAGGCGCAGGCACCAGTCCGGGACCCAGGAGACCTGGGCTCCAGGCCTGGCTCTGCCAGTGACCTGCTTTCCCAGAGTCCAGTGGGGGCTGTCACTCCCCATGGAGGATCCAGCAATCTCATGTCTGCTCAGAGGCAACGTGCAGGCCCCAGGCAGCGCATGGGAGACCTGGGATCCAATTCTAGCGTCTTCCCCCCCGGCTGGGAGAGAAGGACCCAGTCTCCTGTCCTGTGGGAAATGCCAGGACTCACGCTGAAGGTCGGGGCGTTCTCGCTGGCCAGAGCCTGCTCAGCGCAGAGCAGCTGCACGTGCCTGCAGCCCCGGGGCTGCTCTGCTCTAGGACGTGCTGCAGTATTTTCACACCGACCCCCGGGCACCCCCTCTCTCTCCAGAATTTAACTTGGTTTTGGTGGGATCAGCAGCTCCCTTCCCCGAGCAGCACGGGAGGCCAAAGCGCTGCCGTTTGGGTCATCGAAAGGGGAAATCCAGCCAGCCCGGCCGGGGCCCCTCTGCCCGGCTCCTGCAGTGGCCAGTATCATCTTCCAAGGGAATAATGGGTGCCGCTGAGTTCAGTGTCCGGTGCTGCATGACTGTCCTCTGGAAAGTGGCTGAGACGGGCCCAGCAGGTGCTTCCACCCCAGAAGAAGCAGAGCCAGGAAGCCTGACCCCTGCGCAGTGGTGCACATGGAGAGACCGGAGAGGGGGCAGAGGTGTAACCAGGCCTCCAGCCATGACCTAGAGTTAAATAGAGGCTTCGCCAGCGGCAGGGGCGGGCGCAGGATGGCTGTTAATAGAAGTGACACCAAAAATCCCAGCCCAGGCAACGTAATCCCAGGCTGTCAATGAACTGGGATGGTAAAGTTCGAATCCTCCCACAGCTCGCAAAGCGGGCACGGGGCAGCCAATGAGGAGGTAAGCACGGCGCTCCAGCAAAGTGTGCGGGTGAAGGACAACGATCGCAATAGCGTGGGGATACTGCAGCCCGGAGGTGGGCTGAGTTGCCCAAGAATAGCCCCTGGCCTGTGTCCCTGCCCCCTGGGATGCACTGCCCACGTGCAGGGGTCTGGGGCTCCCCACAGCGGTTCTGGGGGGGTCTTACTACTGTGTGGTTCTGGCTTCTGGGGACATGGCAGGGCCCCCTTCTCTGGCTTTCTCCCAGCCTTTGTAGCTCCGGGCTCATAAGACTGGCAGGCACAGGGCTATTCACCCTGCCCCAATCCATCCCCCTCGATTGGGGTTGCAGTGGCAGGAGCTGATTAAGGGCGTCTCAGCCAGCACCCTGCCACAGGGACCAGTGAGGTCTCAAGTGGCGGCATGCGAGGAAGCAAAACACTGGGTAGGTGAACTTAGGTTGTTTAAGATGATAAGGGCCTACATGTATTTAATGGATCATATATCGGTTACTAATATATAAGCAATATAATTGTTGGCTAATTTTTAGCGTGGTTATAAGATCTCTGGATAACCTTTTTGGGAAGGAGTGCAAACAAAGCCTTTTTGTCTTACTAGATATTCAGTTTCTGGAATGTCCTGAATATCCTGACGTGGGTACAGGACAACGAAAGCACAATAAGCGAAAGCGAGGGAAATTCCCATTTAATAATAAAACTAATAAGCTTTGTTATTGTTAATAAGTAGTGTGATGTTCCCCTCTGGTGTTATCTGGACCGGTGATCTGCTAGGTCACTCCAACCCTTGACTCTGGGAGCCAGCCTTACCCTGCCCTGCTGTGAGAACCCCCACTCCTGGGCTGTTCAGGCATAGCCTCTGGCATGTGAACTGCTCCTTGGATTGTGCAACCGAATGACACTACCCAATATCTCCGGTCCCAGACGCAACCCTAGGAATCTCCATCTCGCAGGGTCCAGTTAAGCCCGCTGGACGCTGCAAGCTTATATGAGTTTGTTAATTTCACAAAGAAATTCATATGTACCAGGCTTGTTATCCCAAGGGGAGTCTGACACACTTCAAATCAAATGCACTGCTCTGGGTAGAATAAACAAATAGATTTATTAACTACAAATGATAGATTTTAAGCGATTATAAGGCAAAGCATAACAGGTCAGATTTGGTCAAATGAAATAAAAGCAAAGCGCATTCTAGGCTGCTCTTAACATTTCCTGTGCCCTTACAAACTTAGATGCTTCTCACCACAGGCTGGCTGGTTGCTCTTCAGCCAGGCCCTCCCTTTTGATCAACACTTAAGTCGCTTGGTGGTGGTGTCTGTAGGTGGAGGTGGAAGAGAGAGAGAGGAAAAGCAGGGCAAACGTCTCTTCCTCTTATCATGTTCCTTCTTCCCTCTTTGCTTTGCTCCCCCTCCCTTTGGAGTCAGGTGAGCATTACCTCATCGCAATCCCAAACTGATCAAAGGAAGGGGGGGTGATTCACTAGAACAGGCCTGCACAACATACAGCCTGGGGGCCACATGCGGTCCGCACAGGCTCACTGTGCGGCCCGCAGAGGGTGAGTAGGGGTGGGGCAAGCCAAATGGTGGGGTGGGGGGAAGCGGAGCTGGGCGGGCAGGTGCAGTGAGCCAGCACACAGGGGGAAAGGTGAGCTGGTCGTGGGGGAAGGGGACTGGGAGGCTGAGTAGCTGAGCAGGGAGGTGAGTAGCTGAGCCAGGGGGGTGGGGGGATGTGCAGGTAAGCTGACGGCAGGGGGGCGTGAAGGGAAGCATAGCTGGGTGGGCAGCAGCAGCGAGCCAGCATGTGGGGGGAAGGTGAGTGGGTTGTGGGGGGAGGGGAGGCTCGGGGGCTTAGGAGCTGGGGGGAGTTAGGGAGGGACTGCATCGTGCTCCTGCAGGGCAGGGTATTTGACTCTGCACTGAGCCAAACATGGTCCCCCATCCCCCAGAGTAACGCCGCCACGTGGCAGCAGTCGAGGTGGCCTGCGTCACGCTCCCCACTCCCCTGGAGTAGCACCGCCGATGGGGCATGGGAGTCCCGGGGGTCTGTCAGGAGTTGTGGGGGTGGATAGGGGTCGGGGCAGTCAGGGGACAGGGAGCAGGGGAGTTGTGTAGGGGGTAGAGTCCTTGGGGAGTGGTTAGCAGTGAGGGGTCTCTGGAAGGGGCAGTCAGGGGACAAGGTAAGCAGGGGTTGGATGGGTCGGGAGTTCTGGGGGATCTGCCTGGGGGCGTGGGTGTGGATTAGGGTCGGGGCAGTCAGGGGGACAGGTAGGGGGCAGGGTCCTAGGGGGCAGTTAGGGTTGGGGGAGTCTCAAGAGGGGGCAGTCAGGGGACAAGGAGCATGGAGGCTTAGATAGGGGGTGGGGTACTGGGGGGCAGTCAGGGGATAATGAGCAGGTTGGGGGTTGGGGTTTTGTGGGGGGAGTGGGAGGGAGTGGATGGAGGCGGGGCGAGGGCAGGGCTTTTTGGCCCGCAACTGTGTTTTTTGCAGTAATATGGCCCTTGCTGCTTTCCGAGTTGTGCAGGCCTGCACTAGAGAGTCCAACAGATCCTTTTGTTGCTGCCTAGGCCAGCGTCCTTTGTTCCTGTGAGGCTGGGCTGGGTTTGTCCCATACATGGCTTGATGAGGTGTGAACTGCCCCTCTGATCTTGGAGAGGTTTTGCCTGGGCTTGTTTTAAGCCATGAAGACACATTTCCAGCCTCATAACTCTATACATGAAATTATAACCTATAACATTACTGTGACAACTACTATATTATAACATCTCTATAACGACAATGCTCAGTGCATCATGAGCCTTCCGAAGACACCCACATGACAAACTTTGCATTGGATACCACACAATCATTTTATAAGGATGAACTTGGGGGTGTAGGGTGTTCTCCCGAGGTACATAGCTTCACAAGTAGATAACATGTTATATAATCTAGTGTGTAGTGTGGAATTTTATATATGGCCATAACTATTAGATAATGAATCAGAGGATGGGGTGTTGATAAAAGTAGGGTGTCCTCTTGTGTATAAAAAGAGGGTGCTGAGATGAAGCCTTTGCTTTTAAAGATAGCCTTTGTTTGTGTACATCCAACTCATTGGCCTGTTACCCCCACTTGGGGAGTGGCATTCTGTACTTATGCAGAAATAAACCTGTTCCTTGGATTTGAATTTGGAGTCAGCAGAGGTTTCTGGCTGCCGCAGCAAGCAGTGGCTGTCTGTTTTGCTAAATTCAGAAGATAACCTGTGGGCTTGGTTGGTGGTCCTGAGATATCCTTCCAAATATCAGTGAGGTCTCTGGCTGGCTGCAAGAATGCTTCTTCTGGGAGAAATGAAGACAGTTATAATAATTGTCGCTGTTGTTGGGAAGCTCTGGCACTTTCCCAGAACCCTACTGGGTTGGACTTGAAAATATTCATCTGTGCAAATAGTTTCTATTGATCCAGCAGTGCAGATGCTTCTTAAATGGAGTGACTTGGAAGGAAAGTGGGGTTCAAATGCCAGGAAAGAGAGCTGGGGTCCATATTCAGCGGTTTAGCTCAAATTGGAAACAGAGGCCTCTGTCTGATCATGAAATATTTCCAATATCACATGCAACTTATCAAATAGGAATTTGGAAACAACAAAAATAACAGCAGTTCGGGAGCAGGGTGACCAGATTGCAAATGTGAATAATCAGGAGGGGGCTGGGTCTTAACAGCCCCAAACATCAGAACTGTCCCTCTACAATCAGATGTTTATCAGACATCAGGCACTCCATGGAACAAGCACTCAGCGTGATGAACGGTGCTTGGAGCCAAGAGCAAAGTCCAGTGAATGAGGATGTTAACACTTGTTCCGTGTTTCCTGACAAACTCAATCATAACATTTGCTGGGGGGGAGGGTGGTGAGGAATTTTCTGCTCCCAGAAATACACACATGGTGCTGTTGACCATGTGCTTTTGTTTTGACCATGTGGTTTTGTCTATCATGGTATTTGGTGGTTTCCTAAAGCCCCCGTGCCTGGAATTGCGTGAGAAACTCAACTTTAATTTAAAATGTAGGCAAGCTTCTAGCCCTCCTACTCGGAAGAAAAGCTCAAAAAGAGGAGCCGCGTGTGACCCTAAAGCACAGGAACCAGAAGGTGAAGAGAGAACCCCCAAAATCTCACGAGGGCGAGGCTGAGCTCATGACAACTATGCGGCCTGACTGCTGAGGTTTGAACGCGGGGGCTGCCCATGCTGCTTCTGACACCCTGGAAAACGGAGCCGTCAAGGATGCCCCCGCCTTGACTGGCAATGGGGTCCCCTTCACCCATGGGTAGCCCCCCTCCCGGCAGTATCTGGGTGCTGTCAGCGAGGGGGGATCCCACGGGCGCCTGAAAGCCCCTCTTTATTGCAGTGTGTGCATCCCCTTCTGCCCTCAGCCAGGGAGCTGCCCCTGCTGCTAACCCCCCCTCCCCGCCCCTCCAGGGCCTCATCCCTCTCCAGGGCTGCACCCTCCAGCAGGCTCCTGGGGATCGATGACTCTGTGCTCCTCCCCTTCCCTGCCGCTTGCTGCTGGGGATCGATGGCTCTGTGCTCCTCCTCTTTCCTTGATGCATTCTCTCTGGGGGGGATCTATAGCTCGGCGCTCACCTATCCCCCGGCACGTTGCGGCCGCCTATCGATTCTCTCGGCGCTCGTTGGGAAACTGCAGCGCAGGCGCAGTAGCTGCCGGTGCCGCCATTGCTGTTCTGTCAGTGCGGGGATCCTGGGAGAGGGGAGCCGGTAGAGGAGGCACCTCAGGTAATGGAGGGAGCCGCCCGGCCGGGCCCGGCCGCTGTGGGGCAGAGGAGCCGCATATCCCCGGTCGACAGTCCCCGGGCTCTTCTCCTGCCCCGTAGCGGGGCGAGAACTGGGGGGCGGGGCCGGGGTCCCGTCGCTGTGGGGGCGCGGGGTCCCGTCCCCGGGCGGGGCCGGGGTCCCGTCGCTGCGGGGGCGCGGGGTCCCGTCCCCGGGCGGGGTCCCGTCCCCGGGCGGGGTCCCGTCCCCGGGCGGGGCCGAGGTCCCCTCGCTGTGTGTGGGGGGTCCCAGCCGGAGTCCCCTCGCTGAGGAGGCGGGAGGGGGCACAGTTCTCATCCCTGCACAGGACAGCTCTCCTCAAGCGGCTGGTACCGGCATGGGGACAGGGGTGGAACAGTTGCCATCCTAAGTGCCAGCGTTGCTGGTGATTCCAGCACTCTGAGAAATGCCCCGGGTAGACCCCCGGGGCCTGTGTTGGCAGGTGGTGGGGGCTCCGTGGCAGGGGTGAGCTGCCTGTTTCGGGAAGGGCTGCCGTGACAATAGGTGACACTTCTGCCACAGACAGTGCCACAAGCTGTGTTGGCACTTGCTAAACACAGCGATTGGAGCCCCTGGGAATGGCATCTCTTTGGCAACCCAGGTGCTCCGATCATGTTGTGTTGGGATAGCATCAGAGCATGGGCTTTCAGTCCGTCCAGGGCTGCTGGCACGTTGTTATGGGGTAACAATGGCATTCTAATGTTTAACACAGCACCTGTTGCTGCTGTAGATCTCTGCATATGGCAGCAGCCTTGCTCCATTACATAATATGTTCCTGCCAGGCAGAAACTGGTATTCTGAATTCTTGAACACGTACGGGCCTAAACTGTTCTTGACTCTCTATACCACCAATGCTGAGGTCTTCAATGTATTTGAGGTTTCATTACATGTTCAAGCATCAGAAAACTGTCTGAAATCTGCCAAGGAAGAATGGCTGATTTGGTATTGGGGAATGAATAGTTTCCCCAGTGAGGGGCTTTGAATGGAAATGTTCTGGTATCATTTGGGTGATTATGAGGAGGGGTTGAACGCTTTATTCTGTGGTGCTAAAAACACCTATGTTTGCAGTTGCAGTTGTAAAGATGGAGTTTCAAGCAGTGGTGATGGCAGCTGGTGGGGGATCCCGAATGATGGACCTAACGTCTAGCATCCCTAAGCCCCTCCTGCCAGTAGGCAACAAACCTTTAATCTGGTACCCCTTAAATTTGTTAGAGCGAATCGGATTTGAAGGTGAGGGATTTCCAGTTGCTAACCTATAGGATAACTAATCCATTCTGCTGTCGGTGCAGGATAGTTCTCTACATGACACACATGTTTATTTGTAACCATAATTTAGATTTTTATGTTAATGTTTACAGTTCTGTAAAATTATGAGTTTTAAACTTTAATTATTAATTTAAATGTAAACAGTTGTGAGAAAGTATGGGGGGGCCATCAATAATTATTTAATGACAGTAGACATTGAGATTCAAAAAGTTAAAGCTTTATAACCGCTAAAAACAAATTGTCAACGTAATACGTCAAAATATACAAAGTAAATATCTTAAATCAAACTCTTAAGTCTCAAGCAGCATTTGTCTTACTTTGCCTAGCTAACTGTAAATGTCTATTATTGTAAATGGAAATGTGTTATTAAGTTGTGTGTATATGGTGGAATTAACTCAAATCCTTCCAAGCTTAATAATACACTATTTATTATGGCTTTATCCACTTTACCTTAAAGTGTGCAAAGAAATAGGATTTCCATTCCGTCCCTCAGGAGACACTTCCATAGCCAAACAGGAAGTTTTTCCTCATATTCAGGCTAAATTTTCCTTTCCTTGATTTATTTATTTATTTATTCCTAATTACACCCTTTGTAGTATCCTAAATAATTCCTCTTCCTGCTTCGTGGAAACTATTCATATATTTGTAAATTGTCATTGTCTCTGCTTTTTCCCCACTTAGTATTTTAGATTATTTTTCTCCATCTGTGTTAGTTCATATTTTTCCATTGTTAATGTTTTGACCACTTTAATACCCAACCTATTTTAAAATTTGCACTTACTCTTACCAGAGGTTCAAAAAAATTCTAATTATAAAGAGTCATAGATTTAGAGGCCAGAAGGGACCAGTTAGATCTAGTCTAACCGTAGAATTTCATATAGTTACCCATGCATTGAGCCCAACATCTTGTACTCGACCAAAACGTTTCTTCTAAAAAGGTATTCAGTCTTGATTTTAAGACATCCAGAGATGGAGAAACACTACTTCCCTTGGTAGTTAGTTCCGGTAGTTAGTCACCCTCACTGTTTAAAAAAATAGTGTCTAATTTCTAATTTAATTTTTTTGGCTTTAACTTCCAACCACTTGTTCTTGTTCTGCGTTTCTCTACTACATTAAAGAGCCTGTTAGTACTTGGTATTTTCTTCCCAGGAAAGTACTTATACATTGTAATCAAGTCATTTCTCAATCTTTTTGGTGAGATAAAGAGATTGAGCTCCTTAAGTCTCTCACTGTAAGGCATTTTCTCCATCTCTCAGATACTTTTGTGGCTCTTTTCTGCACTGTCTCCTGTGTTCAACATCCTTTTTAAAATGTGGACAACAGACCTGTACACAATATTCTAGCATCTGTCTCACCAATGTTGTAGACAGAAGTAGAATCACCTCTCTATTCCTCCTCATTACTCCTCTGTTTATACATCCAAGGGTTGCATTAGCCCTTTTTGCCATAGTTTTGCCTTGGGAGCTCTGATGAGTTATTACCTATGACCCCTAAATCCTTTCCAGAGTTACTGCTTTCCAGGGTACAGTTCCCCAATCTGTCAGTATGGCCTACATTCTGTGTTCCTAGTTGTATATCTTTGCATTTGACTGTAATAAAATGAATTTTATGTAGGTGGGTCCAGGTTACTGAGCAATCCAGATCGCTTTGTGTGACTCCTTTATCCTCTTCATTATTTACCACTCTGCCAGTCTTTGTGTTAGCAACAAATATGATCAGCAGTGATTTTATATTTACTTTCAGATCATCGATAAAAATGTTAAATAGTGTTAGGCCTGATGATTGCAGAACTCAGCTAGAAGCATCCCTTCAATCATGATTTCCCCATTGATGATCACGTCTCCAAATCTGTCAGCTAGCCAGTTCTTAATCCATTTAACATGTGTGTTATGGATATTGTACAATGCTAGTTTTAAATCAGAATGTCTTCTAGTACTAAGTCAAATGCCGTACAGAAGTTTATGTATGTTGCAGCTACAAAATAACTTTTATCAACTAAACTTCTATTTAAATCAAAAAATTAATTAAACAAACCTGATTTCGACCTTTTTTCCAAAACAAATGTTGTCTGACATGAATTATACTTAAGGCTTCGTTTATGTCATGGAGATCATGGAAGCCTGAGGTGCTGCCAGACTTTGGAGCTGGCAGCCAGCAGGGCCCTGGCAGGGTTCCAGTGACAGGGGGGCCTGCAAGGTTCCAGCGACGGGTGACAGACGGATGACGTGGGGGGACACGCCTTGAGTGAGCGCCTGGGAGTGTCCCATTTTCTCTTTGGGAAATATGGTCACACTGCAGCTCCCAGCCACCGTGGGCGGAATGGGGCCCCCCTGCAGCTCCTAGCAGCCACAGGCAAAGGGTGAACCCCACAGCTCCCAGCCACCATGGTGGTGGGGGAAACCACGGAGCTGTAGCAGAAAAAAGTCACAGACAGGTCTCAGCTTCTGTGAAATTTTGTTTATTGTCCGTGACCTGTCTTTGACTTTTACTAAAAATAACCATGACAAAATCTTAGCCTTATTATATTCTCAGACTTTAATTCTGTGTTGGTATATTTAAATTTCCAGCCTGTTTAGGTCTCTTTGTATCACTGTTCTATTCTTGCCAGTGTTCACAGGTCTCAGTATATGAATGTCAGTAATTTGATGTCTTCCCACAATCAGACAATTAATAAAAATGTCAAAAAAGACTGGATGTACTAACAACCCCTGCTCCACGGGCTGTTTTCCCTGCAACTCAAGACATTGCAATTTATCATTTTCCTTTATTTAGGTTCTTTAGCCAGTTTTGAATCCAAGGCAGTTTCATTTGATTTTGAGAGGTTTTTTTGTGTATGCTATAGTAACTGCTTTACATAAAATAAATTGCAATTCCATGCTCCCTTCACACTCTGGTTTTATAATTCTGGTAAACAAAATAAATCAACTTTGAAAAGTAGCTCTTAGTCAGTGGTACCAAACTGCCCTATTGTTCTAATGTGTTCATTTTTTCCTCTGTCTCATTAATTAGTAAATCCAGGATGGCTTCTTTGGTTAGATTCTTTTCATACTGGATCATTCTTTCGTCTGTGTAACCTGGGGACACATCTGGTGCATGTCTGGTTGTGTTTGTCACCTACCATAAGTTTTGTGAAAATCCCTAAGTGTACAGTATTTTATGAGTTTTATCTACTTCAAGACTAATTTCAAAAAGTTTTGCTTTTCACTCTGTCCTTCATTCCTGTGTGCCACTAGTAAATGCTTGTTTCAGTTGATGCTTTTTTTTATAGTGTTTGTTCCCTTACCTGGAGTACTTTACCACCACAGTCTTCATTTTCCCTCTGTATCTCCATGGTGTTGTTAATGCTCCCACCTATCACTCAATCCCCCAATGTCCTTTCTGTCTTTCCTATCTAGATTGAACCTAACTGTGTTGTATTCAGTCAAATTATTCATTTTCCCTCTCAGGCAGGTGCTAGGAGAGTTGATTTAACTATTGTCTCTAATAGAATGTTTGGTGTTTCTCTAGACAGAGTGAGCTGTGCAAATTGAGAGGTAGGGCAAGAAAGTTAACTCTGTATCCCTCAATGCTAAAATTACTGATTCTTAGGTGTACCAAGACAGGGATATTCAAGGTTTCAGAGACATTATCAGACATGTAGTTTAAATAAATTGCTTGTTAACAGTACCAGGAAGTG
Source organism: Dermatemys mawii (assembly GCA_007922305.1). NCBI lineage: Eukaryota > Metazoa > Chordata > Testudines > Dermatemydidae > Dermatemys > Dermatemys mawii. The sequence continues at coordinate 46,414,843 of ML677352.1, forward strand.
TACCCTGCTCCCCTCTCAATTTAATACCATGTCTCTCAGGATGAAGAAAAATGTACAAGAGATTACTTTGATGTCAGTCAAAAATGTAATCCTCTAGTTCTGTGAAATTTATTAATCTGGAACTAGTGTTTTTTTGGATTTGAAGAACTCTGTTAAGGGGCTAAATCCATTTATAAAGCAAAGTGGAAGTTGGAGAAAGTTTGAAAGTCTGTGTGTGTATTCTGTGCATTGGATAGATGAATACATTAATATTTGTTGCCTTGTTGTTTGCTCCTCACATCTCTCTTCTTTTCTACTACAGAGGTCATTGTGGTTACAACCAAAGAAGTCCAGAAGTTGCTAAACCTAGACACAAAGATGAAATTAGATATAGTGTGTATTCCTGATGATGCAGACATGGGTACTGCAGACTCACTAAGACATATTCATCAGAAAATTAAGGTACAACTCTTTTACCTTCGCTAAAGGATATCTCCTTTAAGATTTTTCTTTCACGTATGATTTAAAATCTTAGCAATTCTTTAGGAATTGTACTGTATAATGATATGACTGTCTCTACTGTGTGTCATACAACGCTCAGAACAACGGGGCCATGATCTTGGTTGGAGTCTATGATACAAATAGGCATGAAGATGATTTAATTTTAAACCACAGAAGTAAGAAGATTCTGAGATAGGTTTGAAATTGTCTGTTTTGTCTGTTTATTTCAGTAGATATAATCTATTTGGAGCTCTGTCCAATACCTAGGCACAATGTGTAAGTCAGGGACAGAATTTCTGCCTTAATATTGAATTTGTTTTTGTGGTTTGAAGTCAGATGCTTAATGTTTTAACATGTTTGGTTGTTTTTTCCCTACCCACTCCTGTTTTTTTTTAATTCTCTTGCCAACTCATGGTGTTAAATTCTCTTTAGATTCCAATAGAATGCCAATGGACCAGTTAAGATTTGAAGTATCTTTTGTTCCCCTTTCAAATATGGTATTGGAAGACAGAAACCCAAGTATAAGCAGAGACTTTCCCCTTCTATGTGCAGACACAAAGACACAGCAAAGAAAAACTTGCACCTGGCCCATGCCAGCCGACTCGGGCTGTGGGGCTGTTTCATTGCTGTGTAACTCCTGAGGTCTGAGAGCCTGGGCTTCAGCCCGGGCCGGAAGTCTGCACACAGATGACCCTCCCCCGCCCCCACAACCTGTTATGGGCCAGCCAGGGGTTTTTCTTTGCTGTGTAGACATAGCCATACAGGGCAGATCTGCACTTTGGATACATACAATGGGAGTAGTTCAGGAAAGGCTATTAATAGGGTGAGTATACAGAAGAAACTAACTCCAGTAGGCAAAGCTGTAGTACCAAGAGGACTGAAGTACAAGTTGAATGCAGTAATGAAGCAGGACTGCTGCTCTATAAGCTGTACTGGCTGGTTGGATCTATTTCTAATCAGTTAAGCATCCCTCTTTTTGGCCCTTCTTGCAACTCTCTTTTGGAGACTTAGGAGAGAGCAGTGAAGAGGATGAAAGGTAGGGAGAGGAGTAGAAAATGACATACTACTTCAGTGGCAGTATATTTTTCAAAGAGCCTAAAGAAGGTCCAGAGAGGAATCGAGGGTAAGAGCCGGAAGCAGTGTGAGGCTTTGCTTTAGTAAAAGTTTGTGATATGTGAATGTATTGGCGGCCACCTGCAGTTCCCTCTGCTACCCATCTTTGTTTGCCCAGCAAAGATGGAAATCATGCCCTCTCATTGCTAATAATTGGGCACTGAATTCTTGAGCAGATTGCTGCATGGTGTGTATTTTGGAGCTAATCCACTAGTTAATACGTACAATTGGTGTACCTCTGACAGGATATGTCATCTTCTGGCTGGTAGAGGTGAGAGAAAACTGCACAGTCGAGGAAGCTGAACGTTTGCAGAGTCTGTCTAGTGGAGCTCAGGTATAGCAGGAGAGGAACCTGGTTGGAAAATCTGAAGTTTCCTTGCTGAAACAATTGGTGCTTGTGGCCACAGTTTGCTGGCAGCCTTATCCCAGCCACTGCCAAAAACTGGTGAGAAGTCTGTACTGGTTATTGAAATTTTTATTTGTCACAAATTGAGTTAATTACCCACCAACAGAAGAACAAGTCTGTTTTACACAGTAAAAATGAGGTAATACTCTAGGCAGTTTGCCTGTATTTAGTGCAGATGAGGGAGAGTAAAGCCAAGATTATAAAGAAATAACCCCCAGGCCAGTTCAACACGTGACTGCAAATCTCGATAAACTATGAATAGGTATTAGGCCACTGGAAATCATGAAATGCACATGACCTAGCTGTTCTGCATGTTCTCCCGTGCGGGGACTTCATGGGTTTGTGACCTGCTGTGTCAGCACACTGCAATATAGTGGAAGCTCAGCTATTGCAGTCGTGGTTAAATTAAACATTTTTGGCTCTGCAACACCTAGATGAGTCTCTCAGGATTTGACTTCCAAAACTCTATACACTGGTATCAGAAGAGCTCAGGTCTGCAGAGCCTCTAAGAGCTGTAGGAAAAAGACTTTCTCCTTTCTCAGGCTTTCCTGGCCTCTGTCACTGTGGTATTTGATTGCCTTGTGGTCCTGAATGAATTTCTTCTCACACCAGCCCTGTGAAGTATGATCATCCCCATTTCACAGATGGGGAACTGACGTGCATAGAGACACTAAGTGACCTGTCCAAGATCACAGAGGAATTGAACCTATCTCTAACCACTGGACGGACCATCCTTCCTCTGTCCCTCATTACAATACAATCCTTGATTATTCAAACACAAGACAAACTCTCACAGCTGAGAGCAGCAAGCAGCTGGTTCACCTCATTTCAGGCTCTGTCCCCTGGTTATTGAAATGAATGAGGGCAAAGCAAACTTAGTCTCCTTTTCACCTGCTTTGCACCAACCTGCCTTTGTTTGTCAGGCATGTCTGTTTTGAGATTGGATTCACAATGTAGGTGTTTATGTTGGATTGGAACACTGGTCTGTCCAGTAAACTCTACCACTCAGCCAACATCTCATGTTTCATAATAATTCAGTCACCAGCCCCCATGATGTGCGTCCTGTCAATATAGTAAATTCGTCCTGCTGCGGCTCTTCCTTAGTAAGGATCTTATCCTTAAACTTCTGTATTTAGGAGTTAATGGACAATGCTGATAACTTAATTCCGTGAATTATAGGCTTCTGAACACCTGACAACTGGTAACAGGTTTATCCTCACAACACTCCTGTGAAGTAGGGGAATGGTATCGCCACATTGCAGGTGAAGAACCGAGGCACCAAAAAATGAACTCAAGTGCCCAACATCTCACAGGCAGTCTGTGGCAGAGCGGGTATTAGAACCCCAATCTGTAAAATCCTAGACCAGTTCCTTCACCACAAGATCCTCCTTCCCCTCTTCCATGTTTGAGATGCCTGCTTGTTCCAGGTGGAGAACTACAAGACACAAGATCAGAGATTATTGCTGATGTTGCTTTTTTGTTGGAAACTGCTGAAATGCTATACCAAATAGAGCTGCAAGCCCTCATGATACAGAGATTTAATGAGTACTTAAAAGTGGAGCTAAAAGAACACTTGGGTTAATGGGAGTATGACTTTGTCTACATTTTATAAGTAATTGAAGAATCATTTCTGAGCCCCTGCAATAGAATCTGCTAAAAATAATTTGAACTTCAAACTCTAATTGGGATTGTTAATGCTGACATTATTTAAATGAAGTGGGCTATAGCCCATGAAAGCTTATGCTGAAATAAACTGGTTAGTCTCTAAGGTGCCACAAGTATTCCTCGTTTTTTTAAATTGATGTTAATGTAACGTTAAGATCACATATTTCAGACCAGGTCATGAAATAGCAAAATTAACCGACTAGGTTGCATGTATGTAGTGCTCCTATTTCTGTATTTCTTAAGCCTTTCTTATAAAGGGACACTTAAAGATTTTATTTGTCTGAAAACTTTGTGCTAATTGTTTCAAGTAACATCTAACAGCCCAATCCTTCAGTGGCTGCTACGCAGGTGTAGCCTGTGCAGAATGTGGCTGAATTCAGGGCAGGTCTCTGTGTAGGTCTAGGAGTGTGCCTACATGGAACGATTTGCATGATTGGGGTTTTAAGATGTCAAATATCTCAAGTATGCTGAAAAAATATCAAATTTTGTCTGTGTTTGGTCAGTTTCATTGCTGTCTGCATATAATCGGTCAGTTTTTGTGATATGTATGCATCTTTCACATAGCAACAGTACAGAGATAAATTTTGTTGTAAAGTAAAAATGTGTGATTATAAAACCAAAACGGTGAAAAGAGGGTTTGGGCAGTTATCATATCAGAAACTAATTTTAACTCAGGTTTTAGAATATTGACTAGATTTCAAGTTGATGATATTTTTATAGTGTATTAAACAGTATATGTTATAAAACATAAAGCCTCTTGACCAAGTTAATGTGATGCAAGTTTTAAATTTTGCATTCCCTGACTTGTTTTCCTTTCTCTCTTAAATGTGCAAACATAAAATTGCAGCCATGTAGTTCTTTGCCGTTATTTATGGAAGACTCCAGTACTTTGTGTTGTTTTGATAGTTGCATCACCAGTGGAGCAGAAAACTTCAGCCCCAGCAATGTACAAAACTTAGATGGATACATACAAAAACTGAAACTCCTGAGGATCTCATCTGCATTGTTTTGCTGGCAGCACTGAAAAAGCTGTGTGAAGTACGGGAACATCCTTCATTGAACCGTTTACAGTAGTTTAGCTCTTTAGTCACAAACAGGTGGCTTTGCTGGGTTCTGCAGAAGAGGAATAAAGCAGTTGTGTATTTGGCCTCCTGTTATACTTGCAGTGAAGTCGGAGGCAGACGCAAACATCCTTTTTATCTTGTACAGTATGTTAATATGCCATTCGTCTGATTGGCTCTTGCTATATATTCCTGTCCTCTTTCAGAAATGTGAGTGTCTATAAAGACTAGAAGTGAAAATTCAGTAGCAAACCCCTTTCTTAGAGTCAGGTGTCTTAGATCTCAAGCAGGTTTTTTCAGGAATGAGTTTGGCACCTGCCTCACTGCACAAAAATGGGAAGAGGTGGTGGGGCCCACCTTATACCTTTACACCAGTGCAGAGAACACTTGTTTGGGATGTGGGAGGCGACGATTCACTTTCTTCTACCTGAGTGGGGGAGAAGTTGTGAACAGGGGTCTCCCACCTCTCAGGACAGTGCTAACCACTGAGCTACAGGAGAATCTGATGTGGGGCTGCCTCAGTCTCTCCTCTCAAAGCTGTTCCTCTTTGCGTGATTGGACCAGAGGGACTGGACCCTTTTGTCTTTACCTACCAGGTCAATACTATAACCGCTGGGCTGTAGAATACCTGTGTGTGTCTGTCTGTCTTCCCTGCTCTCTGGATATGTGAAGCAGGTGGCACTCGCTTTGCCAGGATGCCTGTAGATTTTTTTAGTGGAAAAATAACTAAACTTCCAAAGAATAGGCACTTTAAAAAGTTAAGTCATCCAAAGTCTTGGTTTTCATTGAGGATAAATGTGAAAATAATTTTTAAGTAAGCATGGACTAGGCCAATTTGAACTGAGTAGACAAAAATTGAAGTTTTCAGAAATAAAAGGAATACTGTTTTTTTCAGACTCTTAACTATAAACCTGCTGGTCTGATTAACCCTTACTTTCCCTCAATTCTCTGGAGTAAAATAAAGCATGCAGTGTTTCTGGTTTGAGAATTTGTAATTTGAGTTAGAGTTGGATCAAAACCAGGTTTATAATAGAAATTGTCTTACAGTAAGAGTGTAGAGCCTGACTCTGGTTTTTAAGTGGCCATGGGAGCAGAAAGTACTCAGCACCTTGCAGGAGGTTCTCAGTAAGTCAGAGGATCATATTTTCAGCTTTGGAATCATTAATGTAAGTCCCTAATATTGGTCAGGCAAGCAAATCTATTAGTATTTCGAAACAAGAGCTGCATCATAAGTAGCAACATTATTTTCAGAAAGGATAGCCATGTGTGGCTAAGTAGTGATTGGCATCTATCAGAATCTGAATTGATGGAATCATTGTTGGAATTTACAACTTTGATTTCTCTGGAATTGTTCATAGGAGTAACAGTGCTTATGTGTCAGCATTTGTAAGATCACGGCCCAGTAATTTTATTTGTTTAATGCACCTAAATTATGTAATCTCAGTTACTGGTGGTAGAATCATTTAAGGTTTTAAAGAACAGCAACAAGAAGATTGGCTCTACAAGGTTAGCGTGGGGAAAAATAGCATGGTTCTAGAGTTAGGGATGGAGAAGACCTATTAGACAGATCTTGAAACATTTAAGACCTCTCCTAATTCAGAGGTAAATACATAAGATGAGTGGGGAGAGGTGACAAAAGAGCTTCATGTGTGAGGTCCAGCAAAAGTGCCTGGCTGTCCTGACACCAGCGACCAGGAGTTAAGAAGATGCTGAACTTGGTCTTATAAATTTGGAACTTTGCACTCTTGTAGCTGCTTGAATGGAAAAGATGCTTTTTGTTTCTTCTCTACCTCTGGTGCTTGTTGTCTGCTGGCGGGGTCACCTCGGAGGAGGTCTCCATTAGACCTTTCCCAGCCTCTGTTTGTTTTTGGTTTTTTGACTTCTCCTCAGTATCTGTTTCTAGTGCTTACCTGTGTTGCTACCCAAGGCTTTTTACCAAGTCAGCAGTTTCTGGAGTATGAAATTGACATGAATCTGAATATCAGCAGTGCAACTGTCAGTTTCATGCCTGCTACTTGGCAAAGGTCTTAGCAGCAGGAAAAGTGCTAGTGATGATGCTGCATTGGTGTACAGGTGGTTCATGTTTACATGGTTACCTTCACAAGCATAAGAACTAGACTTGCTTTTAATTTCTTTTGGTCTCTGTTAACATGTTCAGAAAGCTTAGATTTTGAAGTAGTTGATATATATGCCTTTTCAACAGGGCAGGCTTCCCACTCAGCTGGTGAGTGAATGGTTTTTCAAGTCCTGCTGTTGGACCATCTTATCCATTCATAGGGGCTAGGTACGTTAGCTCCATCCAATACATTTCCCAGTGCTTCCTTTGATGTAGTTTCAGGGTCCGCCCACAGGCGTTTCCACTCCTTACCTGAAGGGACTGTTTCTCAGTCTACTAGTTCTTGTGGTCAGGATGGATTTTTTTTCTAATATTCAGCTTAAATTTTCTTTCCGTTGACTTCATCCCATCACTCCTAGTTATATTTCCTTGTACAACTGCTGGTAGATGGTTATTTTCTCATGTATTTGCCATTTAGCTAAGCTATACATATTTACCTCCTGTTTAATTTTCTTACAAGTCAGTCTCTCCAGTCCTTTTTGTGTTGGGCTTCTCTGAATTGCCTCTCATTTTTTTGCAACAGCAAAGCAGTTTAACAACACTAAAAAAACTATAAAAGATACCATAGTGTTGAGCTCTTAGAGTTATTTTCAATGTACTACACTTAAAAAAAAAAAAAATTCAGAACTTTTTTTTCTATGTTAACTTGAAAAGAAGAATCTTTTAAATTGTGGTTCTTCCAAAGCAAGGGCTACAGCACAGGTAAAATCTTAGCCTCTCCGTTGGGTAACTCACCAACACCAAATTCACGATGCTCTGTTTGACTGCAGTCTTCTGACAGGCTCTTGATGCGATCACATCCTCTGGGTTAATCCTTTGAGCTCCTTATACCATTTATCAAAACTGCTTCAAAACATTCTGTGATCATCATTTCTTTTTGAGAGTGTAATTTAAAAATGAGTTCTTTTTAAACTTAGGCTTCTCTGATTTTTGGCCACCCTGTTTTGATGCCAGGTTTCATCAGCCCCACGCGGCTGCTGTCTGGTGCCACCCTCTCAGGCTGAAGTCCTCTAGGTGGCAGGTTAAGAAACCTGGCTAAGTAATGAAATCTGGGTTTTGGGCGGAGGGAGAGTGCGTATATCAGTGTTTAAACATTTGACCATATTTTTTCATCTTGTATTAAGCTTTTGTCTCCCTCATGTCACCGAACTGTACTCTGGCCAGCTGTTAAAATGTGGCATTCTGGGAGAGTACTAGCAATGAAACGATTTCATATTTTCCTTCCTTGATGAGCCCTTAGTCGTGTTAATGGAAGCCCTGACTAATATACTGTGAACTAATCAGAATGCCTTCTGCTACTATCACCGGTAAGTGCTTGCGTATGAAATGTTCCATCTCAGGTGGTCCACCTGGTTTTCCCAGTTTCGAAAGTAAAATTTTCAAAAATTGTAATAAAGGCCGGCCATTAAGGAGAAAAAATTCCCTCCCCGAACAAATAAACAAAGATTGAAAGTCCAGATTCTCCTGGTATGTGCATCTTTTTGAGCCATGTTGTGGAAATTGTGATGTCACGGTGGTGGTCTGTATGCTGCTGAGGGTCACTGATCCATGTAGTCTTGGACAGCATGGCTAAGCGCTTCACTTCCTCTGTTGAAAAATCTCCTTTCTAAACACATGATGTAAGTAAGCTCACTGTAACGGCTGGAAGGGGGAATCTGAATCCTTGTACAGTTGAGCAACATTTGGCAGCCGTGGAAAGAAAAACTTGAATCCCCTTAATATACGGATAAATATTTTTGTACTGTCAGTGGAATTAAAAAGAGAGAGAAAGAGATCCTGTTTGTCTCCTTACAGATGAATTTCAAATTTTAAAATAGATTAACAGAACGTTTAGCGCAGTTAAAAGCATTTCACCAGTCTCTGCTGCGGCTGACAGCAAATGCAAATAAAAAAACCCTGTCTCACCCCTTTGTTTTGATGGCTCCAAAGAGACTGTTCTGCTTTTCACATGATGTTAATGTGAACATGCTGCACAGAAGAACTAGATGGCCCAAAGGATTGGCAGTGGGTGTGCAGTGTTTTACCTCCGTCTCAGCCTCACATCCAGCCAAGGCAGAAGTGACTCAGGGTACCCCTGTACTACCCACCGGATTGGCGGGTAGTGTTAGATGTATTGGGGATCGATTTATCGTGTCTCATCTAGATGCGATAAATCGATCCCCGAATCGACGGCTGTACTCCACCTCGACAGGAGGAGTAAGCAGAGTCGATGGGGGAGCCGCCGCGGTCGACTCACTATCGCGAGGATGGCCAGGTAAGTCAAAGTAAGATACTTTGACGTAGCTGAAGTTGCATATCTTAGTTCGAAACACACACAGCCTCCCCACAGTGTAGCCCAGGCCTAAAAGTTACCGCCGTCTGAAAGCTGTTGGAAGGCTTGGGTGAAATGAATTGTGGGTTGTATGTCATTGTCCAATTTCTGATGGACAGTGGACATCCGCAAACCACGGTCACCGCAGCTGACAGTCTTGGTGGTGAAGTACGGATACTGACAGACAGCTCTTGCCCCCTGTCCCTGCTCTGAGTCTCTGAAGTGGGCTGGTGATGTTGTGATGGGGAAGCATGTGGTGCTGTTGTCCTTGCTGTACAGGGTTCCCTCTAATCATGTTCTGTCTGGCACATGTCCAGAGTTAAATTCACTTTCCAAACTTTAAAAACAAAACAAAAAAACCCTCCAAAGTTACACAGCTTTAAAATTGTATGACTACTTATTTTTGCTGCCTGTTTACTGTGGGTTAGCAACAAAATGTTAGACGCTTGCATGAGGCAATTGATTTTAACCTGCGGAGCTGTGAATAATGACCATGACTCTTGGCATTTTTACAGTGCCTCACAAATACTGAGTCGTCCTGAAATCTTAAGTTGGGAAGATGAAATGAGGCAGGGAGTTTAACAGATATCTGCATGGTCCTAAAGAGAGTCACTAGATGGCCCCATCACTTGTTCCGAGGACCTAAAGTTCCAGGCATACGGTCCTGAGCTCAGTCCACTAGACTGTACCTCTCTGAAGCGTGTTTGAAATTGAAAGTCCTTTATTGATTTAATTGTTGATATTTTTTGCCGTTAGTACATATGCTTTTCCATCTAGACACTCGTATACACTTCCATGTGAGTTCCACAAACAAGATGGTATTTGAATTGCAAAAGTAGTGGACTCTTTACTAAAGTGTATAATTAAAATAGCTTTGCTAAAGTGATCCTGAAAAATTAATGATTTTATTCCAGAGCAGCGCAGACTTCATGTGCACTACTATTATAGTTTTCATTTAATGATATAAACAGCAGAAGTTAAAATAGTCTTCCTCTTTATTAGTAAAGCCTTTGCAATCATCTCATGTTTTCCTCATTTAAAATAAATGACAAGTTTGTATAAATATTTTATTGGAGTGTGTGTTTTAGGAAGAATTAATATGACTGAAAAGGGATAATTTTAAAAATAAAAAGTCTTAAGTAAAAATTAATCTGAGTAAATCCCATTTGGAACTCCTCTATAAAAAATATTTATATCCAGCTTTCATAGAGGTATACAAACCAAGTGTTTTAAGGGAATCAGGATTAAAGGACCGTATGGCTTGGGGGTTGATAATGGAATAGGGAACCTTTCCCTTCTAGGTTGCTAATTCAAATCCATATTTGCAATGATCAAAAGTTGTTGAATTTGATGCGAATTCAGAGGCTTATATGAAATTAGTTCGGTGACCTTGTTCCCAGGAGATACTTTGCTGGTATGAGGGTGTAAAAATATATACAGTGTTAATTCACAATCTACACGATCTAGTTCAACGGCTATTAGCCAGGCTGGGCATGGATGGTGTCCCTAAGTTCTGTTTGCCAGAACCTGGGAATGGGCGACAGGGAATGGATCACTTGATTACTTGTTGTGTTAATTCCTTCTGGGGCCCTTGGCATTGGCCACTGTCAGAATACAGGATACTGGGCTACATAGACCTTTGGTCTGACCCAGTATGGTCGTTCTTATGTTCTTACACTAATGTATCAATATCTCAGACACTGCTGCCAGTAATTGGCAATCTTCTTGGCCATATCAGTGAAGAGGCCAAGGGTTGAATGAGCTTCGGAGACCTAACTGCTCTCTCACCATAGATATGGGTCCTTCCAGTCAGGTGTGAGGCCATATCTAGGATGAGAGAGTTGTCCATGCTGTTTTTCTAATATCAAGAAAAATAGAGAACTTTGTTTTGTAGGACTAGCAGTCTGACATTTCCATTGGGTAGTGTCCATGGACTCATGCAATGCTATCTTGGAGCAGTGATCATTGTCTAGATTTGTCTCCTTGGTGTCCCCATCTAGTTCCTTCACTTTTTATCTTTTGACCTTCACTCTGTCTCTGATTGTTCATTTTTTTTTAGTTCCCTGTAAATGATTGATTTCTGGGTTCTGTGGTCAATTCCTTACCTACGGGTGAAGGCTTTAGTTGCTTTGCTGGCCTCTGTCCACCAATCCCAGTTATCATGTAGAGTGGCATTTTTTATAAGCACTAAATTGACACACAAACAGAAAAATTGAGATCCAAGAGTTAAACTGAGGAAAATAAAACAATATAATGGGAAAGTACATGCTAACCTTATGTTTAGATAGTCCCAGTTTGCTGGAAAGTGAAGCGGGGAGTAGGTAAGAACAAAATGATCCCCCCGAAAGGAATTCTCTTTTTTTTCTGAATTTGCAGTTCGGTGCTGTTACTAGCTGTAGTTAAATGGTAATGATGGAGAAAGACGTGATCTTAATGGTATGAGATTGAGGAAGCCCTTTCCTTATTAACCTTCATCCAAGGTCTTCTACCTTGTTGAAGGCCATGCTGAGGGTAACTGAAACTGCTGCCCAAGAATTCAGCTGTGTGTCTGCTCGAAACCAAATATTTCTGCATTTGTTTTTACTCGATCAGATGCTGGAGAAGAGACCTATCACCAAGTGCCAGATTTATCTGAAAAAAATCACACAGTCTTCTGTCATTTAGGCCTCACTAATGACTTTGGACAAGAAATCTGAGAACTCTGGAGAGCTGCATGATGCTGGAGAAAACAATGAAGATTTCAAAGCCTTATTTAATAACAAACATATTATTAAATAACAATGATCATTGCAGACTGAGTCCCTGAAAAATTGGACAGCTGACCTGGAGAACAAACTGGTGTAGGAATATTCCAAGAGAGGGTGGTGTGAATACAGCAGAGCAATGGGTTGGATTACATAGGTCGTTGAGCACTCATAATTTTGATTTATCTCTGTGGCAGCTCTCTTTATTCCTGTATAGGCCAGTCGTCACCATGGACAGTTCTGGGGAAAGGCACAGCTCTCAGTTTAAAGGACGACACTCTGAAAGCCCCATACAGTTGAGTACGTTTCAAGGTCTCAGTGATTCATTCGGCCTCTAATATATAACGTGGAACTGACGAGGCTATGGTATTTCTGTTAGTCAAAGCAAAGCTGAAATTGTTTTTTGCACAGTGGCTTCTTTGAGGATTTGATTTGGGAGATAAGCATATTCCTTCTCCCCCGCATACCCCAAAAGCAGCATATTTTTATTTTAGAATCAAAGGGATAATGATTGAAGAAATGACCTAAGAGGCCTCTGTTACACATGTGTCTTTTCATCTTGCATACTGCTGCTGTTTTATATTCCTGGATTTGAAGGTCAGAAGGGACTGTTACAATCACCTGGTTTGACCTGCATGATACAGGCTAGACAGCTTCACCTAGCGATTCTTGCATTTAGCTCAACACCTTGTGGTTGTGCTAGACAGTATCTTTCAGAAAAACATCTAATCTTGATTTAAGGACTCCAAGCGATGGAGAATTTACCACATCCTTTGATAACTTGTTCCAGTAGTTGTTTATCCTCACTCTTAAATGTTTGTCTTCTTTCCAGTTTGAACTTTGCTGGTTTCAGTTTCTAGCCACTGGATCTTGTTATGCTTGTGTCTGCTACATTACAGAGCGCTCCTGCTATCAGATGTCCTCTTCCTGTGTAAACAGTTACAGACTGAGACCAAATCCCCTTTTAGCCTTTTCCTCAATTAGCTAAATAGGTTGATCTCCTTTATTGTTATTAATCTGTATTATTGTAGTGCCTAGGAACCCTAGTCAGGGCCAGGACCCGATTGTGCTAGATGCTGTACAAACAGAACAAAAACATGATCTCTGGCCCCCAAACAGCTTGCACTCTGAGGATCAAGACAAGAGATGGGTATGGACAGGGGGAGTACAAGGACCCAAAGAGACAAGATAGACCAGGATGACAGGCTATGGTCTCAGCCCATTGGTGGCCTAACCAGTGTCAATTTTTTTGTAGACATCACGGAAAGGAGTTTGTAGGCAGGTTTTGAAGGAAGATAATGAGGTAACATTCTGAATATTTATGCAATTCATCTGATGAAGTGGGTCTTAGCCCACAAAAGCTCATGATCCCTAAGATCTGTTAGTCTATAAGGTGCTACAAGACTCTTTGTCGCTTTTGCAGATCCAGACTAACACGACCAACCCTCTGATACTGAATATTTATGGGCAGCTCCTCCCAAGCATGGGGGCAGCATAGGAGAAAGTACAAATGGAATAAGTGGAGGCTGGCATCATGGGCTAATTGGAGGCAGGATTCAACATCTAAGTAGTGCAGAATGCTAGGAAGGGTGGCGATAGACTGTGAAGGGCCTTGAAAATGAAGACGAGTCACTTATGTTTGCATAGTGAAGGGATGCAAAGAAAAGATTCACTTGGTCATAGGAAAATGATCTTTGTGGCAGCATTCTGAATGGATATAAGTGGGGCAAGCTTGCATTTGTCAAGAGCAGAGAAACTAATGTATTATATGACATGTTTTCCAGACTTCAGATCTTGTGGCTGTTTCCCACTTTTGAATAATGTCACTATACTGAAGTTCTGTTTTGAAAGCAATCCTAATACATTCGTGAACTCGATATGCTCATCCTTAAGCTCCTGTTTTCAGGTACTTAGGGTTTTTTTAAGTTTTTTAAATTACCTTTTCCATCCCAGATGTCAATGTTGGCAGTATACTCTGGGCTGAAATGGCTCATTCCTGTTCTCAGTCTAAGTGAACTTTTTAGAAAATTGGAATTTTACATGTCTGTTCATGAGACATTGAGAGGAGAGAACAGCATTTGCCTTGTGAGATCCCTCCTGACATGTTGGGCAGGATGATCTGTGCTAAAGAACAGAAGTTGGGTTTCCTCCCAAGCCCTTCGTGGCTTTTCTTGAGCTCACTGTTGGGGCAGAGTGTACAGCAGGTGAACTGAGGACAGGCAGTGAATCTGACAGGTTATGTAGGTGAAGGGGTTACGTTGCCTCAAGATAGCTTCGCCTAGGAGTTCAGGGGCCTGCCCTAGCTCCTGATACTTTCCCTATTTCTTCCTCCTTTTCCAGAAGAAACTATATCTTTTTGTTTTTTTAAAAAGGAGATCGGACTCTTAAGTCTTCATCCCCGGCCTGCTGAGGAAGAAGTTTTTTCTGATTCAGGTACATCTACTGAGCAATTAAACACCCCTGGCTGGTCCGGATCAGCTGACTCGGATTCTCAGGACTTGGGGTGTGGGGCTGTAAAATTGTGGTTCAGGTTCAGGCTAGAGCCCAAGCTCTGGGACCCCATGAGAAAGAGCCTAGCTTGTCGGGCAGAATATATCCTAAATTGTTTTGAGGCTATACTCACCAGAGTGGCTAGCGCTTTAGACTTCCCGTAAACTCTAGCGCTTGGGGCGGAGTGCACAGCAGGTGAATGTTTTTATTTTATTGCTAGATGGGGGACCTTGGCCTGGGCTAAATGCTGCCATTGAGTAGCAGTGGGAATTGCCCACCAACGGTGGACATTTCAGTACGTAACAAAATCCTATACATTCTGCAAAATCAAAGCAGAAGGTTACGTCCAGATTCCCTGCTGCACTTACAGCAGCAGCCGAAGAGCCTCTCTTACTCTAAAGGGTCATGGATGTGGTGACTGAGGGGGCAGCAGGTTCTGCCGTCTCCTTGGATGCGATTGGATTCTTAAGTTGAACCATGGTGGGTGATGCAGTTCCTGTGGAAGGCAGGTGCTGACTCCAAGCAGTTGCCACAGCACAACTGTTCTCTTTCCTCCATTTTTAGAATTACAGGGACGCTTGACACAAAATCTGATGATAATGCAACATACCATTGAGACTTTGCATTCCCAAAAGTCAGGAACGTCAAAATCCTGATTCCAACAGTAACTGTAACTTGGCCCCATTTTGGTTATACTGTATTAAGGTATGAATGCCATATAAAGTAATGCAAAATATTTCATCTGGTCAAATAAATTGAGTTGTGCTTGCTGTAGAAACCAAACCTTTCAACTTCCTACCTTTTGTTCTGTATCATCTCAACGGTAATATTGCATTACCATAATATTTTTTTGTTTTGCATTTAACACCTCTTTCTTCAGTTCCCTTAGAAACTGTTTATTCCCCCTAGTGGTTATGTGTTATTTTAAATTGTTTGTTAATAATACTACTGAAATTTGTTCTTTTGATGCTAATTTTGTCTGAATTAGAAATTTTCCTTGGGGCATATGGTTTCTCATTTTTGGACTGGTCTTTAGGTGGCTGTTTTTAGTCTACAAAGGTCCAGCTCTTTCTCTGTAACTTTACTTGATAGGAAAATTATAATGGATGCTATTAAAAACTCAACATTCACTGCCAGTTGTCTGTAGTTTCCCTGATATCTTCTGTGACAAAGCTCCAAGTCTGTACTTGTGGGGCCTGCGCTTCCTGGCAGATTTAGGGGCCTCAGAAACTCATCTAGGCCTCAGAGTGACCTCCCTTTCTCAGTATAATTGGCAAGAGTCACTGCCTAGTGAGTTACCTTCATCACAGGCCAGTATGGAAGATGGAAAAAGTGGGGAGCCCGGGCCTGCCCTCTACTCTGGGCTCCAGCCCAGGGACCCTAATAGTATCAGCTAAGATGGCTGACCTTTTATCCACAAAACACAATACAATTCCCTGGGCTACTTCCCCACAGCAGTCCCTGCTTCTTCAAACTCCACTTCACCCTTACGTCAGGGCCTCCTTCCTTCTGTATGATATGTTGTCCACCACTCAGTCTCACCAACAGCATAACTTCCTTCCACAGCTCCTGACACCCACAGCCCACCTGACTAACTGGGAGGTTTTTATCTGGTTTCAGCCAGTCCCTGATTGGCTTCAGGTGTCCCAATTAGGCTAGCTGTTTCTACTCCTTTCTAGAAGGTTCTTAATTGGCCCCAGGTGCTTTGATTGGCCTGGAGTAGCCTTTGTTTGGCTATCCAGGGAACAGGGACCTGCACATCCTGAGACTAATATACCTGTCTTCCAGCACTCTCCTATATCCTTCTGGTCTGACTCCGTCACACTTCCTATTTTAGAACAGGAGAGATACTTCATTCAGTGCTGAGTGGGACATTGAGTTTTTAATGGTGTCCATTGTATACAGGGTGTGAGCAAACCCAAGCTTTAGATTTAGGCTGGGATATCATACTATAGAGTCCTTTGCCTCCTTTGATCTATATTGTGAATTAGTTCCATTTCAAAAGGTGTTTTCTATTTTTAAGTCAATCTCATGTTGAGATCTTAAGATGCTCTTTTGGGGGCTTATTTTCTTCATTGTGTAGGTATCCCATGGTATGCAGGGTTTAGTGTGAAGTTCTTGCCAATATGTCATCTTACATCTTTTTTTATGGGTGCCTGTCACCATGGTATCTAAACTTCCATGAATATCTTGATGTTCTGGATTACATTCTGTCCTCCTGTTGAGGCCTGGGGTGGTCTGGTGGGATGGATAACTACATCTTAAATACTTGCATAATATTACTGGCAAGGATTATGCTGCTTGTAGAAGCAGTTTTGCTGAATGAATAATTGGGTTTGTGACTAGGCTGCTGCTGCACCAACTATGTATTCACCTTTTAAAAACATGCAACAAGGTGGGATTCCAGTGAAAACTTAAGACTGGGCAGCTTCCTTATACTTATCTGCCATCTATGAAACCATATGGAGGAACGCCCTTTTCTTGAAAGCCATCAGAATGAGCCCATGCAAAGACCCCATGGAATGATACAATTCTTCCCAGGGGTTTGGAAAATGGTTTTGCATTTTCCTTGGTGACGAGGTCGTCAGGCCATACATGCTCAGCAACGGCCTACCACAGGGATCAGTCCTAACACCAGTCCTGTTAAATCGTTACATCAGCGAGCTTCCCTGAACATCATCACGGAAATGTATCTACGCTGATGATATTGTTATGACTGTGTGGGATTTACTTATCATGAGGATCCTTTGGGAGTTCCATTGTATTCAAGGGAACAAGGATCTTTCAATACATGAAGACCTAGATAATATAATATACCAAGAGTCTGACTCACATTGAGAAAATCTTTTTGGCTTGCAGTGCAAGAGCTTGATAAGTCTGGATTTCCCCCAAAGATCATTGGCAAGCGAAGTGGAGGGATGCAAGTCCTGAATAAATTGCTGATCAACTGAAGAAACCAGTGGCTTTTCTCCTCCATGAAAAATATGGTCCACTTTGAACTGCATCTACACATCACATGGCAGATGCACCTTCCTCCTCCATAAATGGCTGCTGAGGCACAATCCTATTTGCTGCTGTGGAAAGAGATTTAACTGTGGAACACCTTGTGAACACTGTCCCAAACAGTCATATCCTGATGGTATCTCTGCCATCCGCTCCACATCACCTGAAGCAATCAACTGAATCGCCAACCTAGACTTGGACGTATAACATTGCTGTCATTAAGCCACACAGAAGAATAATACTTACATGGCCTCTGTAGTATCTGGATATGTCACAGTTGTAATGCATTGTGGGGAAGTACTGTTATCCCCATATTACAGATGGGAAACTCAACATTTGAGAAGCAAAGGATTTGTCTACACAGTACCTTAATGCGCCCCTGCAAGAAGGTATAAAGTCTAATGTGTATCAGCATCTCGCTCAGTGACTAGTCCACGTGGACCCTGCTGGCACACACTAAAAAGTTCCTTAGTGTACATTAATGTAGTCCTGTTTTGAAACAGTAGCATCCACACAATAGTAGCATCCACACAAGCCAGTTAGTGCACACACGCTGGTGCGCATTATAGTTTACTGTTGCCTCCTGGCCCTCCCCACACCGCTGGCACAGATTAATGCACTGTGTGGACAAGCCCCAAATGATTACCTAAAGTTCCCAGGAGATTTTTGGTGGAACCAGGGACTCAGGACCATCATTCCTGTCTGGGCTATCCTCACCTCATTTTTATCCACCCGGTCTGAATAATGAATAACGTTGTTTTTTCTTCTTTCTCTGATAGAGGACTGAGCTTGCAGGGTGTGTACTTATTAAGTACGGCATATGCAAGATTTCTTTTTTTTTAATCAGTTCATGTTGTTGCTTATCATGTTTGTATAATAGCTTGGGGTTGATGTAATCAGCGTTGCATTTAATTTATTACGATTTTGATGTGTGTTCGGTGTTTGCATAATTCATTTAATCGAGTGCAAAGGGGATGTGAATGCACACGTGTGCATACAGCATGTCTCCTTTATATCACTGCTTTGTCAGGACAGTGCACTGTCCTTGGAGTATGTCTGTGAAGTACATATTTGGACAAATACAAGCTGAACGATTTGTTTTCTTTCTACTGCACCAGCCTTAAGAAGGTAAGGAAAAACACGCACTTCTACAAGGGTGCTAGTAGAGTTTATTTTTTCATTCAGCCCTTAGTTTATTCTTTCATGGGTTCAACACTGGAAAAAAGTGCATCCATTAGACAGTGAGGGCTTTATTTATGGGGGGAGTGGTGTTTCAAAGGGGAGGCTGTTGAGTCCCCAAAGAGCCTTTCACGGTGTATTCTCAGCATGCTTCTGAGGCCAGTGCTCTGCTCATCAGGAGGAGAGGCAGAAGTGTGGGCTTTACAGAGCAGCTGTGTGTTTCACTGGTCCCTGTGCTCGCTGACGTTTATTTACATATTGGGAGAGTAAATGGGTAGAACAGATGGCAACCAGACATTTGGTGGTTCTGTTCCCCTGTGCTCCTCAGGGGTCTTGAATTCAGTCTTTGCGAAAGCTCGTGCTACAGTGAGAAGGGGAAAAAACCCAGCGGCCTGTTCACAGTTACGAAAGGCTTGTTGGCAGTTTACTGCAATGACAGATTAAAGCACTTAGTGAAATGTTAAATAATTATGAGATTTGTTTTACAAGTCAAGATAGTCGTTCCTTATGATATGTCTGGTCTATCTCTTTATTCACCATCAGAGTGAATGCTTTTAGATTTAAACAGTGATCCTTTCCCTCTACAGAATCAGGTAGAAGAAGAAAAAGTTGGTCTGTTTTTAAACACCCTTGACACATCTTTGCCCTTCTTTGAAAGTATTGCGACTAAATTCATGCTGTTGCAGAAAGCCAAATGTCTGGAAGTTTTACTGCTTAAAAAGACTGAATATCTTTCAGAGTATGTAACATTCATTGCATGTCTCACTCTTTGCAGTCATAAAGCTGGAGGCTGAAATCTTTTTCACCATATTTTTTTCTCCTGCTGTTTGTACACATTGGTTTGTTTATGTAGAGTTGCTCTGGGGTGGTGGGCAGCTGGCATTGAATTGTTTGTTTTGTTTTTCAGATGAGATAATCATAGCATTTCTCTTAGGCAAAACCTCCATATAAAATATGGATTTTGAAAAGCAACATTAGATGGAGAGAGAGAGGTCACAATTTGGACCCGTCAGACTTTCAACCTGGATGTTATCCCTTCAAACTAAGTAGCCATAATCTTCATCATAATAAGTGATTAGTGCAGATATACTATGGTAGAAATGAAAGGCGTGGCCCTGCAAGGTACCAGACATCTCCATGTGCAACATGGTAACGCTGTAGCTGTGTTGCTGTCTGTAGCATGATGAATTCCCCAGAGTTAATGGGTTAACACCTGAAAATCTCCAAATACTTTTGGGGAAAGACTCTGCAGGCCCTTCAGTATATCAAACCTCAAATTTCTTCCTAGGTATGACTTTCACATCTAATCTTGGGTAAAGGGCTATGTTGCAATCCTTTCCAAACTAAGAAGTGCACACTCAGGTTTTCTCTTTGAATTGATGTGGTGGTCACGGTTACGGTAGAAATACTGGCTAAAGTAATTCAACTCCTATCACAGTGACGTATCCTGTGGTGGAAGTTTCACAAAAAACATCAGTGTCTCTGTGCCATAGAGCTTACATAGTAAATGATGGACTGATGGGAAAAAATGAAAATAACAATTTTTTTTACCAGGGAGGGAAGAACAACAGTGTCCCTGAAACATAATGTTGTGATTATGCCATTTAGGAGCAAAATGATTAATTCATATTAATAAAGTAAGTCCAAACTCCCTAGCTTTGCTGTTGGCGAAGCTCTAGAAATGGGGTGTGAGGAACAATTTAAATGAGGTGAGGACAGCAGTCTAACTAGTTGGTTTTGGAAAAGTAGTTTTCTGACACTCATAGGAAATTGAAAACTGATCCTAAACAAGAGAGTATCTGGTCTGACCTGCGTATTTGTAATTGGCAATAGCGAGAAATTGGGCGTGTTTCACCTGAGAAGTGGCTGTGCTTCCGTGGTGAGTGAAGTGGTTCCCTTGTATAGTTTGCAAAGCACTTTGGGATCCTTTGAGATCAAAGTTAAAAGTAATCGGAGTTTGCTTATTAAAATTTGCTGCAGGATGATGATGGCTTTTAGAGGCCATACATACAAAGTGAGCAAACCGAAGTGTGATGTCTGAATAAATCAGGTGCCAGATTTGTTCAGAATTTGATTTTCCAATAAGAGTAACTTTGTTTAAATACATTTTTCAATTGTTTAGGCAAGATGGGAAATCAACTACTAAGATTACTCCAGAAAGGTCATTATTATTAATTAACTTAAAATAGCCATGGCAAGTGTTGCAGAACTTAATGGCAGCACTGAAGGCTGAGAACTCAACAGTGTGTCTGTAATCCTGCTCCTTCAGTTGCAAGGAGAGGATGACAAATTGGAGGGTTGCATGAGCTTTATGTCCCACTCTTGGATATGTGCTGGCAATGGTAACGAATTCAGCAACCTTACCGCTAGATAGCCTTTTCATGCCAGTAAAAACATACACCCGGAACTCTGTCTGGTGGCTTAATGTGGATCTCAAATGAGAAAATCATGAAACGTTACAGACTGTTTGTTGCTAAGGCATCCCAAGTTGACAAGTATGTGGTATTTTCTGTCTTTGAAATGTTTATTTTTTCTTCTGTGTTTTGGCAGACTGATGTCTTGGTACTGAGCTGTGATCTGATCACAGATGTTGCTTTACATGAGGTTGTGGATCTGTTTCGAGCCTATGATGCCACACTGTCCATGCTGATGAAGAAAACTCACGAACCCACAGAAATGGTACCAGGACAGAAAGGGAAAAAAAAGCCAGGTAAGTAGACTAACTGTTCTTCCTTCTCCGTGCACATGAGCAAACTAAAAGTCCAGCACAGAGGGGTCCTGGCTCCTAGGCACTAAAGTCCTACAAAATAATAACAATAATATTACACCATTTGAGAATGGAAAGGCCAAGCCAACAAGTGGCCTTAATGCATGCCCCAAGATGGAGGTACTGCAAAAGAAGACGGTTTAAACTATTTTGTTCGGCTATGGTTTTAAACTAAAGGATTTAAGGGCCGGGAATAGGACTGACACGAAAGCTTGGATCATCCCTCCCCTGAAGGCCTCTGAAAGAAACACTGCTTTATGAAGCGAGGGTAGATAAGTGACCACAAAATGCCCCCTTAAAAGAGTGTTGTTGCAGTTCCACAGTCAAGCGCTCAGAAGTTAAGAAATGGCACTAAGCAAACCTGCGGCTGCACGTTAAGCAGTGAGAGTAGAACAAAATCTAAAATAGCTCATTAAGTGAGTACTGTCCAATCTGGACACTGAGAGGCAAGGATCCTGTGGAAAAAATTGTATGTGATTTATGTAAACTATGGCCTGTTGGCCATATCCAGCCCACTGGACTGGCCTGTCTGGCCTGCCTTCCCGGCTTGGGAGGCAAGCCCCAGTGACCTGGCCCCTCCTCCACTGTCCCCCCTCTCCCGCAGCCACGCTGCTAGCGCTCCGGTCCCCTGCTCCTGTTGGGAGTGTTGCAGCGGCATGACTGGCTCCGGAGAGGGAGGTCTGGGGGGTTGGATAAGGGGCAAAGGGTTGCGGGGGG
>ML677352.1:46436904-46473066 GCA_007922305.1 Dermatemys mawii
GGAGCGGGGCTGGTTGGATGGGGTGGAGACTTGGGGAGGGAGAGTGAGGGGGTGGGTTTCTGGAAGGCAGTTGGGATAGGGCTGTGGATACAGGTCGGGGGGGATAAGGGAGCAGTTGGATTCCTGGGGGGGCTTGTCTGGGGGTGTGGGTGTGGATAGGGGTCGGGGCAGTTAGGGGACAGGGAGCTGGGGAGTTTTAGATAGGGGTGGGGTTCCGGGAGGGTAGTTGGGCCAGGGGGGTCTCTGCAGGGGGCAGTCAGGGAACAAGGAGCATCGGGGTTGGATGGGTCAGGGATTCTGAGGGGGACAGTCAGCTGGTGGGAAGTGGGAGGGAGTCGATAGGGGCGGGGGTCATCCTGTTTGGGGCAGTACAGCCTTCCCTACCTGGCCCTCCATACCTCTTTACAACCCCATGTGGCCCTCAGACCAAAAAGTTTGCCCACCCCGATGTAATTAAAGACTGTTTCCTAAGATGTACGACTAGGGAGACATGCTGTTTTTGCCTCATCGGGCAAAAAAAAAAGAAACTGGGCAAAGAGCCAGAGAAGGTGAGAAGGCCGAGGAGACAGGGACTGACTACGTGAGGAGAATGAGTCTAGGACATTGAGCCAAGGATGGAGCAGAGCCAGGACTGAGGTGGGGGCAGGAACAGGTTGGAGGGGATGAGGCCGAAAGAGTCAAGCTTGAGAGGAATGGGCAAAAGGGTCTGTGCCCACTAGAGAACACTTCCCTCCAGAGCCTGGAAAAGAACCCAAGATCTCCAAGACCCGACATTCCTCTGCTGACAGCAAATCTCTGTGAAAACCCCTGGCAAAGTGTCTAATCACCCTCCAGCATTGGCCTACTTAGAGGATGACAAGCTACTGTTGCTATCAGTTTTACACCATTAGCTCATTTGGTAGAGTCTGTTCAGTAAATCTAAAGGTTGCAACCCTGCTGAGAAGCCATGTGGATGTCAGTATGATGCCCCATGATGGAATCTATTTTTCTTTTTTTTACAGTTTGCTTCTTTTTAAAAACCCGGGAAATGTATTACAAAAAACTCTGTTACAAGCATGCTATTTAGGTTGCAAAGTGAAGCACTCAAAGCTTAGGAAATGCCACAGTTAAGGTTGCCTGTGGATCCTGGGTCCTGGCAAACTCTGTTAAACTAACAATGAATGTTGCCATCAATTCATAATTTGTAGAAATCAGAGATGGGAGAGATCTACCAGATCACCCCAGGCTGATACTTATTCCTTATGGACCATTTTCTATCGTTTCATTGCTTTCTAGAAGTTTAATATCTCTGCTGGAGAGAACAGTTCTGAAATAAACTGTAGCTGCAATCAGGATGCATTTGCCACTGTAGTCATCTTTAAATAGAGGTGTTAGTTATAGAGGCAAAGACACTGACCTCCTTTAATAATTCTTGTGCACCTTGATGTCTTTTAAAAATGTACACTATAATTCAACCACAAGTTATGGGGTCACTGCAGCAAGTGCTGGGTGAAGTTCTTTGGCTTCTTATGTAGGAGGTCAGGCTAGTGATCTTAATGGTCCCTTCTGGCCCTAACATCTGTGGAACATAGTCATAAGAAGCAAAGCAAACATAGTTGGACCCTGGGGAATGATAGTAATGCAGATAGCAGAGAATGTGTGAAGACTGAACCCCAATATTAGGCTAAGCCGTTATATTCTTATCTCTGGCATTGAGACAAAGACCAAGGCTTACATGCCAAATGTGCCTGCCATGATTTTTTTGAGACTGTTCAAACATTCAGGCTAAACCTAACATATGTGCCTTAAAACTGTCCCGCCCTCTGCCTCAATCCTGTCTCTTCCCATCTCTGGCTCTGTGTCCCAGTCCCATTGTCCTCCCCTAGTCAGTCCCAGGCAAAGGATTTTGAACAACAATTGTTTATGTCCTTATATATATAAAGAGAACCTCAGGAGGAGGGGGCAGTTAGGGGACAAGGAGCCGGGGTGGGGGTTCGGGATTCTGAGGGGGACAGTCAGGTGGTGGGAAGTGGGAGGGAGTGGATGGGGGCAGGGCTAGGGCAGGGCACACCCATGTCCTCTTTTTTGATTGTCGAAATATGGTAACCCTAGTTTTAGCGCTGAAAAGCGCCAATGTAGACAGCGCTGTATGCGATAAAGCTACTACTGCTCATCTGGGGTGGGTTTTTTATTGCCCTGAGAGCTCTCCCCCAGCGATAAAGCATGTCTACACGCCCATGTCACAGCGCTGCCGTGGCCACACTATAACATGGGTAGTGTAGACATATCCCAAGAAGAACTATTTTTTTTTATTGGGACAAAAATCTTTCAAGCCATCTTTATCCAGCATAAAAATACAGACCAGGGTATAAGTCAATTTCCGCCCCCCCATTTGTGGGTCATCTTTAAGTTACCATTCCTGCACATTTTCCCTTTTCCCCTTCCTTTCCATCAGAGACTAATTAAATTAGTCATCTGCTTGCACCCAGCCTGTTAACGTCCGTGCATTTCAGACCTGTCCTTTTTTATTACAGGATTTGGTGATCCATTTTGCCTGGTCTGTGGCACAGAAATAACCATATCTTGCCTGTGCCTGGGAAAGCACGTTTGTCTGGGTTTCTCCTAGGGATAAAGCATCGTTCACTGACATTTATTATACTTTTTTTTTTAAATCCACATAGGGAAGAGAAAAACCTGTTTGGCCACAACCATGTTGCACAATCCTGTTTTAATCACGGTTTTGCTTTTTATTGTAGACGGGCTCTTTTCTGTACGGACATAAAAATACAGTAGACTAGACAGTGGCTTAGAACCTGACTTTAATTTAAGAAGCATGATGACCTTATTGAGAAACCTATCGCTATTCTGTATGTAGGGGCAGACAAGGATTTCAAAGGGTGAGGTACAGCAGGCATTTGTTTATCGCTGCTTAGAATCTGGATCATGGCTTGTAGCTTGATTTAGTGCCTAAAATGAATAGAGCCACTGCTCTCAAGAATTCTGTGAGCTGGTTAGCTTGATCCTAATTGTGCTTAATTTTTCACATTGTTATGTGAGCAGGGCCTAATTTTGTGCTGCTTAGCTATATAATTAATTTGAGAGGGGAAGCTTCTGAAGGGAGCCAGCTTGATCACTTGGATCAAAGGCTGCCAGTGGGGAAGCTTTCAACAGCTGCATAGTTTTTGACCTTATTTTGGTGGTGGCTGTTACTATGGCAGCTGTTAAGATGCAAATAGAAAGAAAGTGAAGGAGAAGAAGTGGAGTTAAAGTGCAGTTTGGCTGGAAAATAAGAAGACCATAAGGAAATTATTTCTCTCAAGCCATTCATTTGTCACACAAGGTTGTTGTGAGTTTTAGGGATTGGGGAGGGTAAGCATATGCCAGGATATGACCAAAAATATGGTCTCTGGGAAGAACAATAAAAGCTTGGGTCAGAATTGTGCCATTGCAGATATTCCTGTGCTTTCAGCTTCAGGATAAGGGAACAGCTTGTGGATACCAACAAAGTTGAGTGACATTCCATATTCATTGCAAAGTGAAATCAGCTTACAACTGGCTTCCCCCAGCTCTCCTGAGCTCTTTACTCTAGAGATGGTTTGACCCATATCCGTAGAGATTGGTGAGAATGAAGTTTTGCCATCACTGTGTGCAGTGCTTGGGACAGACTGTTCAAAAAGAAAGTGCCCTAGACCATTAGACCAAAGTCACTCCTGGTGTATTGATTTCAGTAGCATTACTCTAGAGAGAAATTGACACAATAGACATAAGAACATTAGGTATCCCTTTGGGTGCGTGCCCTTTTTAAACCAATATGTGCCCTGGGGCATCCAAGTATTAGGAATCTGGAGCTGTGTGTGCTTGTAGCCTAGTTTATTACTAACAAATGTGTATGAAAACAGGATACTGGTTGCGAAGTCTTGTCTGAAATCCATAATCCTCTCATCACCAGCTAATTACGATATGAGGAAAGGAGAGTGATTTATGGTGAAGGAGGGGGAGCTGGCTCGGATGAGCTGTTAATTATCATGGATTCTTTCTAGTGCAAATTGTAGTAGTAAAGAGAGAGGGAAGAGAGGTAGGCATCAGCTCAATCAAGATGGAGCATTGCATGCTGGGACCTGCTGTCTCCACAGTTGGCATCTTCATATTAAATATGTGGGTGGTTTCAGGGGTCGCGTTTTAGAACGTAATGAGCCGCATTTTGGCTATCCTGGTTGAAAGGATGAAGTAAATCTATGTCATAGAGCAGGGGTCAGCAGCCTCTCAGAAGTGCTGTGCTGAGTCTTCCGGTATTCACTCTCATGTAAGGTTTCGCGTGCCAGTCGTACATTTTAACGTTTTTAGAAGGTCTCTTTCTAGAAGTCTATAATATAGAACTAAACTGTTGTTGTCTGTAAAGTAAATAAGGTTTCTATTCATTTGAAATTAAATTAAAATGCAGAGCCCCCCGGAGCAGCGGCCAGGACCCGGGCAGTGTGAGTGCCACTGAAAATCAGCTCACATGCCGCTTTTGGCACACGTGTCATAGGTTGCCTACCCCTGTCATAGAGCATTACTGCAGGTTCTTAGGCTTGATGGGTTAATCTCTGCCTATGTTTATGTGTTTCGAAGTCCAGGGCAATTTGACCAATCCTTCTTGTCCTGGATTCCATTAAGATAAGATTGTAAAATGGTTGTGTTTGATTTTCTACTTCAGTGGAGCAGCGTGACTTCATTGGAGTGGATGACACAGGAAAGCGGTTGCTCTTCATGGCTAACGAAGCTGACTTGGATGAAGAACTTGTCATTAAGAGATCCCTCCTTCAGAAGTAAGCCCTCTGGGGTCCTTTTAATAGAAATTTAACTTCGAGTTGGGGAAAAAATTGGGGATGGGACTGATAGAGAAAGATGAACTGGATTAAGGAGAGGAGGGGGAAAGGAACTTTTTCCTGATGCGTGATAGGTGGCTCCCACAAATGGCAATGAAGCACGGTTATTTTTCAATGAGAAACATTTTGCTATTTTCCCCGTACAACTAGTCGGTGTCCTTGTTTGAAGGATTATCATGAAAAAGAGCAGGGAAGGAGAAAGGAATGAGCGAAAGAGCCATGTGTTTAAGAAAAGGCAGGGTGGCTTAATTCAGATGTTGTTCAAATTCAAGTTTATATTTGTGATAGGTCCATCGATGTAAATGAAAAATTTGTCTCATTGATGTCCAAGGTGGCCAAAGAAATGTTACAACCAGTTCCTGATTGACGTGCTTGCTGTTAGAATTGTGTTCTGTGCCTATTTGTGAACCAACACTAATCGTTCTCTATTGGGCTAGTAAAGAATATTGCTGCTATTGTTATTGGAGGCTTTTTTAGGTGTTTTAGTCGTATTTACAGGTGGCTATGGTACAACAGCTTAGCAGTTGCTGCAACATCTGTGATTTTAGTTGACCTAGGATTGATTTTTACAGATTTATCTTACCAGTGGATTTTCACTGCTGTAACCTCACTTAATTTAGCTTCTAGCGTGAGAAGTATTCAGCATTCATCCTGCAGACCTCAGGAATACCCATTTGACCCCATTGCCTTCAGTAGATTTTCACAAGTGCAACTAATTGGAACTTACTAAATAGTAGTATTGATGATGTACAAGCTGGGATGGCCTCTGCCGTGTTCTCTGTCTTGCTTGTGTTAGTTGTGCTGGCAGAAAAAAGCAGTAAAATCTGACTTTTGTCACTCAGTTCAGCACACTTGATTCTGTAAGATCTGCTAAGAGAAGACCATTGGCACATCATATTTTGGAGAAAACCCTGTTTTAAGTTTCGCAACACTCCCCTTAGGGTAGTTAAGAATAAATGTGGAGTTTGCTTCTTGGAATGCACGAGTAGCCAAAACCTTGGTTTCACGCCTCACCCCGTAGGTGGCACTTGCAGCTGTGAGGCATTCTGGAGCTGAGGCTTGTGTTCGATACTGATTCAGAGGAGGCAGCATCACCGTGTTGTGTTGTCCGCGCTAGTCAGAGTGGCCACCAGTATTCTGTGGACCCTCATGCAGCGGTTCTCAAGCGGGGGTCCTTAGCAATTGCACAGGGGGGTCCTCAAAATGCCAACGGTAGGTAGACTCTGCAGTGAGAAGCGGCATACCCATCTCACTAACATCTCTACATACTCTGCTCTTTTTCTTAAAGCATGACGATCAGTACTGGTTTATATGACGTGCACATATACCTTTGTCCATCAGTTTCTCAGTTGGGGGTTTGTGATTAACATGGCATTTGAAAAGGGGTCCGTTGACAAAAATAAGTCGGTGAACCTCTACCTTAGTGCTTCAAATTTTGGGAAATTTTAAGTCAAACAGTGTAGTGTCGGAAAAGTCTTTTCCTTAAAATTTCCCAGTGGTGCAATTCCACGAGGGTAGCCATCGAAGGAACTCTCTGAGGCAAAATGCTGGCAGCCAATGACAGGTTAATCACCTGCTCTGAAGCTAACTTGCTCAAGAGCTGAATTTTTCAGGTGAGAAACAAAACATCTTTTAAACATCATTGTAAAGCAGGACTTGGGGATTGCAGTGGACGAGAAGCTGGAGATAAGTCAACACTGTTCCCTTATTGTCGAGAAGGCTAATGGCATATTGGACTGCATTAGTAGGAGCATTGCCAGCAGACCGAGGGATGTGATCATTCCCCTCTATTTGGCACTGGTGAGATCACATCTGGAGTACTGTGTCCAGCATTGCCCCCCTCCCCCCACTACAGAAAGGATGTGGACAAATTGGAGAGAGTCCAGCGGAGGACAACTAAAATGATGAGGAGGCTGGGGCACATGACTTATGAGGAGAGGCTGAGGGTACTGGGGTTATTTTGTCTCCAGAAGAGAAGAGTGAGGTGGGATTTGATAGCAGCCTTCAACTGCCTGAAGGGAGGTTCCAGAGGATGGAGCTAGGCTGTTCTTAGTGATGGCAGATGACGGAACAAGGAGCACTGGCTACACAGAGGCGGGAGATCACTGTGCAGCTACCCCTGGTGACACACTCAGTGGTGAGGCTTCACCCAGCTCTGCCCCAGAAACACCCCAAAGCCTTGCCCCTCCATGCCAGGTGCACCAGGTATGGGCAAGTAGGCTCAGTAAGACAGGATCCAAGTGTAGAGGGGCTTAGTGTCGGGAGGGAGGGGGGAACCAGGTTTGGGTTGAGAGGGTTCTGTGTAGGGCAATCTGGGTGTAAGAGGCTCAGTGGGGGATCTGGGATGGGGTATTTGGATGCACAGAGGTTTTTGGAGGGATTTGGGTGCAACAGTAATGGGACTCCACAGGGGTGTCCAGATGAAGGTGGTTGGGGCTCGGTGGAGAGGGATAGAACTCAGCAGGGGGCTCTGGGTGTGGGGAGAACAGTGCAGGGTCCAGATGCTAGGGTAGTGGGGCTTAGTGGGATGGGGATCCAGGTGCAGTGGGGTGGGGATCCAGGTGAGGGTGGCTTTTTGGTGTGGTCCAGGTGCAGGAGGAGTGTGGCTCATTGTGGGGGTTCTGGATGTGGAGAAGAGGGGGGGATGTGAGGCTTGATGGGAGGGTCTGGGTATGAGGGGGTTTGGATGCACGGGGTGGGTGGATGAGGAAGCAACTCTCTGTACAGTGATCCCTCCCCCTGCAGCTGAGGGGTGATTGGGTGCAGGAAGTGGGCGGAGAGAAGGAGTTTACAGAGCTTCCTATAGCTGGGGGAGAAATTGCCCGAGATGCCATGCAGGGGAAGAGGAAGTCCTGTCCTCCCCAGCCCAGCCGGGATTAGCAGCTGAGCCTGGCGCAGGGTAGGAGCTATCATCCGAGTCTTCCCCAGTCCAACACCCTGCTCCGCAGTGATTTACTTCTCTGCCGGCTGCCCTGGGCACCCGAAACATACTGCGGAGGAGAGTCGGATGACCACTGTGGTGGCTTCCCTTTGCTTCCCCACAGGGTGGATTTGATTTAAATCACTAGTCAGGAGGACTCGATTTAATCATGGATTTCTACATACAACTGCATTCTTGTTGGTTGTCAAGAATCAGAGGGGTAGCCGTGTTAGTCTGGAATTGCAGAAGTGACAAAGAGTCCTGTGGCACCTTAAAGACTAACTAAAATTTTTTTTAGAGCATAAGCTTTCGTGGGCTAATACCCACTTCGTCGGCTGCATTGGTTGTTATAACCTTAATACATGTTTTTCACAACTCAGATACATGTAGGTTTCATTTTTAGAAGGTACACACTTACATTTTTAAAGTGATTCATTTTGAAAACTTTTCAAATGAGTTTTACAGTTATATCAGAAAATGAATGATTGGTTATTTCATTTACCAAAGGTCATTGAAACAGATATCTAGGTAGTCTTTGGGAGAGGAACTATCTCCTATTCAACTGGTTAATCATTAAAATTTGAAGGATTTTCTTGCCATGCCGTACTAGGAGGAGAATATCACCAGACAGACACTTAAATTGTTTTATTTAACTAAAACAACAGTGTTAAGTATTCTGGATTTTTTTTCTTCAACAGCAAACATAATATTTTAATAAAACAAGTATTTGCCCCTCGCTTCTCACATTTATCTCCTTGTCCAGATCTATTCTGCCCCCCAACAATCTTCTATTCATTGGACTTTTTGAAACTTTGCACTTTTAGAGAGAGATAAGGAGTGACTCTGCATACACAAATTTGGGACAATATGGTTGAGGTCTGTTATTTCTCACCTCTCTCTATTTATTTATTTAATTAATAACATTTTTGCTGTTAACAAGCATGTTACATCTGAAGACACAAATCCACAGTCTGAGAACAGCAAAACTAAGCATCTCTGATGGTGTCTTCTAGACTGAGCACTGAATCCCATTAGGTAGATAGAAAGATTAATCTAAATAATCTATACAGAAGCCTGTGGAATCCCATAATATTGGGTTCCTAATCCGTAAACTATTTGAACTCATTTACAAAACTTTTCATAAACATTGCATGAATATATTGTCTTGTACCATAGAAATAGAATGTATAATGTATAATCCCTATTGAGAGATCTGAGCTATATTGTATCTTAATGGAATCTATCTTTAGGTTTTTTCCTCAAAAAGCATTTTATAAAAATAAATCTGATTTATATCCCACCCTGCTTCTCCATCAGAAAGCTATTTTTCTGAGGGGAAATGAGGAAATGTGTAGGGGACATACATTCTGCACATGCACAGTGGTGCAGAATTCTCCCAGGAGTACAGATCATAGCAAACACAACAGGGTCAGATATTCATGTTCAGCCCCGTTTGTAGATATGTAACAAAACATCAGGAGGAGGCAGGTAAGCCAATTTGTTGAGAGCACCTAGAGAAAGCAATGCTGTTAGGGAAGGAATTTTCACAGAAGAGGTTTCCCGCTTGGGTAATAGGAGCTTATAGAAAAGTTATGAATAAATTGTGTGGGCCCTTCATTAGGTGAATTGTAGTAAATGGCTGAGAAATGAGGCATAAGAATGAAGTGGGGAAACTTCTGAGCCAAGCTGGGGTCCTTTAGAGAGAGAAATGAAGGCAGCATGCTCATCCCTGAAGTCTGAATTCACCAGTTACATCCCTCTGACTTAGGGCTTGGCAGGCCATAAGAGTGAGAAAATAATGAGAATTCCAGGGGCTTTTTTCTCCCCTTTTGAAAGAGGGGCTGAAGCATTTGTTTTCAAAGTGATTACTAGAGACAGGGAATTGTTTTCCTCCCCAGTAGACATGTATGGTCACACAATGTAAGATAGTAAAAGACACCTGTTAGAGCAGGTCTAAATTTGGCACATTTCCTTTTAAGATACTGTGGGATGTTTCAGGGTGAGTCGTCCCTAATAAACCATCTGTCTTCGTGGGTGTTCCATCTGTGTAAATGCAGGTGCTGTGCCTCTCCTATGTAGAAGATATGCTAATAAATCACCAGGACAATCTCAGCTACTCATTACCTCATGTGCTTCAGACAGAAAAGAATACCTCATATATAAATGTATGTAGTAATTATGGATTAACTCTGAAGTAACGTGGCAAACTTGTTTTTAAGATTCTTTTTTTTAATGCAAAAAAGAACGGGGGAAGGGGAGAGTGGCAGAGACTTATTTTCTTCCCTTCCCCCTCACTCGATAAGGATACAAATTAACAATGTAGCTTCACTTTAAGGATCTGCTAATAGGAAAAAGTCAACGTAGTGCCAGGTGCCTAGTGGGAGTTCAGAAAGAGCATTGGTACATATTATTTCTGTTATATGGCCATAAGATCTCACCTTCTTTCTACTTATAATTGGTTTTAAATAAGGGCATCTTATAGACTCACTGTTAGTCATTGAATATATCTGGCTTGTGCAGCTGTGTACCAGTCAGGTAGTTATCTTTCTGACATACTCCATGACTCTTAGTGTTACTGACTCATCTGCCTTTTATCCTCAAATGTAATGCCATGAGAACGGGGGTGTATGTGTGACATATACAAATGCAGTGACTCCAATTGGGTAAAATATTTTATGTTAGTTTGTCACTGTTTGTTCACGTATGTTGGTAAAATTGGAAGGCCTCATCATTAAAACTTTCTTTAAAAAAGTCTGTCTTCTCTTTGCAAGAGGCGAAGGATTGGAAACCATTGTGGAAAGATGTTTAATGTTGTGGTTCAGCTCTGAAAAGTCACTTTTTAAGAACACCGTGCAAGTCTATGTTTGTCTTGTCAGGGAATCTAGATTTGTGCAGTTTATAAGTAAAAAGATGTTCTAATTGACGTCTGAAAGTCAAGCTGGGTTCTTTCTGCTCATGCTTCACTGCACATGAAAATTTTCCGATTTGAATTTAGTTATTAATGATCTTGTTGCTGATGCTTGAGCACAAAAGAATCCTGCTCCCTTTCTTAGTGCTGTATTGGCTCTATAGTGCTAACATAGTGCTAAGTGAGTAACATTTTTGCCAGGAAAGTAAGCAGAATTGACTCTGAATTAGATCAAGGGACCAGGTCTATTGAATAAAGAGCTGCAATTTTTACATACTACCTTTTCAGAGTAAAACCACGCTTTAACAACCGTGGTATGGCTTTACTCATATTGCTTTACAAATTAATACCTTACTGAATAGTTCAGCAACAGAATATTGGCAGGTTAGCCGCTGTGTCAGCCACCGGTAGGGAATAGACATTCTCAAGGTACTCTTTGTAGCTCTTGCTTGCCTGTTTATAAGTTTCTCAGTTCATTAAGTATAACTGCCATCAGCTAAAAGACATGAATTTTTTCAACAAGTCTGCATGTTTATTATGCTTTTAAACTTTGCCTAACTTTAGTTTGCTCTTTGCTGAAAATACATTGGGGATGAATATAGTCTGCAATGTCACACACGGACATATTTTTGAATTACTTCTTTATGGTTCTTAAATAGATACTGGAGCCAAATAAAAATAATGGGGAAAGATGTCGTTTTTCTCTTCACTGCTGTGTTCTTTTATTTTGCCCTTGTATAACAAACCTATATTCTGAAAGACATTTACTGAGTGTTGAGCTCTGTGTTTTGGAGAATACATTTACATTACTGATTGGTATGGATGTTGGTACGTTTTGCTATTCAGGCATGGGGGAGAGGAAAAGATTGAGAAGAATATGGAATGTACCCACGCTTTATTTTTGGAAGAAGGAGCATGCCTGCTTCCAAGTACCTGAATTGAGAACAGATCAAAATAGTGTTCAGGAAAGCAAGAATCAAATCTGGAACTATTTGCAGGACCATTTATTGAATGTAGCTAGAAAAAAGTTTGGAGATGAATTTCATTTTATTATACGATTATTACTAGCATTACAAAAAGTGCAAGACTAAAAAAGGAGATGAGAGATTCGGTATTTGGTTTCTACTTGTTACTAAGTTTGTGCTGAATTGACTGTCATTTGTCCATGTAATGCTGGTTAGGGCTTGGTTTTAGACCAGCGCTTGTCCAGAGACTCTGTTTTACTATTCAGAGTTTCCAGAAGAGGAAGAAATGATTGTGTTGCTTGTACATCTTTGAAGGCATGTGCTTGGTGATACAATATTTTGTGTGAGCGTATCCCCTTAGATGATACATACAGTGATCCCTATCACTACCCTACCAGAGGCCTGGATCTTGAAACTTGATTAATATTTCATTTATTTTAAAGAGAGCTTTTGAGATCTTAAAATATTCAGCACCATGTCTGGGGTCTTTATGAATGGAACGAGTTGGTGTATTTCATGGGATCAGTGGGAAGCATGTCCATCTTTGCTGGCTGTTTTTATGGTATGTTAACTCTAATCAAACCAGCTGTTCCTGTGAATACTTTGGGAAAAGACACAGCTCTATTGAATGTTTTCTCTTTGGGCTTGTACAGTAGACTCTCAATTATCTGAGATGATAGGGAAAAAATTAATCCTGGTTAATAAAATCCCGGATAATCACCATCCATAGGAAAGGAGAGGGAGTTGGTTCACCAGCCACCCTGCATCGGGGGAGAGGGGGTGTTGGTTCACTGGCTGCCCTGTGCCCTGGTGTGGGGTTTTTTTTTATTTTTTTTGTGCTTGGGGCTGCAACAAAGCCAGAGCCGGCCTTGTGAGTTACGCATATTTTTTTGACCTCCTGGTTAATCCACAACCTGGTTAACCCGATCCTGGATAATCGAGAGTCTACTGTATTGTGATGCACAGAGTCTATTTGGTGCGGTGTAGCAAGCAGAGCAGCCTGCTGAAATCTTGGGGATCTCAGTCTGTGCACTATGTTCCTGAAATAGCTAGTAGGTAACAGAGGCTCAAATGCATTATTGTGCTGTTGGGATGGACATCAAAGGTCAGAGGAATTATCTGTTCCTGTTTGAATGTGTCAGATTCTCCTCTGCCACATGTTAGACATGTGTTATTCATCAGTGAATTATGGAACTCCATGATGCAAAGCAGGCAGGAATGCAGGGGAGGAAAAAAAAATCACTTGGTTTTAGAGCAAAGCAAGGGTGAAATAAGGCATATAAAATTCTAGAAAAATTAAAAGATTCAATTCTGTTTGGAGTGAGATCCTGACTCCCAACCCTGGCCAGAACTCATGCTTGTAGATGTCTTACTACTCTATACTTTTTTTTTTTTTTTAAATTCCTTAGGCATGAAATTAGCAGGTTTTCAGCTGGCAGGAGGGAAATACCTGTGGAATTCTTGCAAAGCACCGTTCATCTATCTCACACTAAGAAACCTTGACCTTAAATAACTCTTTCTTAAGCATAGTCATTCAAATCTGAAATACACTGTAACACAGGGGTACAGAACAGTGATCTCATGTTAAAATTAGCAACCCTTTGGTTGAACAAAGTATTGTTACATAATCCTCCAAATGCCAATTTGTTACACCTACTGTGTTGTCTACCGGGGCTCTAGATTGTGAATGACTTGTTCTTGGTGCTAAACACAAATCACAAAAATTGATAACAGAAAGGATCAGAATACACAATTAGCTTGTGTAAAGTTAGATATATGTTCCTGAGACCCTTACAAAGTGAGCATTCTGTTTTACTTACAGTAATGATATATCTTTTTTAAATGATTCCACTCAGGCTAAAATTCTCCATTCCCTGTTGAATAGCCATTGTGTGACTCCCTCAAAATGGAATTGTGCTGGCAGTTTCTGGCATTACACAGGAAATGAAGAGCATAATAGATTTTCTTTTCTCTTGCTAAGTCGTGCTTCCCATGAGTTCTTCCACTGGATGGAGTAAATAACACAGATATTTTTCTAAAGACAGTATGTCCTCTGCATTTCTGTCTCATTCAGAAAATTCCCCTGGCTTTAGATACTTCCCTTCTCTAATTCATCTTGATGCTGCTAAGAAGCTTAAATGGAGGCTCCTTTTTAGGTAGAAAATTCCCTTTTAAATGGTCCAGAAGATCTCTTTTAGATTATATAAGGCTCTTCTTCCCCAGTAGCTCAATCTGAAGTACTGTATTTTGCCCTTCCCTACCTGGGATTCACAAGATTATCACAAACTCTCTCCTAAATGGCAATGCAGAGCACTATGGCATCCACTATTTTGTATTGTAAACATACTTTACATATATTTAAACCTTGGGCAATAATATTTATTAGTATTTTGCTGACTGATCATCTTGAAATCCTTTCATCTGGAAAAAATCCAACTCCTTAAATTGAGATCTTGTGGGAGCTGGTGGGTGGTTGACACTTCTATTTAGCATTTAGGAGCCTAACTTTAGGCTCTCACATTTAAAACTTTGGCTGATGGATCTTAACTAACTCCAAACGTTGGCTACAAACCAGTAAAAAGCAGGCGAGATTCAAAGTTACAGATGAATTTATCCTCTTGTTTCCTGTATATAATTCTTTGAGCAGCTGGTGAACTTTACAAAGGCATGAAGGACTGTCTTTCAGACTTCCCTTTGAATTTTCTTGCCCTGCTAGCCCCAAGTCATAGCATTAGATATCATTCTGGAGACTGTAAGTATTTGCCTTACATGTTTTTAACTTCTCTCCCCCTCATATCAGTAGTGACTATGGGGCTCTGGGAGCAAGGGTGAAGGAGTCGGGGGCAGAGGTGGTAGTCTCATCTATCCTCCTGGTTGAGGATAAGGGCCCAGGTGGGGACATGCACATTCTGGAGATCAATGCATGGCAGCACAGATGGTGTCAATGGGAGGGTTTTGGCTCTCTCGACCCTGGGATGCTGTCTGGGAAGGAGGACTGCTGGAAAAAGATGGAGTGTACCAATCAAGAAAGGGAAGAGCATCTTTTGATAACTCACCAGCCTAGTGAAGAAGGTTTTAAACTAGGTTCAAAGGGGTCAGACAACAAAAGCTCACTGAAGGGCGTAAAAAAAAGATGATCTTAACAGAGATGTAGATGTTACAGGAGACATGGAAAATTACAGTAGTGCCATAGGAGCAAAAAGAGGGAACATCATGGGACAATCTGCTTCGCATCTTAGATGTCTCTACACAAATGCAATAAATCTGGGGAATAAACAGGAAGAACTAGAAGTATTAATACACAAGTTAATTGATGTCAATGAAGTCATAATTTATGACCTGGTTGGATAAATAAATGGTGGCAGGAATAAGTTAAATATTCATTCATGGTCTGGAAAAAGGTTGAACAGTGAAGTGGCAAAGGTGGGGATATGATAGAGGTCTATAAGATGGATTGGAAAAAGTGAATAGGGAAGTGTTATTTACCTTTTTACACAATGCAAAAAGTGGGTCACCTGGTGAAATTAGTAGGCAGCAGGTTTTTACAGACAAGAGGAAGTACTTTTTCACATAGCACACAACTAACCCTTGGAACTCATTGTCATGGGATAGCGTGATGGCCAAAAGTATAACAGGGTTCAAAGAAGAACTGGAAAAGTTCATGAAGGATTGGTCCATCAGTGGCCAACATGGTGAGGGACATAACCCCATTCTCAGAGTGACCCTAAACCTCGGACTTTCTAAAGCTGGGAGTGGAAGGTAGGAGTGGATCACTCCATGATTACCCTGTTCTGTGTACTCTTCCTGAAGCTCTCGTATGAGTCACTGTTGGAGATAGGTTACTGGGCAAGATGGGCAATGGCCTGACCCAGTATCACAGCTCCTAAGTTCTTACATCCCCGTGTACTGGAGAAGGGCAAACATCATATCTCTTTTTTTTAAAAGGGAACAAAGAGGACCTAGGAATTTATAAACCAAGCAGCCTAACTTCAATACCTAGAGAGATACTGGAACAAACTATTAAACAATCATTTTGTAAACACCTAAAGGATAATAGGGTAGTAAGTAATAGTCAACATGGATTTGTCAAGAACAGATCATGCCAAACTAGCCTCCTTTGACAAGGTTGTTACCCGCACAATTTTCTTTATTCCTTTCACACTGTAGGGCAGGGATGGGCAAACTACTGCCCGTGGGCCACATGTAGCCTGCCGGCCATTTTTATGCAGCCCGTGAGGTCGGGCTGGAGGTGCGGTGCCAGCAGCCCCGCACTCCTGCCTGGGGTGCTGGGCTGACTGTGGCAAACTGTGGGGCCCCACACCTGGCTGAGCAAGTAAGCAAGTTGGGGGAGAGGAGGGGGCGGAGGGCTTAGATGGTGGGGTCCCGGAGTGGTGGTGATGGTTAGAGTGGGGGGGGGGGGGGTGTCTCGGGAGGGGACAGTCAGGGAAGAGAGAGCAAGGGGGCTAGATGGGAGTGGGGTCCGGGGGGGGCAGTTAGAGTTGGGGGGTCTCTGGAGTGGGCAATCAGGGGACAAGGAATGAGAGGTGGATGGGTCGGGGGCTTGAGGGGGGCGGGAAGTGGGTGGGGATCAGATAGAGTGTGGGGCCTTTCCTGCCCGGCCCTCCACACAGTTTTGAAGCCCAGTGTGGCCCTCGGGCCAAAAAGTTTGCCCATCCCTGCTGTAGGGACACACACCTTTACCCTGTTCCTAGGACTCCGGGCACCTCTTCCTGTGGGTTGGCAGGATCTTTAGCCACTGAAAGAGCCTCACACAACAATATCCTTCTCTATTTATTGACAATTCCCAAACAAGCAGAATACACATGCTAAGCACACAGTGTCTAGTATCAGAGGGGTGGCCATGTTAGTCTGGATCTGCAAAAGCGACAAAGAGTCTTGTAGCACCTTATAAACTAACAGATCTTAGGGATCATAACCCGTCTTAGCCCACGAAAGCACATAGTGTGATGCTCACCAATCCTGGTACAGACAAGCAGGCTTCCATGTTGGCCAGGCAAGGTCAGTCTCTGGATCTTAGCTGCTGCATGTCATGGTCGTGCGGGGGAGTCCTGGGAGCTCTTATCTTAGGCTGGGTTTTGGAGGTGAGTTCTCCTTGGGGTTACTTGTCTCCTTTGGTCTTCTTCCAGACTTTTTCTTCCTTACCTCTGCTTCTGTTACTTCCAATCTTCTTCCTCTCTTGATCTCCTTCTTGGACCCCAGTTTATATAATGAAACTTGCTTAGCTATACCGTAGCCAATTATTTTAGTATAATTTTACTAACCAATCATAACAAAATTACCTAATCAGTCATACCCCACCACCGTAGTTGATTTACACCTAGCAAAATTAATTATACAGGAGACAGAAACAGTTACAAACCAGACAGAGATCACAGTCTCATACAGTAGGAAAGTGTAATGACCATGATCATACAATGAGGATTCCACAACATTCTCTATTGATAAGCAGTTTCTTGCCAGACAGGATGGTGTTACTTAAGTTTGTTTCTTTGTTCACCCATCATAGGATCTGTTTCTTTGTCTGGTGACAGTGGGGAGCTATTAGGGCAAAGTCCCTTCCTCACTATGTACCTGCATGGGCTGTAAATTACTTGACGTTTAAATCACAGTTGTATCACAGCGTAACACCTGTAACCTTAGCTATGAATATGACTGTGATAAGAAAACTGTTAATCCATCCTATGTTACATTCACATTTACAGTATATTGCACAGACAGGAGAGCAAATACATGTTGAAGTACAGCATAATAATGCAGAAATTACTCATGTACTTAAAACTATTGCGGATGCAGGACATCACTCCTGGTGGGAAGCACTATTAGGTTGGTCGCCTTCTACAACAGGTGTGCTAAATATAATGGTTCACCCCATTGTGGTGATCATTAGAATCCAGTTCGCTTTATTAATAAGTAAGATCGCTTTGGCTTGCTGGGTGAAGAGAACTGTTCAAAGGATACAGGAAGCTGGCGTGCAAAGTCAAATGAAGTCCTTGTTAATGATACCCAGAAGGCAAGACCAAGCTCAGCCAGTCTGAGTATTGAACTCCTGAAATAATGATGACAGCTTTGGTAAAAGCGTCATTAAGGAGGGGACTGTAGTAATATGGCTTTTCTGTAGCCATGTCGGAAGGCCTGAACCAAAGCCGTCTTCTGCAGCCAGACTGAAGAAGCAGTAGCCATTAGCTGTAGGCCTGGAGTCACATACTCACATTCCATCTAAAATGTATTAAGGTTAGTGGCCTAGTGGATAGGAGGGAAGCAGTAGGTGTGATAATCTTGATTTAAGAAAGGCTTTTGACACATGATTTTTCTCATAACCGTGGTCCAGATGGAATTACTAGAAGGTGGGTACATAACTGGTTGAAAGACTATACTCAGAGTAGTTAGCAAGGTTTGCTGTCAAACTGGAAGGATGTATATAGTGGAGCCCTGCAGGGGTCAGTCCTGAGTTTGGTACTAGTCATTTTTAGTAATAACTTGAGTAATGGAGTGGAGAGAGTGCTTATAAAATTTGCGGATGACACCAAGCTGCAAGCCCTTTGGAGGAGAGGATTAGAATTCAAAGTGACGCTGATAAATTGGAAAATTGGTTGGAAATCAACCAGATGAAATTCAATAAAGACAAGTGCAAATACAACACTTAGGAAGGAAAACTAAAAAGCACAAATACAGCAGTACTGTTAGAAAGGATCTGGGGATTATAGTGGATCTCAAATAGAATATGAGTCAACAATGTGATGCAGTTCCGAAAAAGGCTACTGTCTTTCAAGGATATAGTAACAGGGTTGTCATGTAAAACATGGGAGATAATTACCCCGCTCTGCTCAGCACTGATGAGGCCTCAGCAGAAGTATTGTGTCAAGTTTTGAGCACCACACTTTAAGAAAGATGTGGACGAATT
The DNA here is from genome assembly GCA_007922305.1 of Dermatemys mawii. Lineage (NCBI taxonomy): Eukaryota > Metazoa > Chordata > Testudines > Dermatemydidae > Dermatemys > Dermatemys mawii. Next base: position 46,455,467 of record ML677352.1, read on the forward strand.
GGAAAGAGTGCAGAGGAGAGCAACAAAAATGAAAACAATATTTGGAAAACCTGACCTGTGAGGAAAGGTTAAAACAACTGGGCCTGGTTAGTCTTTCCAAAGAAGATTGAGGGGGGACCTGATAAATCTTCAAATATACTAAGGGCAGTTATAAAGAGCATTGGGATCAGTGGTTCTCCATGCCTACTGAAGGTAGGACAAGAGGTAATGGGCTTAATGTGCAGCAAGGAAGATTTAGGTTAGTTATTAGGAAAAACCTTCTAACTATAAGGATAATTAGGCTCTGGAACAGACTTCCAGGGGAAGTTGTGAAATCCCCATCATTGGAGGTTTTCAAGACCAGCTTAGACAAACACCTGCCAGGGATGATTTAGGTTTATTTAGTCCTGCCTCAGCCAAGAGGCCTGGACTAGATACCCTCTTAATGTCCCTTCCAGCCCTACATTTTCATGATTCAATTTCTATTATATGCATTAGTTCTTCCTAATGTATTAATGCAGCATTCATAGAACTGGATTTTTGTCTTTTGTCAAATGAACGATAGCATTGCTGAAAATATTTCTGAACTCCCCACTTTTGTGATTTTGAGTCTCAGCCAGGTAGAACAGTAATAACAGAACCAAAGCCAGCAGTGCTGTAAATTTCAACTAGACTATAGAAAAAAATGCTGATTTCTGTTTGTACTGTTATTAAAGATATCTATGCAGGGCAAGTCTTTCAGCAAGCGTGATTATTTTCAGAGGGGCCCTATTTCCATTCGTGCAATAGAATGTGTGCTGAGAACGGCACCTGAGGGGCAGGCACCAGACAGAATGGATAAAACCCCCTGAGAATGAGACTTCTACAAGCTTCAGCTCTTTCTGTCCATCTTTACTTCTAAGAGCACTTGAAAAACATTGTTCCTCAGGTAGGTTTCCTTCCTAGGTCCCTGTTTTAGCATTTGAATGAGAACCACTTTCCCAGACCAAACGGCTATTATAGATTGAAGCTTTTCAAGTAGGGAAGTATTTGAGCACATATTTAGCAGCACCCAGACGCTATTGAAAGAATAATGGACTCGTCCCACATACAATTCCATTCTTCATATCCACACTGCCAGACCTCTGGAGCCACCATTGTGTCAAAAAATTTGATTTCCCTGCTTGCGTTCTTTTTCTTCCTCCTTGCCCCTTCCCAGGCATAAAGCCCCTCAAGTGATTGATTTATAGGACTTAGATTCCTCGTAGATCAGCAAAGACCAGTTACATATGTTTATTGAGGACACAGCTCCATGAGCCCAATTACTACTTTCTGGTATGTTTTTGATATCTTTCCACTTCAGAAAACAGTATATATCGAAAGTCTAACGACTAAATTTTTTGCATTTTTTTTCACATATAAATGGATTAGCCCTGATAACATAGCTGTAGAATGCAATTTTAAAAATTTCACGTCTCTGCCTCCATGCAGTAATGCAAAGATTGTACTCTAAGTCTCACTATAGCATTAGACTTTATCTCTCTGAAAAAGGGGAAGTCAAAGCAGAAGAAAAGTAAACTGTTCTGCTGGCTGTGCGCTCTAGCATACAGAGAGCCTGAAGCCTAGTTGTGCTTGGGAACATAACTGATCTCTTAATCTCTTTTAAAACTCTGATATTGCAGGACGGTTGACTGGTCTTGCTCAAAATATGAACTTCCCAGTGCTCTCTTCGTTCCTTTGTGGAGACATACAGATGTTAATTTGCTGGTTTACTATAGACAGTCACTGGGATGAAAGCTTCTGTCTTTTCTGTTTCCCCTGGAATTCCCTTCTGTATACATGCTCTGGTGCTTGAAAAGGTAATACTTGCCTACCTCATCAGAATGTCACGACTTAATTCATATTCTTTAAATAAGCTCCTTATATGCAAAATTCAATATAGCAATGGTGCCTGGGTTGTAGGGTGCCTCTCTCTAGAGAGGCATGGGGCCCCGGTGGGAGGAGGGATTAGGGAGAGAGTGCCTCCCAGCTCCAACCCCCAGCCACAGCTCCACTCCGACCTCCACCCGGGGTCACACCCATAGCTCTGCTCCCCCCCCCCCCCCCCCCCCCCCGGGCCCCCCCCCGCGGCCCCCCCCCCCCCCCCCCCCCCACTTCATTTCCTCTCTGCCTCCAGTCCCAGCTCCTCTCCTATCCCTGGTTCTGCCCCCAGCTCCTCCTTCAGCCCAGGCTCTGCTCTTGAGGAAGCTTTGGCTATGCAGTAATGTGGTGGAGTGTGTGTGGACAGATTCCATTACTGGTAAAGGGGCGGGGGGACAACAGGAAAAGTTTGGGCATCACTGTTCTGTAAGTAAAAAGTAGTGATATTACAGACTTGCTACTTTTTAGAATCCAAATAACTGTTCAAACATAACCAACAAAAAGCAGCTGCTATAATGTTTCATGCTTGTATACACGATGAATTAAGGATCATATTTAAACCTGGATTTTCAGTCTTGACTTTGGATTTTCTGTGTCAGTCCTCTAACATTTAAATATATTCTTATATGGTTTATTACATGCTATAATGTTCCATACGACTGTTAATGTAATTACTACAGTGCATGTAATTTCCTCTCAGATTACTTTATTTTCCAAATGTTCACAATAAAACATCAACGATGTGGAGTGGATTACTGGCAAAACAATTGGCTTTGCCCAATAGTTGTTAACCCTACTGTTTGTTTTCCAGTCATTTACTTCTAGACAGGTTGACCCAATGGTAATTTTTCAAGGGGACCTATGCTTGTTGGGGTGGGGGCTGGCTTTTAGTTGTACAGCCTTGGGTTGGGCCTCCAGATGCTGCTACAGTACAAATGTTAAATAATAACACAAATCTATCGTTTCTCTCACTTTCATATGAAATGAATTATCCAGAGATTGATTTCATTAGCAACAGTCTCTGTCAACGCTGCTTCTCCTGCACGTTTCTTCTAACCAGTGTTTTTAAAAACCTGCCAACGGTTCCCCTTATACCTAGTTTTGTGTTTTATTCTCTCTTGCCCTGTTCATTTGAGCTGTTTGGGCTTCTTGCATGTCCTATTAATGAATATTTTATGTATGAAGTGACAGACTAGAAACAAAACAAGAGGCGATCTGATTGCTTTGCTAAGTAATGACCTCATGAAAGGTCAGCTTCATAAGTGAAGATATAACAAATAAATACATCATAGGTCAAGAATTCTATAAATCAGGCCTGCACAACTCGGAAAGCAGCGAGGGCCGTATTACTGCAAAAAAACCAGCTGTGGGCCGAAAAGCCCCACCCTCGCCCCACCCCCATCCGCTTTCCCCCACCCTACCACTTGGCTTGCCCCACCCTTACTTACCCCCCGCGGGCCGCACAGTGAGCCCGTGCAGGCCGCATGTGGCCCCCAGGCCGCATGTTGTGCAGGCCTGGAAACACCAAGCTGGGAGTGGGGGTAGAATTGACAATAACATGAGGGAAGGAGGTCCATGTAGGTGGCTTCTTTTGTCCTCAGATTTTAAGGCCAGAAGAGGACCTTCTGCATAACACAGGCCATAAAACTTTGTCCAGTAACTCCTGCTGCAAGGCCAATACCTACTGGTTGAACTAGTTGATGTTTTGGAAAGGCATCCAGTCTTTAAATCAAGACTGTGAGTGATGGAGAATCCACCGCAACCTCGATAAGATGTTTGGATAATTACCCTTGCTTTAAAATGTACTCATTTTTTTCTAGTTAGAAAAATTCAAACGTCAACTTCCGGTCATTGAATATTATGTTTTTGTACTGCTAGCCTGAAGAGCCCTGTAGTATGTAGTGCTTATAAACTGTGATCAAGTCACCATTTATGCTTCTCTTTGGTGTGTCTACACTACGCTGCACTGCGGAGTATGCGGGTGGGGGTGAATTGCAGAGTATACCAAAGTGTTGCATGCCAGCTGCCTTGTGTGATGCTGTTGACATGAACTAAAAGGTACCTGGTTCACATTAACATAGTCCTCTTTCAAACTGGGCTACCCTAGTGTGAGCTGGGTACCCGTTAGTTTGCACCAGCAATGCACTCGTCAGTTGTCAGTCCCAGAGCATGCGGCTGCAGCACAGTGCAGATGGCAAAGCGACACAGATTGAGCTCCTAAAATTTCTCGTTGTAACTGGTGGAAGCATCATAGAAAAAAGTTTTAATGAGAACAATGAGGTAGCTTTGCAGATAATAGTGACACGGTTATGTGTTTCCATAGACTTGCTTCTTAGATGAATGTGCTTCTGGTTTCTGCATCAGTCAGTAACAGGTGACTTTTATAAATAACAAAGTGGGCTTTTGCTGCTTTACTTCTACCACTTACATTTTTCTGTCTTCTCTTATAAGGCATCATTCATACTTGATTCCCTCATGAAGAGATGGCACTACAGAGCTTATTACCTACTGGAGAGGGGGTTTCTTGTTCTGTGTGTGCTCTATTTGGAAAGGGTGGCAACTGCCTCTCTCTGGCACTTTAGTCCATGCTGAGAACATGCCCTAAATACTGCAGGTTTATGGGCACACAGCTGTTCTTACTAAGACGACTGACTCTTCACAACTTTTTCTAGTGCAGGAAGTCCTTTCGTGACAACCAAGAGCCTTAGGATAGAGGTATTCTGTTCCAGGTCTTCTCGGTTTCTAAGCTTTCTTCGTGCAGATGTGGCGAACCGCAAGGATTTTTGACCACTCAGAGAGAAGTAGCTGATCAAAATAATAAACTTTTGCCAGATGACTATCAAAATAAACCACAGAATACCAGAAATTAGAGATGGGGAAGGACATGTTAGATCAGCTAAAACATCTCCCTACCAACCTAGACCTATTCTCTCCTCAGAAACTGCAGCAGGACGGAGCAGAAAGCTGGGCTACATGTCACTTCTCATTTCAGTTCTTCCAAAGCTTTTATCAGGACAGCATTGAGTGAATCACATCTGGCCATCTTCTCACCTTTACAATGGTGAAGGTCCAAGATCAGTTTACAAATCCGTTTATCTGTTTCCTGATTTCTTCCCCTTTACTCAATTGATGATATTATTAATTATTCATATGACAGTAGCACCTAGGAGCCCCACTTGTGGACCGGGACTACATTGTTCTGCCAGTGTACAAACTGAACAATGTGCTGCCAGCCTAAATTTAAGACAACAGACAGATACACCCATATGGGGGAGTACAAGGAAGCAATGGGACAGTACTGGTCAGGGTGACAGGCAGTGATCTCAGCACACTGAGAGTGGAGTGTGTCCATTGAGAAGTTGTCCATATGATTTTATTCATTGTTTTTGAAGACTCCAATCTTCATACTTGTTACGCTGCCAGCTTCATCACTAATGACCTTCTTCACAAGGCATTAAGAAATACAGTCCTAAACTTTAATCCAGGGGAGTGCTAAGTCTCTTGTCTGTCTTGCTCTGGGTTTTCTACAGCAGCCTCTCACAATGGTTTTTGAGTGTTGACAGTGATCAGCACTTTGCAGGTTATTGGGTAATAGAGAGACAGTCAGTGCCTTGCCAGATTGAGCCCTTAATCTGCAGAAACAATAATACATCCATTGGAATCAGCGTGAGTGGCAGGAAGATACTAAATTATAGTGATTCTGCAGAAAGCCCTATTCATATGGGTGTTTTAAGTCTAGGCACCTTCACAGATTTCTTTTGTCAGTTGGAAGGAGAACAAAATTATACCTCTTTCTGATCCTCTCTTGGTCTCTCTGAAGGTCTTTGTCCTTCACCTTTCTTGTGGTACAGAAATGTTTTCTCTTGCCCTCCTTGCTCTTCTCCCAAACCATTCTATTCCCACCGCTCTGCTCAGAATTCTTGGGCAGTATCACAGATATCCCCTCCTCGGCAGAGGTTAAAGCCTGCTTTCTATAACTTTGTATCAGGAATTATTCAAACATTAAAGAAAAAAAAAATAGACCATTCATTTTCCTTAGACTGCAGCAAAGGACTTGCCGTGTGTGAGGGTCAAGGACGGCACCAGCACATCCAGCTGAAAGATAGTAGGCCAAGCCTTTAAACACTAAATCCGACTTCTCTAAATTGGGTTGACTTGTCAGAATTGTTTGATCCCTGCCTGCTACAGTGGTGTAAATAGTCGGGTCCCCCACGGATCTGTACTGGGGCAGTGGTGTTGAACATGTTCATAAATGTTCTGGAAAAAGGGGTAAATGGTGAGATGGTAGTTTGAAGATGATACTAAATTAATCGAGATGGTTAAGTCCAAAGCTCTTTGTACAAAGAGTCACAAAAGGATCTCACAAAACTGGGTGACTGGGCAACAAAATGGCAAATGAAATTCAGTGTTGATGAATGCAAAGTAATGCACATTGGAAAACGTAATCCCAACTATACATACAAAACAATGGGGTCTAAATTAGCAGTTACCACTCAAGAGTAAGATCTTGGAGTTATCCTGGATAGTTCTTTGAAAACATCTGATCAAAGTACAGTTACAGTCAAAAAAGCTACAGAATGTTAGGAACCATTAGGAAAGAGAGAGATAAGGCAGACTATATCATAATGCCACTATAGAAATCCATGGTATACCCAAACTTCAAATACTGCATGCACTTCAGGTTGTCCAGTCTCAAAAAAAAAAAAAAGATATATTAGAATTGGAAAAGGTACAGAGAAGGGAAGTAAAAATGATGAGGGGGATGGAACAGCTTCCATATGAGGAGAGATTAAAAAGGCTCGGGCTGGTCAGTTTAGAAAAGAGACAAACTAAGGGGGGAATATGATGGAGATCTTTAAAATCCTGAATGATATGGAGAAAGTGAACAGGAAAGTGTTATTTAGCCCTTCATATAGCCCAAGAACCAAGGATGACCTAATTAAATTACTTGGCGGCAGGTTTAAAACAAACATTAGGAAGTACTTTTTCAGGTAATGCAGAGTCAATTTGTGGAACTCATTGCCCCAGGGGCTGTTGTGAAGGCCAAAAGTATAAAAAAGAATTGGATAAGTTCATGGAGGGTAAGTCCATTAATGGATATTGGCCAAGATGGTCAGAGATGCAGCCCCATGCTCTGGGTGTCCCTAAACCTCTGATAGCTGGGAGTGGACGACGGGATGGATCACACTCAATAAATCTGCCTGTTCTTTTAATTCACTCTAAAGTATCTGGGACCGGCCACTGTTGGAAGACAGGGTACTGGGCTAGATGGACCTTTGGTCTGATCCTATATGGCCATTTATATGTTCTAATTCTTATGAGGATCTTTTATTGATACCATTATACCAAAGCATGGTATTCTTTTATACAGTACTGTCACGTCTAGATTCATTTAAAAAGGGAACATCCTCCTCGTTACAAGAAATGAAACTGGAGCACTGCAGGGGTTGTATTTCCAGTAATTCCTTCATTTAATTTGCATTTGATTTTTGGCAGGTTTGCAAGATTATATGATCCAGTCCCATTTTTAATTTAAAACATATAGTCTGAATACACGTAAAATGTATATTGTTTGCTTGTAAAAGGGATCTTGTGGGAATATGTTTGGGAGACTTCTTATCTGCACATGGTCTTTCTTAAAATAGTTCAGTAAATAGTCATGCTTCTAAGTACCCTCCTCTTCCCCGTTTTTTTTTTTTTTTTTTTTTTGGTAAGTATACATTGGAGGCTGTAGTACAAACCCAGTGCACTACACAGACTAATTAAATTAATGCCTCTGTGGAAGAACTTGCAGTTTCTGGAATTGCTCTTGTAAATCTCAGTTATAAACATAGACCTAATTTTTGTATAGTTTCTTTCTTCCTGGTGAACATAATTCTGGGCGTTTGAGTGTTATATGTTTGAGCCCTTATTTTTATAGCAGAATATTTTTGCTGCAGCATAACTCAAGCCTTCATTAAAACTGAACAAAACTACCAGACAGTGGTGACGTGTGTGAATTTCACATTCATCATAAGATCTTGTGCAATTTTGTAGAATGTCAGGGCTGTGTGTCACATTTCTAAGGGTTTCTTAGTCACTCGAGTGTTTCTGCCACTCTTTGCAGAAACTTCCATTTCAGTCTCTGATAGTACTAACTGAGAAGCTTGTCCCTATAGTCCAGGAGTGTAAAATGTTCCGCCTGTGGTCCATGGAATTTTAGGCTGTCTGTTTTCCCACCTCCCTGCCTTACCTTATCTTTTAATGCCCGTGGACATTACAAATCCCAACATACACAATTCCATTTTATCTCTCTTGTACGTTGAGATGAGCAGTCTCCAGCAACCCCATTAAAGATGAAGTTGATTTCAGTCTTCCCCAGCTTCTTTAGCAATCACTATTGAAGAAGTGCCTAGCAACCCTAGGGGCTGTACAAACAGAGTAAAGACACCCTGACTGCCCCAAAGAGTTTGCAATCTCAGTGGATTATGCAAATTGGTTGTGGTTAATTTTGGAATCCCAGTGGGGGAGAAACAAGCTAATTTTCTGTGAATCACTGAGTAAATGAACAATCCCGCTCTGAGGACTGCAGATTCTCTTGTTCAAATACTGGATCTGCCCTGCTCCTGTTGAAGTAAATGGAAAACCTCCCATTAACTTCAGTGGGAGCAGAATCGGAACCCGTGTATTTTTAGGAGTAAGCATGCCGCTGGTTTTCTAAGGTTCATTTTGTGTGCTGGCCTCTGGTTCTTAACCCCTCCTACTTGACATTTCACTCCTCAGAAGGAACCACTGGACAGTCAACCCTTTCTCATGTCTCTATTACAGTCTAGGAAGCCAGCATAGCTCTTTATAGTTTCAAATGGTTTCTAATACATTTCTTCCCTTACAAGCTGAGGGCAGGACTGGACGTGAAATGCTCTGTTGTTGTACTTTCACTCTGCACTTGTGTAATTTTTGACTGTTTTACAAGCCAGTAATTTAGGAGCCACAGGCTAGGAAGCTTGTCCAGAAATCTAGAATGTTTAATTAGTGCTAGTAAACAAGCAGAGTTTCCAATTTAGTTCTTCCTTCTTTCATTCCTATAAACCTCAAGCTGTTGAAAGCCTAGTCCTGACATTAGTCTCTTTGGGGCTGCTAGAGAATACCGAGGCAGGTTTTAGCCATGTCCAGGGAACGGGCTCAGTCTCTACCAGGCAAGAAGGGAAATGGGAGTTGTTTTGTTTGCAATAACATTTGAGATTGTTTAAAAAAAAAATTGTAAGTGATAATCTGCAGGTCATCAGCCACAAGGGTCCTTTTTACTGTTTGTAATGCTAAATGGTTCAAGATGGGAGAATTGTCCTACAAGGCATTTATCCTCATTAAAATACAAGGATCTGATTTGTTGCTACTCTGGTACTTTCATGGAGACATTTTTTTTTTTTTTTAAAAAAGATCAGATTACAGAGGCATTTGAGTTCAGCAGCCAGTCATTGCCAGTACATTTCCTCTAGCCATGAACCTTTAGGTTGGTGCCACAAATGGGCAAGCTAAATATTGTAGTGATAGCATCAGTTGTTGTTTGTGTTTTTGCTCCTCAGTCCCATCCTGTGGTCTGTGATGCATGTCCTGTGTGGAAAAGGCCATTCTGTGCCACTGCATTAATATTTAGGAACTATTTTAAGTCTGGATTAGTAGCGTGTCTTCTACCAATTTAAGCATGACAGCTATGGTACGTCTCCAGACAAGCAATATGCCAGTACACCCATTGGAAAGCCATAAAGCTCTTATTAGTTACATCTAGAAACCAGACTTTCTAAGTGCAACCACATAAGCCAGAGAAATGACACCAGTATTTACATTTTAAAAATACAGTGACGGGCACCATCTTGTTGACTTTCAAGACAGCTGCTTTTCTTTTTTAAAAATGTTTCTTTAAACAGACAAAAGTCTCTGGTTGGTGGAGCTCAAAAAGCTTGCCTCTTCCACCAACAGAAGAGTGGGTCCAATAGAAGATACTACCTCACCTACCTTGTTTCTCATATCCAGGGATCAACAAGGCTACAACAACACTACAACAATCTCTTGTATTTATTTTAAAAGTGGTTCGTCAACCAGTCTTCTGCATTAAGTAAGTTAACAGGTGAAGAACAAGGTTCTGTTTGCATGGAGCTTCTATTCTGCAGTAGTCATACAGAGGAAGGAAAGTACCCTACTCCTCTAAACACTGCCTTATCCATTGGGTTAGCCAAGTTTCCTGCTCTCGTTTTCCTCTGTCCACTGAGGTATTTTAAGCACTTTGCAAGAGGAACAAAATTACCAGCTCTCACTCTTGAGCAGTTATACAGATGGGTGAAAGATGAGAAAGACTCTTTAAATACCTAGACCTGTCTTCAGTGTGCTGTATATATGGTATTTTTACATTCAGTTGGGGTTTAAGGATGTAGGGTTCCAACTTTAACATCCTCCCGAAAGCATTTTAGGTGTAAGCTCCTTTCTTCCTAGTGAGTAATATGATGCAGTGACTTCTGTTATTGCCATTAAAAGATCTGGAAATTTTAAATCATGAGTAATCTGTTCTAAACAGAAAATAAGTCAGTGTGGTTCCAACCACTGTAATTATGTGTTTAAAAATGTTAATTTGAACTCTTGGTGAACATCTTATTCTTTTTGCAGTAAGGATAGATTTTTTCCTGTGCTTTTTTTTTTCCTGATACTTACATCCATGCCTTATGGTATTTCTGAGGTGCTGTTTATAAACTAATTAATAATTACAATGTTTACATGCAGAGAGTTCTATCTGAATTAAAGTGATTGGAGATCTCTGTTAACTGGTTTTATTCTAATTCCAACTCTGCTTTTAAGTCTGGTTAGAGATGGTAGTCATACTAGAGTTCTGTCTTTTCTAATTGCTAGTTTAGTTATAATTAACTTCTTATTTTATACAAATATATCCTGTGTAATTTATGGCTGTTGAGGAAAATAGTATTTAATTATCCTAGTGCATGTTGCATGTACCCCTTATTACGGAAAGAGAATAACTTCACTGCAGGGCTCCAGTCTGGGTATAAGTCCTATCCCCACTGCTGTCCACACATCTCTCACCTGGGCTTGTTAAGCCCAGGCTAGCATGCATGGCTGAGGAACAGGCTTGGGCCATGGCTTCACTGAAGCCTGGGCTGGCAACCCACCTATTTTGCAATGAGGATGCAGGCTAATCAAGCTTAGGTGCTGCTTGTGGACAAAAATCTTCCACAGTCCTGGCTGGATGTATTTTGTTGCCCTCTACCTCTCTAGCATAGGTTTTAGAGTGGTGGCCGTGTTAGTCTGCATCAGCAAAAGGAACGAGGAGTCCTTGTGGCACCTTAGAGACTACCGCATTTATTTGGGCATAAGTTTTCGTGGGCTAAAACCCACTTCATCAGATGCATGGAGCGGAAAATACAGTAGGAAGATGTGTGTGTATATATGTACATATACAGAACATGAAAAGATGGGGGTTGCCTTACCAACTCTAATGAGACAAATCAATTAAGGTGGGCTGTTATCAGCAGGAGAAAAAAAAACTTTTGTAGTCATAATCAGGATGGCTCATTTCAAATCATTGACAAGAAGGTGTGAGTAACAGTAGGGGGGAAAATTAGCATGGGGAAATAGTTTTAGTTTGTGTAATGACCCATCCTCTCCCAGTCTTTATTCAAGCCTAGTTTAATGGTGTCCAGTTTGCAAATCAATTCCAGTTCTGCAGTTTCTCATTGGAGTCTGGTTTTGAAGTTTTTTTTGTAGAAGAATTGCTACTTTCACGTCTGTAACTGAGTGTCCAGAGAGGTTGAAGTGCTCTCTGACTGGTTTTGTAATGTTCTAATTCTTGATGTCTGATTTGTGCCCATTTATTCTTTTGCATAGACTAGCACAGTAGGGTTTTCCAGTAGGGATGTATCACCCTGGGGTCCTCTGCAGAGAAGATATACCCAAAGTGAAGTTCGTTAACTTCTGGCTAGGTTGGAGGCATTTAGTTGATTGCCCTTACCTGACAGACTAAATAGCTTTCCATACAGATTGAGTGAGATCTCTCAGGGAGCAAGGTGGGGCTGATATGTTACCCAGTCGCAAAAGGATAGCAGTTCTGTGAATCAAATCCTAGTTGTGTATCAAAAGGGAGATAGAAGCACTAGGGGTATGGTTACACTTACAGGATTATAGAGCTATTGGTTATAGCGGTCCCCTTATACAGCAATATGTATAACGCTATTGTATGTCCACACTGAGACGCGCCAGCAGTATAGGATGGCCACATTTGCAGCACTTAATGCAGCATTAAGAGCAGCACATTAGGGCATGTATCCCACAGTGCACCTCTTCCCGATCTGGCAAATGCCTTGTGGTGGGGGGGCGTCACTTGCGGGGCATTCTGCATCCTGTTTCAACTACCCATGATGCTTCGTGGCATATCCCAGCAATCCCTGTGTTTCCGCCCACCTCAGGTGCCATCTTTCAACAGTTTCAGCAAAGCGTGCTCTGTCTTCCATTTTTGTGTGCCGCAATGAATCCACAACTGCTGAGGGACATGCTGACGACTGTCGCCAGCACATCTCTTTGTGCAGTGGAGTTAATCCTTGACATGCAGGATGATAGTTATGAGTCTGAAGACAAGATCGAAGCGGTGAACGCATTTGACACGAAGCTTCTTGTCTCATTAACGGACATGCTCACGGCCGTTGAACGCCGCTTCTGGGCACGGGAAACGAGCACTGAGTGGTGGGATCACATCGTCATGCAAGTCTGGGACGACGAGCAGTGGCTGCAAAACTTTCGCATGAGAAAAGCCACTTTCATGGCACTGTGTGCTGAACTCGTCCCCGCCCTGCGGCGCAAGGACACCAGATTGAGAGCTGCCTTTCCGGTGGAAAAGCGGGTGGCTATCGTGATCTGGAGGCTGGCCACCCCAAACAGCTACCGATCGGTGGCCAACCACTTTGGGGTGGGAAAGTCGACCGTTGGAGTTGTGCTGATGCAAGTGTGCAGGGCCATTAATTGCATCCTGCTATGAAAAATCGTGACTCTGGGTAACGTGCATGACATTGTTGCTGGCTTTGAAGAAATGGTTTTCCCTAACTGTGGAGGGGCGATAGATGGGACCCATATACCTATTCTGGCGCCCGCCCACCCAGCGGACGAGTACGTTAACCGAAAGGGGTACTTCTCCATGTTTCTCCAGGCGCTTGTGGATCACCGTGGGTGTTTTACTGACATTAACACGGGCTGGTCTGGAAAGGTGCGTGACGCACGCATCTTCCGCAACACTGGCCTGTTCACGAAGCTGCAAGCCGGGACTTTTTTCCCAGACCAGAGGATCCCCGTGGGGGAAGTCAAAAGGCCCATCGTGATTCTTGGTGATCCCGCTTACCCTTTAATGCCCTGGCTCATGAAACCCTACACAGGGAGCCTGGACAGCAGTCAGGAAAGGTTCAACTACAGGCTTAGCCGGTGTCGAATGACTGTGGAGTGTGCTTTTGGGCGTCTCAAGGCGCGCTGGCGCTGTCTTTATGGGAGGCTAGATTTGGCTGAGGATAGTATCTCCGCGGTTATTTCCGCATGCTGTGCCCCATGTAATCTTTGTGAGCAGAAGGGCGAAGGCTTCACTCAGGCATGGTCCTCGGAGGTTCAACGCCTGGAGGCCACATACGCACAGCCAGAGAGCAGGGCTCTTAGAGGTTTCCAGCACGAGGCTGTTAGGATCAGGGAAGCCTTGAGGGAGAATTTTGAGGCTGAAAGCCAGTTCTAAAGGGAGGTGCAGAGGGAGGGAGTGTGCATTCTTTTAATAGGAACAGGCATTTGCTTTTCTGTAGCCTCTAATAATCTACAGAAACTCATTTATTAAGAAGACAATTCATTTATTGAATAGGTACTTCGGTTGCTGAAAGAAAATATTTTGATGCATGTGAGGGGGAAGCGGGGGGAGGTGCAATGGGGGTGAGATGGGGTCAGTCAGAGATTGGAATATATCCGGATCTCTGAGTCTCCAGTGCCCTCACAGTTGCCGTGTCCCCCGAACCCCATTTGTGGAGGGCAGTAAGGCATGTTATTAGGGGTTGAGTGCAGTGGATAAGGGTCCTGGGTTTGGGGGTTGTTCGGTGAAGACAGAGGGGTTGGAGGCAGCTGTGGATGGTGATAACCATATAGCTGATGATAATGGCCTGGAGGGTACAGAGGGCCAGAAGGGGAAGGGTTTTGGGGCAAATGATAAAGGGGGCGGAGAGCGCGGTGCTTCTCCTCCTGAAGGGTTGCAATCCGCTGCAGTCTCCAATTGAAGATGCAGTAATGAGAACAGCTTATCGGTGCTTTTCCGCCGGTGACTCGCGTTCTCCTGCCGCGCCTTCTCCCTCAACTTGCTCTGGTCCTCCCTCCACCTCTGTGCAATTCGATTCTCCGTTACAGCCTGTTGCATTACTTGCTGTACAAGATCCTCTTTTCTCTTTCGTGGCCTCTTCCTCAGTCGCCTGAGCCTCTCAGCTGTTGATAACAGCGATGGCACAGGGCTCAAGGTCGATGCTTCTAAAAGAAAGAGATACATGTAACAGTGGCTCCCTTGTAAACAGCAGACATGCCTATGATTCCCCCGCATTCCCCATTTGCCTGTCCCGCAGAGAGCACACAGACAACAATGGGGCCCCTGTCACGGTGAGTCCACTCCAGAGGCATGGGGAATGATTGTTTCCCTGCCCTGCTATACTGTGGCAGGGTGTGTGTGTGTGTGCCGGGAAGTGGCAGAAGCCCTACTCTGAGCAGCAGGGGGAATGATTGTTTCCCTGCCCTGCTATGCTGTGACGGGGTGGTGGTGGTGTGAGTGCCGGGAAGTGGCGGGAGCCCTACTCTGGACACTGTTCCAACGTTCTCCATAGGTGTTTGTCCTGGAAGATATTTCGCTGCTTCGGGTCACTGAGGAACAAAGGGAAGGGATTTTAATGAGATGTAGCTTCCGCCCAGGGCCATATGCAGCTTGCCTACGTGCAGCAATGCTCCCCCCACCCATTGTAGCACAGTGGCGGGGACTAGTGACCGTGACCGGGGCCACGCTGGCTCTCCTGGGAAATCCACGCAGGCGCATTGCAAGCGCTCTTATTGAGACCTTTGAAGAGATTACTGATGATGACTACCGCGAGGTGATAGACTACATCCATGCACTATTCCTCATGTAGGCAAGCATGCAAGCATCCCTTTCCACCCCAAGCTGCCTGCCTTCCCAACAGAAAAGCAGCTTTACCTCCGCAATCCGCTGCTGCGCTGCCCCCCGCAACCGCCGGACGCTGCGGCTGGCTGCCCTTCTCCTGGCTTGAGAAGAGCTCCTGGCTGCATGCGTCCAGGGACTCCTCCGTGCCCTGGGTGGCTGCCGCCTCTTCTTCATCCTCTTCCTCTTCGTCCTCCTCATCACCCCCCGCCCTTCACTGGTGGGCTGGGAAGTGTCCATGGTGGTCGATGGAGTGACCGTGGGATCACCACCAAGTATCACGTGCAGCTCCTTATAAGATCTGCAAGTCACTGGGGCTGCTCCGGAGCGGCCGTTTGCCTCGCGGGCTTTGCAATACACATTCCTAAGCTCCTTTACCTTAACATGGCACTGCAGAGTGTCCTGCTCATGGCCTCTTTCCGCCAAGGCCCGTTATATCTGCCCATAGGTATCATAATTCCTGCGGCTAGACCGCAGCTGAGACTGAACAGCCTCTTCCCTCCAACAGCTGATGAGGTCCAGCACCTCGCTGTTGCTCCACACTGAAGATCGCTATTGCGAGGAGGCATGGCACGTGGAGTCATGATCAATCAGAATGATCACCTGCAAGGATTCCCTGAGAGCACGCCACGCTTGGCTGGAGCAAACAGGAAGGGGATTTTCAAATTTCCCTGGAACTTTAAAGGGCGGGTCTGACATGTGGTCACCTGAGGACAGGGCAGAAGAGTTTGCAAGTGATGACCAGAGTGGCTCGAACGGGAATTATGGGACGGGCTGGAGGCCAATTAATGCGCAGTGGGTGTCCACATTCTTGCTGTAGTGCTACAGCAGCTGCGCTACAGCCCTTATTCCCCATGCGGAGGTGGATTACCAGGAGCGCTATAACTCCGCAGTTATAGCGCTCTACGTGACTTGCCATTGTGGACGGGGAGGAGGTTATAGCGCTATAAAGTGCCAATGTAACCATGGCCTAGGTTTCATAGGGAAGTTGAAAGGAATTGCAGTTCAGAGCACTAATTCAGCAGAGATGTGTCCACAGGGAGCATGAAATGACAATACTACTCATACACTTTAAGGTTAGAAGGGACCATTATGATCATCTAGTCTGACCTCCTGCATAATGCAGGCCACAGAATCTCACCCATGCACTCCTACAATAAACTTCTCACCTATGTCTGAGCTATTGAAGTCCTCAAAACATGGTTTAAAGACTTCTCTCACCATATATCAAGGTCCAAGAAAGTAACAGTGCTACCGGGTTTACTGCAGGGGAAGTTCCGTACGAGCTTAGACCCAGACACCTTTAATAATGTAAAACATGAGAATACTTGAGTTTTTCCCTTTGGGTTTATACATGCTTCCAGTACCCTTTCTCTTCCCTCCTATGCGTAAACTTTTTGTGGGGCCAGAGACACGCTCACCCAAGCTTTGTACAGCACCACGCGCACAGCGTTAAATAATGATGAGATCATCAAAACAAGAGTTGTTAAAACCAGAAAAAGACCTCTCCTTCTACCAGCCAGTCTTTGCAGGCTCTTCTTGGGCTCCATGGAACATGATTGTGGCAAAAGTGATGGATTTACCCCTTCAGCCTGCTTCCCACTGCGCATCCCCTTCCTCCTGGCCAGGGGAAATGGCTGGGCTCTGTTTGGCTAGCCAGGAGCTGCGGAAATGCGGATGCAGCAGCAGGGTGGCAAGCAGGGATCCGGAGAGAAGCTAAACTCCGAGCGGAATCCCTACAACTGCCCTGAGAGCTGCGTGCGGACCAGGCTGTGGCTGCTGGACCATACAGCCTGGGTGGGACTAGCGGGGGAGCAGCAGTGGTTGGGCAGGGAGTCAGTGCAGAGGGGCCCCAACGAGAGGTGGTAACTGAGCCTGGTAAATGCTTGAACAGAGACCGGACTGGGGAGAGCACCCCAGGCATTGTCCCTGAGGAGTCTTGACTGGACTGCCCAAGGGACCCAGGACAACTGCTGCTGTTCAGTTTGAATTGTAACGCTCTGAGCCTCTGAACGTAGGGGATTTGCAACCTTTTCCTTTCCTGCCAGCCTTTCCCTTAGGTGTGTCTGAGTGCTTATTGGGACCTACCAGGGTTCGTGCCTGCCAGGCCTGGCTGCTGTGTCCCGGTACTCCTGTCATGCTCCTGGCATCCTACAGGTTTGATGGTCTCTGGTGCTGAGCAGAGAAATTGTGGACTGTGAAATTACACCAGTGTGTGTTGCTTTTTGTTTGTGTTGTAAAAGCAGCATGTGAAGGGGAACCATATTTGCTGGCATTTTATGAACATGCCACTTTGAGCTTCAATGCGCTTTTAATAGAGGCTCTTTTAAGACTACACAAGTTCAAGTTCAGCCTTGAAAAACCCCATGCTTTCCACCTGAGGATTTCAGCGCTGTGGTACTCGCTGCCTCTCTGCCTGTGTGTGGGGATGTGCACAACAAGGGGCAGAAGTGGAGGGGTTTCAGATCATTCTTTAATGAATTCATTGGGCAGAAAGGGATGGCTCTGATTGACTGTCCGTTTGGTAGGCACT
>ML677352.1:46473076-46556817 GCA_007922305.1 Dermatemys mawii
TTGCGATTTGGGGTGTTTGTTTTAGTCACAATGTGGAGCCCAGCAATTGCTTTAAATCTGCAGATTTTGCAGACCATAGATTTCCTTTGAGCGAACCACTAGTAAAATCCACCTCATCACGGAGATGACACAGGTGAAGGGGACTGAAAGAAAGCTACACCGAGAGCACACCTGGAGGACTCTGTGCAGTTCCTCCAGGGAAGAGGATGGGACTGGAGGCAGGTCTGTGTTACTGCGACCTACAGCTTTGACCCAGTTTTTAGTTTCACTATTTCCTATGCATTCAGGGTAATTATTTGATTTAAGAAAATGTATCAGCTGTCTTCTGCTTGGCCCTTTGGGAACTGGGTTAGAAGGGAGCTGCTATTCTTCAGTAGCGTCCCTACAATCCTTTGACTTCTGATGTTTGTGTAAAGCCTGTTTCCCTTATGGGTTGCCATCTTTTCAGTCCTGTTGATTTCATGGAATAATTCTTTACCCAACAGAGCACATGTGTTGGGAGGGATGAAAAGAGCTAAAGGTTGTAAGTCTTTAAGTTGCAGAACTTCAGTTCTTACTCCTTCCTTAATAAAAACAGAAAATCTTCCAAAGCTTGGTTATCTTCCTTAAATCATTTTCTAGCCCAACATAAGAAGAATGAACTTGGAGACTGGATCGGATCCAAATGGACTAAATCAAGTTCATTTCCAGTTAGAACTGAATCACTTTTAGTATGCAATAAATGGCTGTGCTGTTGGCCCGATTAGAGGTGTAGTTTCAGATGTTCTATGGAATGTGTATAATATTGGTGCTTACCATTTGTGGGCAGTGCTTTAAATGTTCACAGCACTTGGCAAATATTAGAAGGAACTTTCCCCGTTGTGTATGGAACAAATAACTGCCAGACTTCCAGTTTAAAATCTCTGAATGCCGTCTCTCCCTCTCCCATTCCCTCCACCTTTTACTGGACTACTTCTCTAGTCAGTCTGCTCCTTCAGTCACCCATCCTCTCTCCCCCCTCATTCATACTAACCCCTTCATTGCAGCCTTAGTGCCTCTTCTCTGCCACACGCTCTCTCGCTTTGCTTTCCCAGTTTCCCAGAGTAAGCTACTGCAGAACAACATGTCTACCCTAGGGCTGTAGTTCTCAAACTTTTGTACTGATGACCCCTTTCACAAAGCAATCCTCTGAGTGCGACCCCCCCCTTATAAATTGAAAACACATTTTTATATATTTACTATCATTATAAATGCTGGATGAAAAGCAGTGTTTGGGGTGGAGGCTGACAGCTCATGACCTCCTTTGTAATAACCTCATGACCCCTGCCCGAGGGGATTGCATCAGTGCAGCTACACTCGTGCAAAATCACCCCAGTGCAGGCAAGTCTTTCCACTCCCTATCCCACATCATCTCTCCGTCCCTTTTTCTTCGCATGCATAGGTAAGAAGGAGAAAGATCAGAGAGAGAGGTGAAGATGGAATACGGGGATCTCTGTGCCCCCTTTTCCCCTGTCACTAGTGAGTGCCCCCAGAAGGGGAATCCAAGCTTCGGCTGCCCTGGATCCCCAGCGCTGTGTTAAGCTCCTAGAGCAGCGTTTCTCAAACTTCTGAGAACCGCGACCCCATTTTCATTCGGCGGCAGCCGCGGTGGACCCTTGTATGTCTGCTGAAAAGCCGCTGAATGAATTACTTCCGCATTTGGCGGCTATTTTTGGCGGACATGCCGAGCGCTCCTGAAATAGCTCGGTATGTCCGCTGAAAAGCCACCGAATGCGGAAGTAATTCATTTGGCAGCTTTTAAGCGGCGCCGGGAGCTTGCAACCCCCCTGGGAGCGCTCGGCGACCCCCATGGGGGTCGTGACCCCCGGTTTGAGAAACCCTGTCCTAGAGCCTCCGCACATTGCAGCACTGGTTTCTCCCTGGCTCATTTCCAGGGCACTGACTGTGGAAATGGGGCTTTTCAGCCAATGTGTTCTAAGCCCCCCAGGTCAGCACTGCCCGAGGTACCCCAGTCTCTTAGACACTCTGCCAGAACTGCACCCAAAGGCTGGAGTTACAGTGCAAGTCTCTTTGGATATGTATATTTTGCACAGCCTAACACTTTTATGCTCTGTTATACTTATCCAGCGTCTGTGACCTTGCTCTCTCCTGGCCTGAATTTCCTCCTCCTGTGTGGCCCCTGGTCCTGTGTTTCTCTTAATTTTTAAACTCCTCCTGGTCTCCTGACCCTTTCTGTTCTTCTTTTGATAAATTTCCAGTGGTACCTTATTGCCTCCCTTCAGAGGAGTCACCTAAACTGTGTTTTCCCTTATGCATGCAGCTTCCTTTTTGCACAACCTTTGAGGTTTAAGTACTGTTGTCAACCTTAAGTATTTTGCTTTGTATCTGTCTGGGGCTATCTGCAACAGGCCTCATCTGCAATAATGGATCCACATACATACAGACATTCACAGTACAGCACTCTTTCATAACACAATGTCACAGTATCAATCAGAATTAAACTGTACAGATCCATCACTCACCCACTTCCATTCAGCCAGTAGCTGTGGGAATGGCCAGGAGGAACTGCCTACCTAAGTGGAGAACATAAGAATAGCCATTCTGGGTCAGACCAAAGGTCCATCCAGCCCAGTATGCTGTCTGCCGACAGTGGCCAATGCCAGGTGCCCCAGAGTGAGTGAATCTAACTGGTAGTGATCAAGTGATCTCTCTCTTCTGCCATCCAGCACCACCCTCTGAAAAACAGGCTAGGGACACCATTCCTTACCCAGCCTGACTAATAACCATTAATGGACTTAACTGCCATGAATTTATCCAGTTCTCTTTTAAACGTCGTTATAGTCCTAGCCTTCACAGCCTCCTCAGGCAAGGAGTTCCACAAGTTGACTGTGCGCTATGTGAAGAACTTCCTTTTATTTGTTTTAAACCTGCTGCCCATTAATTTCATTGTGTGGCCCCTAGTTCTTCTATTATGGGAACAAGTAAATAACTTTTCCTTATTCACTTTCTCCACGCCACTCATAATTTTATATACCTCTATCATATCCCCCCTTAATCTTCTCTTTTCCATGCTGAAAAGTCCTAGCCTCTTTAATCTCTTCTCATATGGGACCTGTTCCAAACACCGAATCATTTTAGTTGCCCCTCTCTGAATCTTTTCTAATGTCAGTATATCCTTTTTGAGATGAGGAGACCACATCTGTACACAGTATTCAAGATGTGAGCGCGCCATGGATTTATATAAGGGCATTAAGATATTCTCCATCTTATTCTCTATTCCTTTTTTAATGATTGCTAACATGCTGTTGGCTTTTTTGACTGCCACTGCACACTGCGTGGATGTCTTTAGAGAACTATCCACGATTACTCCAAGATCTTTTTCCTGATTAGTTGTGGCTAAATTAGCCCCCATCATATTGTATGTAGAGTTGAGGTTATTTTTTCCAGTGTGCATTACTTTACATTTATCTACATTACATTTCATTGTCCATTTTGTTGCCCAATCACTTAGTTTTGTGAGATCTTTTTGAAGTTTTTCACTATCTGCTTTGGTCTTAACTATCTTGAGCAGTTTAGTATCATCTGCAAACTTTGCCACCTCGCTGTTTACCCCATTCTCCAAAGCACTGTCTGCAGCAGTAGGCTTTTTGCTGGGTAGAGAGCATAGGCAGTCAACTACAAAACCAGCTGCGGAGCGATGACACTTATAACATCCCTGGGAATCAGGGAGGTAGAGTGTATTGTTATTCCCATTTTACAGATGGAGGAACTGAGGCAGAGTAAGTGATTTGTACAAGGTCCGACAGTGAGTCAAAAGTGGTTCCCTGTCTAAAAATGTAGATGCTGGATGAAATTCTCTGGCCCATGTTATGCAGAAGGTCAGACTTGATCATCATATATCACTCAGGCCTAAAACACTCTTAATCCTGTGCTCTCACTATTAATCTATTCAGCTGTGTAGCCTGGGTAGAAATGTTTCAGTCATTAGTATTCTGTCTCGAGGGTAATCAGCTGTAACACGTGCTCTGCTGAGAGGCATTGTTTATCAAACAGTTTCATGGTTGTACCAACCAGTGTTGTATGGCATTCTTAATGAGTATTGTTTCAGTTTAAAGAAATCTAGAGAGTTGGCTTTATCCTTTTGTTTTATCACTTGCATCATATCTAGGAGTTGGGAGACAGAGATTCTGAATTATAATATCCTGAAGCCTTTATTTCTGACCCATTTGCATCACAATCAATTACGGTATATCAAGCCACCTTCCCATTGCAGGAGCTGTACAAATGCAGGGTCTCTTTGGAAGCAAGTGTGTGTTAAATAGCTAGGTGCAAAAAATAATATTCCTTATGTCATTTTTTAAAACTTTCTCCCATCGACTCGTGGTAATGTACTACTGGAATTACTTTGGGAATAGGACATTTCCACTCTTTATAGGTGTCCTAAGAAAGCAAGTTACGTCTTTCCTCTGTTGTCAGTAGCTAATGTTCTAGCGTAGTTTGGGGGAGTCCAGGACTGCTGCAGGTGCCATCTTTTGGATGAAATATAAAACAGTCCCAGTCTCACACGCTCATGACACATTTTGTAAGACGAGCAGTATTAACCCGTGTCCCTGTTAAATTCCAGTTCGGGTAAATCCCATCTCTGCCAATTTCCATTCCTCCCAAAGTTTCCTTTGGATAGAGTATTCCCTGCTAGTTGTAAACCAGTCTTCCAAACTTGTCATGAAAACTTACCAGCCCAGGCACAAAATCTGTTACTGCTGTTTTACTCACCCATCCAAAGACATGTCTGGGCTGAAGAGGATGGGGGGTGAATAGCATTTTGAAAGGTTGTCCTTCAACGGTGTCACTGTGCACGGTAACAGCTACTGCCTGTCAGCCTAGAGGTGGCAGCATTTCTCTGGTGGGCAAAGTGCTCCTTGGTTACAAGTAGGTCCATTCATTTTGTTACGTGCTTTTGGACCTCTTTGGATTAAAGGCAGTGTGTCAAATAGAGGTCATTAAGTGCATGTGATTTTTGAAGAGCTCTGAAGTAGCACTGGTCTCTTTTTTCACTGGTAGTTTTTCCAGCCAAGAGCTGTACTGTAAATGAGCCATACATTTTATATGGATTTTCCTTCTTTAAAAAAAGGAATGCCTGAGATATTGAAAGGTTGGCTAGCAGCTTTTGCTGTAAGATTTCTGTTAGCACTGAGTTGTACATTGCTTTCACATCCCCAGCTTTACGTGAGAACGGCATCTCTGTGTAAACAGTCGAGGAACTGTGCTGTACATTTGGAACAGGTGCTGACCCTGTGAGAGAGTAAGAACACAGCACGTCGTGCAGGCGATATGAAAGACCTGTTACAGAATCGAAGTGTTGTATGTCCTTGAGTTAAGAAGAAGATTGAGTGAGGAATGTGATGCATACTTAGAGCATTTCATGGTGTGTTTTAAAGGGGAACAACATGACTACGGGATTCCTATAGATCACATCAATTAGTTCAAAGGTCAGAGGCCAGATTAATCATTGCAGATGTGAGTGCCTTTTCCTTAGGACAGTGCTCAGATTAGAGTTAGAATATGGACAACTTCAAATCCTTGGGCTTCATCAAGGGTATTTCTGCTCTCCATCCGCAGCTGCATGAAGTTGTGGGGAGAGGCCACAGGATTCCTCATGCTCAGCTGGTTTATTTGTGAGGTGGTGGGGTTAATGTGGCAATATCCCATGCTTAGCAGAGAGATGTTACGGCTTTAAACGTTCTCTGGGCTCCTTGTAGATTTATGGTTTTGACTCCAGACGGGCATTACCTCGCTGTCAGTGGAAGAGGGAAGCTGGTTTGGTATCATCTCTCTTAATTAGTTTGCAGTTCAAATAAGTGTCCGTTTTTTCCCTTCAAACAAGAGGAGTCTCCACAATCAGTGGCTGATTTCCCTGAGGGAGGAAATCCTCAGAGAGAGGGGTTATCGGGAAGCTCCGTTTTCAAAGCGGTGGGAAGAGAGATGTCTGTACGAATGCCCTGAGTGGTGTTTGAAGAGCTGCATGCACAGGTTTTTCTGACTGCTCATGGGGGTTTTAGAGCAGACTCATCCAAACACAGGATTTTATAGAGCTGCCTGCACTGAGCGCTAGTTTGACAAATGAAGTAACTTTTTTCATACATTGCAAGCCTCCTTTTTTCATTCCCCATCTTCCCCAACTTCTCATAGCTTCCCCAGTGTAGATTTCCCTCCAGTGAGCCACTCAGACCTCATCATTCGATCCTTCAAACACTTACTGTCACGCAAGGCGCTTTGTGAGCAGCCCCATTGACATCCGCGGAAATACGCACGGTAGTAAGCACGGTCATAAGAACATAAGAAAGGTCATACTGGGTCAGACCAAAGGTCCATCTAGCCCAGTATCCTGTCTACCCACAGTGGCCAGTGCCAGGTGCCCCAGAGTGAGTGAACCTAACAGGTAATGATCAAGTGATCTCTCTCCTGCCATCCGTCACCCCCCTCTGACAAACAGAGGCTGGGAACACCATTCCTTACCCAGCCTGGCTAATAGCCATTAATGGACTTAACCTCCATGAATTTATCCAGTTCTCTTTTAAACCCTGTTATAGTCCTAGCCTTCACAGCCTCCTCAGGCAAGGAGTTCCACAGGTTGACTGTGCCCTGTGTAAAGAACTTCCTTGTATTTGTTTTAAACCTGCTGCCCACTAATTTCAATGGGTGGCCCCTAGTTCTTCTATTATGGGAACAAGTAAATAACTTTTCCTTATTCACTTTCTCCACACCACTCATAATTTTATATACCTCTATCATATCCCCCCTTCATCTCCTCTTTTCCAAGCTAAAAAGTCCTAGCCTCTTTAATCTCTTCTCATATAGGACCCATTCCAATCCCCTAATCATTTTAGTTGCCCTTCTGTGAATCTTTTATAATGCCAGTGTATCCTTTTTGAGATGAGGAGACCACATTTGTACACAGTATTCAAGATATGGGCGCACCATGGATTTGTATAAGGGCAATAAGATACTCTCCGTCTTATTCTCTATCCCTTTTTTAATGATTCCTAATATCCTGTTTGCTTTTTTTGACTGCCGCTGCACACTGCATGGATGTCTTCAGAGAACTATCTACGACGACTCCAAGATCTTTTTCCTGAGTAGTTGTAGCTAAATTAGCCCCCATCGTATTGTATGTATAGTTGGGGTTATTTTGTCCAATGTGCATTACTTTACATTTATCCACATTAAATTTCATTGTCCATTTTGTTGCCCAATCATTTAGTTTCGTGAGATCTTTTTGAAGTTCTTCACAGTCTGCTTGGGTCTTAACTATTTTGAGCAGTTTAGTGTCATCTGCAAACTTTGCCACCTCATTGTTTACACCTGATCCAGCAGCATTGTGTTCAGTGGGAGTTTTGCCATTTCATATCAGTGAGGCAGGATCAAGCCCTACGTTCAGTAGTAGTTGCTGGACTAAAGTGTTGCTCAGTAGCTTGGTGCAATTCGTAGGTTACGTGTATGACAAAAGAATTCAAACAGTGGAGGTTACAGTCACTCCCCATATAATGCTCTGCCCAGAGAAATGGCTGGAAAGTTTTTTAACAAACAAACCGGCATTAATTATTTAACACTTACCCAACTGCAAATAGCTCCTCCTAGCAAATACTGTGCTACTTTGATGATACAATTAAAGGCCTACTGCCTTATCTTTCCAGGCTGATAAAGCCGGGTGTATCAGTGTTCAAGACATGGATTATTCAGTATTTTTCTCTCCCTATCAGCTGGTCCTTGAGCCTGTGACCCATTCTTCATACTCTTGTAAAGATTGTAGCAGGATGCCATCCTGCTTTTGATCTTTGTTACCACATGCTCGTTTGAACTGGTGATGGAGTTTGCTGCCCTGTGAATCGATTAGATTACTTGCCTCTTTTTACTTTCATCTGAAGATAACCTAGGCTTAAACACTAATACATTAAAAAGATATTTTTTTCCTTAGTGGCCTGTTATGATAGTCATATTATCAGTCTCGTTTAGCATGGCTGTCCTCACCACAGGGTGCTTAGACCAGAGCTACATTTGAAGCCGTGATTATAACGTAATCTATGGCTCTGTTCTGTTGCAAATCACTTAGGTGATCCCTGGACCACAGGAGACCTCATCAAGAGATCTCTCTGCTTTAGCCAGCTTATTGTTCCTTTCTTGTCCATTTGTGCCAAACTGTACGCTAGCGTGGATACACCATCAGCTTGTCTTGCTGATGGAGCAGATATTATTTGATGGAGTTGTGAGCAGGATATTCTTTTGCTTCTGGCTGTAAAGTGTGCAGGACTGTCATTTTGCAGTAATGATACTTGGCCTTAAATATATTTGTTTCAAAATGTTGCACAAAGATCAGCGTAAACACTCACAATGCCCTAGGGAGGTGGGTACTGTTGTCTCCATCGTGTTGTTGGGGGAATGAACACCCAGAGGTGGTGACTGACCCTGGTCCACACATCAAGTTAGTGTCAAAGCCAGTATTAACTGAGGAGTTCCTGGTTTCTGCTCTTCAGTCTGAGCCATATAATAGGGTCAACTGTCTCCTGAGCGCCCCCTCGTGGTCAGAGATCACTCTGCAGCATCCTGCCTCTGTTTCCCTCTCTTCAGGACCTCTTAAGAACGATACATAGGCTTCTCTCTGGGTTAAAGCCGTGCCTGCCTGGGACTGGTTTAATAACACAAACAGTTCAAAAATCCTCAGGGTCCCAAATTAAAGTCCATCCCCCCAAAAGCTCAAATTTAGCTCTGGAGTTTTCTATCCAGAGCTCCTCTTCCCAGTCTGTTCTCACAGCCCATCCTCCCAGCTCTTCCTAGCTGGAACTCAGCCATTTGGCTCTGGCCTCGAGGCCCAAACCCAGTCTGGGTTCCCCCGGGACTCAGGAGCCTCCTACTCACTGGACTCTGGCCTCCAAACTCTGCTGATGTCAGTGTGTTCCCTGCAGGAGCCTTTCTCTGTGCAGTTTCCTCAGCTTCTCTCCCTTCTTTGCAGCTTCCTGCTGCTCTTTGTAGGGCAATCGCTCCTGATCTCTCCCAGGTGTGGTTTCATAGTAATCAGGGTTGGCTGGCCCTAGGTCTTCCAGCCCTTAGGGCGAGCCACCCAGGTAGTATTTACTACACCTTTATAGCCCATGGAGCCTCAACTCTTCACCTTTGCATTTACGGGTGATTACCAGGCCATGTGCATTCAGGAAGGGGAAACCCAGTGTTGTGTAGGGGAATTGAGCTTTTGGAGTTAAACTCAAAAGCTAGGAATTGACTCGCGTTGGTTTTCCCTGCTTTTCTCACGGCTTTGTTTTCTGTCTTTCTGTTGCTCAGCTGTCCTTTCCCTCTTCCTTTCTCACACATCTGTTGCTTCCTCCTATAATTTCTCTTGGTTCCTCCCCCCTCTCCTCCCCGCTTGCTCCTTTTCCTTTCTGTGTGTCACCTTTATATATATATATATGGTCCTGGCCTTTTGCAAACCTGGTTTCAAGAGAGAGACTATCAGAATTCTCCATCCTACACAGAAAGGAGGAAACCTTTCCCAGGATGCTGTGCAAGAGGGAATCCTCTGGCTTTCAAATGCAAGACCTTAAAACTAGTGGGATTCCCTATCCTCATTGCATAGAGAAAATGCTATTAGGGCTCCCTTTCATAGCCACATGCAGCCCACTGATAACATCAGTCCTGGAGCATTACTAGGTGAGCTCTTGTTTTTGTTAGTGAAGTAATCCCCTCCAAGTTTATACACCAGTTTTTAGTGTAACACACTTTACATTACTGTAAAGTGCTACTTTGTTATTGTAAGAGCATTTCTTTACAAGTGGGATGTTAAGATAATGTATATTTAGTTCATAATACCTTTAGCTTGAGCTGAATGACACACTTGAGAAATGCTCCTAAATTAAAGTAGAATTGTTCTGCTTATATGCCTTAATAGCCCAATCCAATAAATAAGAGACATACACAGAAAACCATTTTCAACAGAACACTCTGTTCACTGTAGTCAGGTATAAAGAAATGTTCCCTGCATACCAGTGTTGTGGGTTTCTGTCATGTTCTCCACAGAGAAGTCCTCTTTCCACCTCATCCCAAGACAACTGGCCGAGTTATAAGTGATCCTTTTCCTGGCCTATCTGACTAATAACAGTAAAAAGGCAAGTGCTCTTGGTCCTGGTGAAAGCAGGACAAAGTTGTGTGCGGGGAGGGGGGAGTACACACTGGTAGGATGTGTTGGGTCAAGCTTCAGAACTGATTTCAGACATCAAAGGGGCAAGAACTAAAAATAAAGTCAGGTTCAGGTGTGGATGAGAGATTCTCTCCTCACTAACCCTTCTTGGTTGATGAGTCTCGTTAAAAATATCTTCCCCAACTTGATAGTGTTTTATTGTCATCGACTAGCTAGCACAGTCCCCGCGTTCTGCTCTGGCGATAGGAAAGATGATCAGACATCCCTCTCCTTGTGCCAGAATGTTTTTGAATGAGATGAGTTTAGTATGGAGAGGAAAGCAAAATCAACGTGCAATGCCAGAATCCTCAGCGTACATTGCAGTACAGGGCTTCACACCGTCTTTAAAGGGAAAGAGGATGCGCAGGGGGAAGGAATAAATGGGCCTCACTGCTCTAGAGGATGTGAACTGTCCCTTGTTCTTAACACCGATTCAAATCAATAGAGAATACTGAGAGTTCACTGCTACCCGTTATAGATAGGACCTGCGCATTCACAGCTGGTCAGCCTGGGCCAGTGATGAGAGAGTATTTGGCCTTTTCTATGTGACTACATCACATAACCATGTGCTCCATACTGGAGCTGTGACCTAATATGGTGTTCCAGTGGGTAAGGTGAGCTGCCTCATTCTCTCAAAGCCTCTCTCCCAATGTGGTGCTGGAAGAAATACAATGGTTGCCTCCTGGAAGTGAGTCGTGTTCATTAGAGGAGTCTGACACTAAAGGGGGCTGAAGCTGCAGTGCCCCCAAGTTAGTCTTTAAATGACTGTACTCTGACATTACCTGCTGTAATCTGTAGCAGGCTGGGCCCGTTACCTTGGCTTTCTCCCTGGCAATGTACAATCTCAGCTTCCAAAGGAAATGTAGCAGGAATAATGACTTGTGGGGGAAGTGTTTTCCTGCGTAGTCAGGCAGTGCAGAGCCAGCAGGTGTCCATTTATAGACAGATTCCAGTGAAGGCAGTGATCACTGTTCACCTCTTTGTTAAGCCTGCAGTAGGTAGGTAGCAATACATTTGCCCCTTGTAAATTTTTACTATCCAGTGTTTTAACAACAAGGTAGGCTCTTAAAAATGGCTGTGGAATGCTGTGGTGTGAGTTCCCTGTTTTCTTTTGCCTTCCAGGCATCCTCGAATGCACATCAGGACAGGGCTGGCGGATGCCCATCTATACTGCCTGAAGAAGTACGTGGTGGATTTCCTTGCAGAAAATAGGTAAGGAATGGGCAGAGGGAGGTGGGGATGCCAGACGTTTGTGATATGTAGCTGCCTATCTGCAGGGTTCTGTAAAACCCTGTTTTGCATCTGTTTCTAAAATCCAATAACTTGTCCTAACACTTAGCTGTACTTTAAAAAAATCTCTGATTTCTAACCAGAGCCTTAGTTTTAAATCTTGCAACAGCAAAATAAAAAAGCAGACAAATTCGCCTCCATTCTGATAATCTCACCACATCCCTTGCTTCTACCTACACAGCTGTACTTCCTACGTATTCATTTCTTCTAGGGTTTCCTCACTGGGTAGAGATGTAAACATATTTCACGCCTATTTCTTTTGCTCCAGCACAGGCTCGGTAACCACCTTTTCTCTCCCCCTCCCCACCCACTAACCCTGTAGGCAGGCTATCTCTGTAGCATCCAATGTTCTTAGTTTGTAGTGTTCCCATGTGGAAACTCTGAGACCACCCACCAGGGGTAAGTAAACCATCCATTTATGGAAAAGGAGAGTGATCCTAGATATAACATTTCATGAAACAGGAAAAAAAAAAATCAATGTGTTTACCTTAAACCAAACACAGCTAGTAGTTCAGCCTGGGGATGACTTTCAGTTCCTAGGTCGTCTATGGCATCTGTCATGCCCAGTACAGATAGTGAAAGTTCACTAAGTCTCAGGTATATGTTCCCCCTTTGAAGTGAGACTGAGGCTAAAGGTCATGACTAGATGTTGAATTCACAGACATATTTCTTAGCAGAGAAACTGACAGGAGAGAGAACATTGAGGAAGGAAGGAATTTCTAGTGGCCTTGATCATGAAGGAAGGCACTAATACAGGTTCTTACGACATCCGCCCTCTTTCTCTTGGATATTTAGTTGGAGGTTCCACATGTGGAAGGTTTGCAGGATCAGGGCTGTATGTGTGTGCCTTTTAGATGGAAAATCAGTGAAAAATCCCCAGGGGACACTCTCACTGCTTTTGAATGTAGTGCTTCTCTATTGCTGGGGCTGGTACTTGGGCACTGGAAACAAATCTGCAAGATGGAAATGCTTGATTGGCCACGTAATTGGTACTTGGAGCAGTCAAAGCTCCCAGTGCTCTGTTAGAGTTCGTTTTAGAAGGCAGGTGGCAATTGTGGAGTCATGTTTGTGGGCCACATGACATCAGAGTGAAACATAATTTGCACCGTTCTTTCCAAAGTGAACACACAGGACCACATTTTTCACAAAGGCCTCAACCCATGTAACTGTACAGGTGCAAATGATGATGTCAGGTATGTCATGCCTTTCACTACCTCACTGTCCATATTGTGTCCTTGTCTGTTTCTTGTCTTAAACTTAGCTGGTAAACTCTGGGCCATTCTGTTATATGTTTGCACAGTGCCTTGTATAACTCGGTCCTGGTCTCTGTGTGCTGTACAAACAACAATTTCAGAGGGATAGAAATCAGCATTTTTTCTTGGCATCCATAAAAGGCCTGTGCAGAATTAGATAATCATTTTTGAAAATTTGTCTCAAAATATTTTTAAGGCTTTATGCTACTTTCTATGAAGCCAGGTAGGTGGAGGTTTGACTTCAGCAAGAGCGGGATTGCACTTTCTGTTACGAAAATGCCAGATTCTGTTCTCCACACCTGTGACTGCTCCCTGTCCTCTTAAAACAGCTCTTCATTTGGGCAGTTATCATTGCTTGTCTTTTATCTGTAGGCTGAGCGTGCCCACATCTCTTTAACTAGGTCTTATTTTCTAAGCCCTTTCAATTATAATTGACTTCTTGGCTTCATGTATCATACCATTTAATTAACATTTTCAGGACTTGATAGCAAAACTCAGATTACCAACCACAGGTGGCTGCTAGTTTATCTTTATTCAGCTACGTGTTTATTATTCAACCAATAACCAACTGCGAGAAAGCCAGGCAGGGTACAGTATTGCCATGCTTGGAAAATGGGATTCCTGCCACAAGGAATAACCCAGGTTTTCAGGCTTCCAGCATTGGTGGGCATTCTCAGCTTGTTTTTCTTTTCTGGGGGAAGGGAAGGACAGTGCATACTCAGAGATCTTTCCATGCTCAGTAGCAGTATTCCAGGACTTTTGAAAGATCCTGTAGAATATTTTTGCCTCAAAAGTACTGACGTTGATATGATTGTTTTTTTAAATATGTTGTTTTTCAGTCCAGAGAAAACTTTCATTAAGATTTTACTTCTCTTCAATTCCATGCTGGGGCTGGAGAAGCTCAGCTGCCTTGTTTAAGTTTGAGTGTGGTTAAAATTAACAGCAGGGCCTGAAGTGAACACTGAAGCTGTTGTACTGTGCCAGGAAGCACTGACACAGTGTACTTCCTTGGTATTGCAGTATTTACATTGGGTGTATATTGGAACCTGAGCACGAAATGGGAGGAATAACTTGTCTTTTTTCATTGTTGCAGTATCCGTGAGGGGATCCACATTTTGTTTTCATTGTATTTTAACATACACAAGCAGAAAATACCTTGCCTAGCAGTTAAAACCTCAGCTTCCAGGGCCAGCAACAGTGCAGCATGTTGCAGAGGGAGATTATGATTACTGGCAAATTGCGGGATCGCCTGGGGAACAGTCGTGGTGGGGTGCACAGAGTGCCTGTCATTCCAGATAACAGAAGGGCCTGGTCTACACACAGAGTAGCACCAATTTAATTGAAGATGTGAGTTTTAAACTGGTTTAATTATATCACTGCATTTTTTGTGGGGGGTGCACGTGAATCAATTTGAATGTCTTAAATTGGGCTACCTTAAATCGGTTTGCAATCCATTTAAAATCATCTGATTGAATACACTGAGTTGCAGTTTAAATAAACTGGTGCATTCATTGTATGTAGACAAGTCCAAAGTTGCTGAGCATCAGCTATAAAAGGGGAAGTATCCTTTAACAGCAGCTTAACCAATTCACAGTTGGTTGAAGTATGACTGTTGCTTTGGATATGAGAGGGTCACACTCGAGAGAAGCCATCCAGTAGTGCAAGATTTTTAGAGAAGATGCTGGTCTTGTGGTTCAGAAACAGGATACAGTTTCAGGATTCCGGCATTCTGTTAGCAGCTCTACCACGAACTTCCTTCATGACCTTGGGCAAGTCCTCTCATTTCTCCGTGTCTCAGTTTCCTCCTC
Organism: Dermatemys mawii; assembly: GCA_007922305.1. Taxonomy (NCBI): domain Eukaryota; kingdom Metazoa; phylum Chordata; order Testudines; family Dermatemydidae; genus Dermatemys; species Dermatemys mawii. The sequence goes on from ML677352.1 coordinate 46,487,632, forward strand.
TGCCCGGGACTATTGGGAGACTAAATTAATGTTTATAAAGTGCTTAGAACTGTCTGAGGGAAGATGCTATGAAAGGGCAAATTCTTATTAATCAGTCCATAACTCAGCTCATAGAATTTCAGACTTGAATATATTAAATGTGATCGAGTAACTGCTAGAAGTTCAATTATGTTCTAGCAAAGTCTGTTGGCAAAGCAAACAAGTTTGAGAGTTTCTGAAGAGCAAGGTTCTGTAGTGGGTCTGAATGATAGTTGGTGAAGACTGCCATTATTTTTGTCTGTGTATTATGTGCACATCAAATACTGCAATCTTTGGGTTCTTGCAAAGTCAAGAGATCACACCCCCTTGCTATGGTTTGTTTAAACCTGGGAGAGGTTTTTCAGGGTTTGTTTCTTCACAGAAGGAAAAACACACTTTGCATGTAGAAAAAGTAGATCTTTTTGGCAGTTAAAATGCCCCCCAAACCCCACGCATCTCTCAAACACTATCCCAATTCTGAATTCCAGTGGAATTGGTCTATAAATGTGTGACAGTCCCACCCTGCCCCTGGCACAATACACACAATACACTAAGATGGTCCAAATTTGCTGTCTTTCTGGGGGATTACTTGTAATGTAAACTTCAACAACTTGGTCTAAAATTTATCCTGAGCTTGGCTGTCCCTAGAGATTTTCCCACAGGACCCTCTGTTCCCTCTGCCTGCAAGAGATTGGAGCTAATCGGACTACCTTGGTATGGGCACCATGGTTAGTCTTCAGAATAGCCCTACATCTCTGAGCAGGATCCCTAGACCCTGATACCAGTGGGACCTTTCTATGCAGAGTCCTAACCATAACATCTGTGAGTTTTTTTCCCTTATTTTTTAAAGCCTTCTTTATGAGGATAAAGCTAACTCGAGGGCCAAATTGTTAGTGCTAGGAGACCCTCCGAGTGGTGAGGGCGAAGTGGAACAGTGCTGGCCGTGTGTTAATTACAGGAGACATCCTGCCAGTGGGGGGCTGGATGGCTCATGGTGAACACCTGCACATCTGGGAGAAGTGCATAGTATTGCTTCTCTTAAAAGGATTAGCATGCAGCAAAGGCCAGCATGCTGCAGACAGCTGCAGAGGCTTTAGCTGGCTAGGGGCATGCTCACACCCCACAGCTGGCAGGCCTCACACCCTTGGGGCTCTGCTGTGCTAGCCAGCACGGTAGCCAGTCCCCTATTCTGGCACTCTGTCCCGAGCACTAGGTTGGAATCCTGCCTTGCTGCTGCTTGCATGGGAAATGGAAAAAGAGTCCTTATTCCCTTTTCCCTTATGAGCACAGTCTGCAACAGAGGGAGAATCGGAGTCTGTGCTCTTCGAGCACGCATGCGGCATAGGCAGGTGTGAATATCAGTGCAGTACGTGCTCGAAGTTGGCTTGCTTACAATCCCCAGGAAACTTTTAGTGGAAAAATTGTGATCTACATGAAATAACACAGTAGATTTTCATTTGTTCCTTTTCCAAAATACTTCCAAAGCTCTGCCCTGGCAGAATTTCTGTTTAAAAAAAGTAACATAGCAACTTTTTTGCTTTACAGAGCTTATCATTGACCCCGCAAAACTCCATTTGTGAATTTGTACTGGAAAAGCGGAAAATGGGTGTCTGTATAATAGGTATGAATTTGTGTGCGTGCACGCAATGTGTGTTTATGGTACAGGATGGATCAATAATATCGTGTCCACAGTCAGTTACAGGCACAAAGGATAGCATTTATGGTAAATGGCTAACTACTTGATTGTCCCCACAAATGAGGCCTCAGCCTCTGGATGCTATCATTTTCACCCTTAATGGATGGTGGGCAGTAAATTAGAGGCCAAGTTGAGACCTCTTTAAAAAATATAGCCCTACTTATAATTTTCCCCCCAAATCATTTTTAATGTATATATAGTATATGAAAAAATGTGATTCTTGGCTAAGGTCACTTTTGTCAGACTTCATCCTACTGCAGATTTTTTCTGACCCCATAAAATGCATGTTCTCCTTTGAGCCCGTGTCCGTGTAGATCCCACTGGAGCTGCCCATGCACGTGAGCTCGGAATCTTTTGCCTACCAGGCTGTGTATGTGCCTGGGTCACCTCATGATCTCATGAGAAGGCTTAAAGAGCAAAACGGCCCCACGCCCTTCGATTCTCTCTTACCTCTCATGACGATGAGATGCAGGGGGTACTGTAGTTGATCCGGTTCTGACTTTCAAACCTTACTTCAGTAAAGAAGCTTCTTCCCCGATTCCTGTCTTTATTTTAAGTTTCTTTAAGAACATAAGAATTGCCCTACTGGGTCAGACCAAGAGTCCATCTCCTTCGTTCATAGTCCCCCCTTAGGGCATGAACATTAATGTTAAAGACTATGCCAGGTTCCCGTGGCTTTAAGAGATGTGGCTCCTGCCGATGGACACATTCAGTATGTGAGGAGCCTTGTAGAGATGCACATTCCTTCTCAGTGCGATCATTGCAGCAACTTGAATGCATGAGCTCGCTGAGACCTGGACCTCTGCCTGAAGATGATCCTAATGGAGAAATCACTTCTCCCAGGGTCAGGCAAGGATCCCCCTTAATCACTTCCTCCCAATAATAAAGAACAAATCCGTCTGAGTCATGACAGACAACGTAGCATACATGTTCTACATCAACAGACAAGGGGGAGCCCGATCCCACTCGCTGTGCACCGAAGCCAGGATGTTATGGAACTAGTGCATCCACTACAATATAGACATCTCAGCCTCTTACCTTCCTGGATGCCAAAACACCATGGCCAACAACTTCAAGAGACACGTTTCACGGGAACATGAATGGAAAATGAACCCCACAACACTCCACCGAATATTCAGATGATGGGGGTTCCCTTCCATCAACTTATTTGCCATGCTCCCAGAACTGCAAATGTACCCGGTTCTGTCCAGAGCAGGACTCTGCTCCCAATCCCTAGGGGATGCTTTTCTAATCCAGTGGGACAACTCACTTATATATGGATTCCCACCAAATCACTAATCCACAGAGTCCTACACAAAATACAGGAAGACAACGCCACAATCATGCTGATTGCCCCATCCAGACGAACATAGTATCCTTACCTGTTATGTCTGTCGATCTGTTTGCCACAGACTCTCCCGTTAACATGAGACCTTCTGTTGCAGGACAACGGACAAGTCCTACATCCACAACTAGAGAAGCTCCACCTGCAAGCGTGATTCCTCCAGGGTTCCATGAATGCAAGCTAACCTGTTCAGAACAAGTGAAAAATATTTTACTAAACAGCAGATGCTAATCTACACGCACTGCTTACCTGCAAAAATGGAAGCGTTTCTCCACGTGGTGTTCAGACAAACAGATCGCTATATGTACTGCACCATTACCAGCGGTACTAGACTGTTTGGTCGAATTGAAGAATTCGGGACTATCGCTAAGCTCTATCAAAGTTCACCTCTCGGTGATTAATACTTTCCATGATACAGCCGAGGGGTTTTCAGTTTTCACACACCCTATTACACAGCACTTCATGCTTGGCCTTCAAAGCCTCTATCCGGAGATACATTCCCCCACGTGGGACCTGAACTTAGTGTTCAAGAGCCTTATGAGACCTCCATTCGAACCAAAGGCAACCTCCTCCTTACTTTACCTGCCCATGAAGATGGCTTTCCTAGTAGCCATTACCTCTGTTAGATGAGTTAGTGAGATTGGTGCACTAATGGCCAACCCACCCTACACCATCTTTTTCAAGGACAAGGTCACATTATGACTGCATCCAAAATTTCTCCCCAAAGTGTCATCAACCTTCCATATCAACCAACTCATTCACCTTCCCACAGTCTATCCCAAACCGCGCACACGCTCACAGGATGTAGCACTACATACCCTAGATGTCAGATGGGTGATAATCTTCTATACGGACAGAATGAGATCTTTCCAAACATCACCGAGACTCTGTCTCCACAACAGAATGATCCAAAGGGTCAGCAATATCCAAACAGCGCCTTTTGAAATTGATATCAAACTGTATTCGTCTATGCTACGAAGCAAGGGAAATAGAACCCCATACGGGCATCAGATCCCATGCCGCACATGCCCTGGCAACTTCCATGGCTTTTCTTCACAATGTAACCGTTTCAGAAATTTGCAAAGCCACCACTTGGGCGTCAGAACATACCTTTACCGATCACTACACCATTACACAACACTCCAAGGACAATGCTGAACTTGGTCTTTTGGTCCTTTCTGCTTTGGTTACCTCCAAAGTCTCCCCATCCTTCATGGGTATTGCTCTACATTCACCTGAAGTGGAGCACCCACAGGGACAGCACTTGAAGAAGAAGAGAAAGTTACTCACCTCGTGCAGTGATTGAGGTTTTTGGAGATGGTTGTTCCTGTGGGGGTGCTCCACTACCCACCGTCCTCCCCTCTAGTTTGGAGTTTGATACGAGGACTCTATGGTAGAGAAGGAACCGAGGGGGGCTGCGCCCCCGCATGTGTGCTCACCGGGACAGCCAGGTGCCACGAGACAGCTGGCCCAGCCACGCACTGCTATGGAAAAACCTACAATCAATGGCACCAGGACGCACCATCACCTGAAGTGAAGCATTCACAGAGGGACTACTACATCTGAAAGTACCTCAGTTACTGCACAAGGTGAGTAACCCTCTCTCTTGTCTCAGCCAGCCCCTTGGCTGCTGGGCACCAAACTCTCATTTCCAATAATGAAACAAAGGTGCCAGAATATCCCTGATACTGGCTGTGTTAACCTCAGACCCAAGGTGTCGGCAGCACTCCAGGACAGAGAGACCCAGCTCTGTCCTCTGAACGGGGAAGGTGTTTCTGCACCAGGAATAAACAGCTCTAAGCAGGGAACACGTCCACCCCACAGGGAGGACTCTTGGTCGAGGGAGAAGCCCTCAGCTTTGGCAAAGGATAGCACCAAAACACCACAAGAGAAATTGAGGTGAAGAGAGTCTGGCCCAATTATACCAACTTCCTTGCTGGTGCCAGAACCTTTCATGGCACCGAGATATGCTTTTAAGCCTCCCTTGCTGCCTCCTCTCAGTACTGGACTTAGCAATGGCCCTTGCACAGGCCAATCGCATGTAGGCATTGTGAGCGGATAGCGCATGTCCAGTGCACATAGACTCTCGGAAGAATTTAGCTGAAAAACAGTCTCTTCTGAGCATGTGTGACCTGTGGGTTTTTTTGCACTCTTATAACTTGGCCAGATTTGGACATTTTTTCATGAGGATGGCAAATGACACATCCCTGACACAAAGGTAACCTTGTGCCAGATTTCAAGTCTCAGCACCAAAGCATGGAGGCGTGCTACAGCTTCTTTTTTAAAGGCCGGGAGGAGAGGGGGCGTAGTTTGTTTTTTAACATGGACAAAACAACATTTTTCCCTAATCTCATTCTTGGAAACGATTGAACTGTTTTAGCTGAAACTTTCAAAAAAAAATCCGCCTGAGGCAAACACCTGTCGTAGGTAATTTCAGCTGAAATGGTTAAAGTTTGGCAAAGTTTATAAGTAAGTGAAAGCAAGGTCTTCTACTGGACAGTGCTGGTCAACCTTAACTTTGGGTGTCACTACTTGCCTGAGATAAACATCCATGACATCTTAGGGCCTGAGTTTTCAGAAAGCAGATACCATATTGCATTTGCCCTCGTGTAGTTACTTCACTTATGCATGTGAATCTTGCGCAATTTGTGTGCACAATTGTGGCAACCGCATTTACTAATGCAAGTGGACCTTTGGCCTCAATTTCCTGAAAATCAGACTCTTGAGCATGTGTATAAAAGAAATGACCGTAGTTACCAACAGATGCGTTTCTTACGTATCGGAGCACTTCTCCTGTTCCTATTTCTTTTCAAGATCTGGGTATAGTCCTTTGTCTCTGTGCATATTAAAAACCACATTGGTGGTTTGAACCTGGCAATCTTGAATTGTTTGATGCAGGATAATCTCCTGCTTTTATTTACAGCCACTTGGACACTGGACAGTTTTGTTTCACGGCAGGGCTCCTGGTACTAACAGGGCAAATTAGAACCACAGTGAAGGATAAATATACTAGAGAGCGATAGTGTGATTACTTTGGAAGGTCTGAGTGGGGACAAATAGGCACGATAGCCTCCATTCCCGCAGTACAGTTAACTTGTCACTCACCACCCTAATGTCTCCCTCCCTCCCTGCTGAGTACTCTGCCTGCAGGGGCTTCATGAACCAGAGGGAGCTGACTGAGAGCTAAGGAAAAGGATTAGATCTTCACTGGTTTTCCTCAGGACTGTGGATCTAACAGCCAGGGTTACCAGTAGTGAACTGTTCCCAGAACTGAGGGCTAATCTCCTTTGCAACAAACTGCAATGAAAATCCAGCTTGATCTGCTGACTCCTTTTTAATGAAGCTAACTGTTGCCTTTTGCACTGCCGAAATACATGGGAATAAACAGGCTTTTTCTCCTCCCCCATGGAAAAAAACGGGACAGAAGAGAGACGACATGGGTATTGTGAAACTGGGGGTGAGGGTGAATTTGTACGAAGGCTCCTGCTTGGATGGCTGCGTGATAGGTTGTACACAGAGGCCCCTTGCAAGTTTACGTTAAGGTGCTGCAGACTAAACCAGTGCGTTTTTCCTTTTCCCCGTAAATGCCTTTTTATCATTCAGACTGTCACCTGTGTTTTCTGGCAAGAGTTGCTGGCTGGAGAAGGTCTGGCAGAGCTAAACTCCCGGCTTGGTGGTCTTTGTACGGCCTTAAAAACAGAACCTGCTCTGTGAATACCTGCAAGTTAACATGTGTCAGCCGTATGGTTGGAATGTTTTCCTCTTTGCTTTAAAGGGGGGTTTATAATGAATACTTTCCTTGTGATCAAAATGGGTAAATAAACAGCTCCTGCAGGAAGTGTATTGGATGTAGACAGAGCAAATAGATTGTAGCTCTCCAAACAAGCAAAAAAATCCCAGCCTCACCCAGCCGGGTGCATTTAAGCAATTAAAACATGAAATGTGAGTTTATCTTCTCCATTTTCCTTTCGCCTCAGACGTTGCCCCTCACCAGGTATGACAAGACTCGGAACTTGCTAGATCATCATCTTTTTCTGGTATTGATTCAGCTAGTTGATGCAAAATTCCTTTATTGAAACTTAAATGGAAAAAACCTCAGCTGTTCAAACTAGTTCTGAGCAAATAATTCTCCACAAATCATATCTCTGATGAATGCAGTTTTTCTTTCTGTGTGTGGAATATCCACAAGCAGACCTCCTTTTCTGTGAGTTTGCTTATTTGATGGCATCAGTTTAATTCTGTGTCTTGATCATACATAGATCCTTTGATATGAGAGCTCAATAGGCCATATTTGAAATTTGAGCCACGCTGGTTGGTTATGATTGGTCCAAAGTCACATGGTGTTGTTTCTGATCCCCAACTGGGTGAGCAGGCAGAAAGCTCTGTGACAAATACTTGAAAGCGAAAAATGTTACTATTTGGTTTCTGTAAATACTTGTGCGTATGGTGTTGATATTTGTTGTCCATGAGCATTTGTGCTAATAGGATTCCATAGGCCTGATCCTTAGCCGTTAACGTCAGTGGAGGCTGCGGATTGGGCCCATTAACTCGTAATGCAGAAAGGGAATTCAGAAAGGACATGAAAACGGCCAATGCTGATTCACTTAACAATTAAATCGGTTTTGATAGGATTCTTTTTTTGCATTATTCAGCTACCTGTAGCCTTAGCGATTAGCCCCCGGTCAAATTGGACTTTGTCTCCATGTATTTCTCCATGTCTCCTTAGTATTTTTTTTGAGCCAGTTATGTGATTCTATCAAGCCTGTCTCCTCCAGGCATTTTAATCTTTGTCTCCTGGACAATATTATCCAAGCCTCCCCATATCATTGTAATACCTTGTTCTTTTCCACATGGTGCCACTTGTGTGAAGTCAGGAGTTGTGCATGGGAAAGGTCCATTTACTCCTGACGTGCATTCCTTGCTTGATGACACAGTCCCCTCTCTATGACGTGACAGCATACTGTTTACAGCTGAGAACTGAGTAGCTCAATACTTTCCTCTCCCATTAGAATTAACGCTGACATCATTTCCCCCTGTTTATACCAGGAAAATAATTACCGGGGGGGGGGGTAACTAGTCCCTCCCGCCAGGGTTAACTTTGAAGCTGGCTTCCAGTTCTTTTCTCTCTACCCCAGGTCCATCACAAACAATCTGATCCACCTGTATAATCTCAATCTCCTCTCATCCAAAGCTTGATTTTTTTTTTTCTGGAAAATTAAGGAAAACTGTAACGATTCCCCCGTTTCTCTCTCTCCAAGGATTTTTCTAAAAATGTTTGGTTTGCTCATACCACTAAAGCCGTTTCTATAGAAATGACAAACATCAGTGCTCTGTGGCAGGGTTAGATGAAACAATGGGGAAATGCACTAGAGCTGACAGATGTGGTAGGAAATGACCTACTGCAGGCGAAGCCCATGGCTCCTTCAGCAGCAGTAGATATTTTCATAGCTTGTGGAGATTATGGAGATACGTTTGGTGCTTTTGCAAAAATCCAGAACAGACATTTATCGTATATACATTTATTGTGAATTTTATATTCTCACATCTATCCACTTCCTATAGAGATGTCTATATTTTGAAGTGTATACATTCTATAGGCACATCTTTTACGGTGTATTTTATATACATTTATCTAAATGTATACATATGTATCTTAAGTTTACATAATACACCATTTTTTGATATACAGACACCAGTTTGACTGGTGCGTTGTATACATACGTGTTGTCTAGGCATAATATCAGAAAGCTTCTGTTTTGATGCACACTTTGCAAATTGAGCCTGGCCCCTCAGGCACTTTGCAAACAGTGTGTGGCTCAGAGACACATGATGCGGGGGAGGCAGGGAACCGCAGGTGGGGCTGATCTGGCAGAAGGGGATGCTGTCTGGGAAAGATTGCGATCCATTACTGAGTAGTTGGTGGGGATTGCCAAACTCCCTGGGTGGCCTCCTAGGGCAGCAGAAACTTCCGCTAAAGAGCAATTCTGAAAACCTTTGGCATTCCCAGGCAAAGTATTTGGTTACCCTCTGGTGTTCCTGTTGTTTTCTGGGTGGCTCTAGGTGGGCAGAGTTAAGGGTGTTTGGGTGACCCTGGGGAGATGTCTGTGTGTGTGTGCGTGTGCATACTTTCAAATGCTTTGGACTTTTGGTTAAGAGAAGCCTTCATTTCTGTGGCTCATTTTTTAGAAAGCTACCTAATTATTTGACTGAAGTAGGTCCCTGGGAATATGACCACTGGTTTAAGTGAACCTAAATGTTGATGGAACTCAAGAACAGTTTTGCTATGTCCTGCCTTCATTCTGTCCCTTCCATAATTTAGTTCACCCTACCTTCAGGTTGTGCTGTCTGTGATCATTGCAGGTGTGCTCCCTCTGACCAATCATCACCACCAAAAGTCCTGAGATTTTTGAGCCAATCTTGGGGAGTTGAGAAATTCACTCAGAAACTTCAGTCTAAGGTCAAAAGCCTGAGGCTTGGCAGGAATGCTGAATGATGGGTGTAGAAAGAGTCACATGCAGGTTATGAAAGTAGAACGTGGTCAAACACCTTCTCAGAACGGAAGGTCCTAGTTATCAAAAGTCTGGGACAACAAGTATGGCAGCAGACAGGAGGGAACTGTCTTTCAACAGAATGTTTCTCAAAGTTTCCGTCACTTTTTTGTGGATTTTTGGCTCCTATAACATAAGACACTGACAAATTTCCCAGTTAATGTGAATCATAAAATCATAGAATATCAGGGTTGGAAAGGACCTCAGGAGGTATCTAGTCCAACCCCCTGCTCAATGCAGGACCAAACTCCAATTAAATCATCCCAGCTAGGGCTTTGCCAAGCCTGACCTTAAGAACTTCTATGGATGGAGATTCCACCACCTCCCTAGGTAACCCATTCTAATGCTTCATCACCCTCCTAGTAAAAAAGTTTTTCCTGATACCCAACCTAAACCTCTCCCTCTGCAACTTGAGACCATTACTCCTTGTTCTGTCATCTAGTACCGCTGAGAACAGTCTAGGTCCCTCCTCTTTGGAACTCCCTTTCAGGTAGTTGGAAGCAGCTATCAAATCTCCCCTCAGTCTTCTCTTCTGCAGACTAAACAATCCCAGTTTCCTCAGCCTCTCCTCGTAAGTCGTGCTCTAGACCCCTATTCATTTTTCTTGCCCTCTGCTGGACTCTTTCCAATTTATCCACATCCTTCTTGTAGTGTGGGGCCCGAAACTAGACGCAGTACTCCAGATGAGGCCTCACCAATGCCGAATAGAGGGGAATGATCACGTCCCTTGATCTGCTGGAAATGCCCCTACTTATACAACCCAAAATGCCGTTAGCTTTCTTGGCAACAAGGGCACACTGTTGACTCATATCCAGCTTCTCGTCCACTGTAACCCCTATGTCCGTTTCTGTAAAACTGCTGCCTAGCCATTTGGTCCCTAGTCCGAGATTTAAAAAACATAGATTTACTCTCTTTCTATCAAATTTTTGTAGCAAAACAGGGACAAAAATGAAAGAAGCACTAATGTTTGTTCAGTGCCCCGATGTATGCTGTGGGTTATTAGGTTAGATACAAGGAATTGCCTAACAGTTTATTGGCCCACCTTGTTACTTTGGAGTTGTTCTTTTATTGGTTAAAATTAGTCTTGGGTTAGAACAGTGGTTCCCAAACAGCATCACAAAATGTTACAGAGGGTTCTCGGGGAAAAAATTCCCTAACGGTGAACAGAGCTGTCCCTAGGGACCCCAGGCAGCACAGGGCCAGCAGCCTGGAGCCCCTGGACTTGCATGAGCCAAGCAGATCAAATCAAACATCTCTACCACACTGAGAAGATTTAAATGTCAAGACTCCATATCAGAAATGGAAAGGGAGATGGCTATGTTTTGCTGTTTTTAAAATTAAACAGACAGCTCGAGTTGTTTTTAAAATTATTATGAAGAACAAGTTTAAGCTTTGTTGTAACGTGCATTGTTTGCCTGGACTGCTCAAGACCTGAATGCTTGTGTAGGAGGAACTCTTGGAGTTGGCTTCTTAAATACCTTCATGCTGTTCCACATCTGATACTCCTTGATGAAACATAGGAACCTTTTCTTATACCAGGCTTATTCAAAGTGATACAAGGTACAGAAGTGAGATCTTGGAAGAGTGTTGCTGTTTTCATAATTTAATAAAAATACTGTAATGATAAATAATAATAATAAATAGTATGTAATAAACTTGTCATAAAAAATATATTTCCAAAATTACTTCTTTTATAATTTATACTCAAGTAAAGGAGACAATCCCTGGAAATATTCATTTTTAGGAGGGGGTTTGCGAGACTTGACATTTTAGTGAAAGTTGTTCACAGGTTGTTAAATTTTGGGAACCACTGGGTTAGAAGAAAATGAATGGGGAGAGAGGTTGTTGAGAGACGTGGGACAAAATATGTCTTAGATCGCAGTACAACACACACACGCACACACGATCATAGTGTTTAATTTTTGCTACTTTTTTTTCCTTCTGCATATAACCCACATCTAGCTCCAAATTCTTAGCATGTCTCAGAAATTCCAGAGTTTTTTGCCCTGAATCAATAAGGAGATGAGGGAAAAGGCTTGTAATTGCTTCTTCCATTGTGCTCGTTAAAACCACATTGTGGGAAATGGACCCAAACACTATCTTTTAAGTGGTGTTGAATCTGAGGCAGGTGGTATTAACTCTTTTCAGATCTTTCCTATTTCCTTGAGGAAACATGCCTGGTGTGTATATGGCAAGGGCTGTTTGCCTGCCTCTTGCATTGACATTTTAATTTGGTCCATGATATAAATATCATTTCCCTAATCCTCCTGCCCTGGCCTTGTTTTGTCTTTTTCTTCAAAGTGAGTTTTTTCTTTAGGGGAGAGTGGTGATGGAAGGAAGGGATGGGAATGGTGGCTGCTGCTCTAGTTTAGAGAATTCAAAGTGGGGTGGGGGGGAGATCTCAAGTAACTGTTTCTTTCTTTGTATTCACATGGAAATTTTTAATCTCCATCAAAGGATCAGGAGAAAATAACATTGAGATTCAACAAGGGAGCTCCCAGCTTACATGGAATTTTTAAACTTTATTTGCCTTTATCCCTTAAACGATGGGAACCATGAACTGCGTTACCTACAAGCTTCATCATTAACTTTTCTCTTTCTTCCTCCACCCCTCTGGTTTTTTCCTCTTTCCCTGTTTCTTAGATCTTTATTATCCTGTGTAAACATGCAAAGTTCGTTTTGGCCAATGCTATAATAATTCTGTAGGATTTTTTTAGTTGTGTATATGTAGACACTTGGAACTTTAGCCAGAAGTTCTGATGAGAAATATTGCACCGTATTCTACTTTTGATGTGAACCTGGACTATCTGCAGTGAAATCAATGGAATCGGTCTGGTAACAGAGGTCAGAATCTGATCCACTGCATACATAGCGCTACAAGAGCTAACATTAGACTGCTAAAAAAGTGGACAATGCTAGATAAGGAAAACACAAACAAGTTTCTGCTTTGTGGCTGTGAATCATAAACACTGTCTGCACCTATGGAAATAGCTGATTCTAGGTAAGACATGTCTCTCCCCTCTCCCCCGAGTAACTAACCCGTGGAGAAGGATGTCAGATTTTACAGATGGGTCGTGTCAACACAGATGAATTTAAAAAAAACAAAAAAAAAACGGAGTGGGGAGGTATTAACATGAAAATTCTCATTAGTATTGGTTCATGGTGTTTAATGTTAAAGGTGGAAAATAAAAATGAATGACAGTCAGTAAATGGGACCGACACTTCTGTTACAAACTTTTCCAGCAAGTGAAAAATAGCCCAAGGAAATAAAGGCGGTGGGTGCTGCCATTCCTGCGGTGGGTCAAGCCAATGGCACCATCCTAGCACCTAGACTTAATGCATTTTTGAGAGGAGGAAAATGCATCAAATGATGTGTTTAAATAGGCAGTGTGTGGTTTGTGATTTCTTTTCATTAGTGATGTTAAGGAGTATTGTGACACAGGAGATCAAGGTTCTTCCCATTTTTGGTTAATAAAAATCACGCAAACCCAGACTAAATTCCAGTTTAGCTGATCATATTCTGCCTCCTTCACTCCACCTTCTGCTTCAGCTGGAACCATTGTTCTTCACTTCCTTTTATGTAATGTTTTCGCAAGCTATAATGCTGCCATGTTCCAACCAAGAGGTGACTGCATTTGAAGGCTTAAAGTGATTCTTTTGTTTGTGTGTCTGTGTGCATTCATTTTGTGTGTTGTGTAAAAATGTACATGTGTGTGTGAGAGAGAATATATGAAAATGCACAGCATAATCTGGGCACTCAAAGAACCTTGACTTTACTCTGTCATGGACTCCTCTAACTTTCTGTATACATGTAGTTAAAACTCATGGAGATCTTGTGCAAAGACTACATTTGAATAGTGTTTTGGAGAATTAATGGTAGTTTTTCTCCTTACTCTTCTTCATAACTGAAAGTTTCTCCTTTAGCAGAAACCTAAACTCTGCCCTATACTGACACCATGCAAAAACCATGATGATGATGATTAAGGCATTCTAGTATGGGGGACCCTGATTAATTTAAAGTGATTTTTAATGGCACATTGGATTTTCTGTCCCCGCCCCATAGTGTCATTAGAGGGCAGAGTTAAGGTTGATTGGATGCTCTAACTATTCTGTTCCATACCTTAATGTGCTTGGATTTTTTAACAGTGAACTTTAATTGTGCATTTCTTAGGTTTAGAATGCCTTGGTTTTGGGGTGATTACAACATCCTGGTATTATAGTTTACCCTAAGTTACTGATATTGCTCTCAACAACTTTAACTCCATTTTATCCTAGTTTTTGTTTGGACATTTTGTTTGTTTTAAAGATTTCATATGCAAATCACTCGAAATTCCACTTGTCTCTTGCACCTCCTTATGTTCCACACACCACCAAATTCCCCCTGCCCATGTATCCCAACTTCCCCTTCTCTCTACATCGCCCTGCAAACACATCAATACACCTTTGTTTCCCCCTTCCTCCTGGCCTGCCCGCGGAGTAGCTTTTGAAGATATTTGGGATTAATGATCATCTTTTTGGCTGTTATTTTTCATAACTGCAAGTTTGAGTCATTATGAGTTGACCCCTTTCAAAAGAGCCACCATCTCCCAGTGTTCTCAGTGGGACTGGAGCTCCAATATTTTGTTCACTCTCTTTACATTTGATAGAGTAGCAGCATTTCTAATACTTGGGCAGCTGTACTGAAATCCTACTTTCTGCAGAGATGAAAGCAGACAGATATGAAATTGTAGGGAATGGAAGATGAAAATGGCTTGTTACTTTAATTACAAATTATAGAAGTCTGTTTGTTTTAGCAAATGTTTCTTAAAAGCAGGTACATTTGCTTCTTATCCCCCATATTTTTCTGTTGGGTGTCAGAACTCAGTCAATCAGGCATGGCTCTTGTCAGACTTTTTGCCTTAACTTTGCATTACCCCTCACTTTTTGACTCTTGAAATAGTAGAGGTTTCCTTATGTCATTTTCATTGTGTGTTTCCGCCTGCCTTGGTGCTTGAGTCAGGGCGATACAGACACCGTGGTGATAGACTAGGAAAGATTCCTTTCCTCAAATTTAACAAGCTTATCCTTTCTTCTCTGACTCTTTACATAGGCTCTTGAAACAGCTGTTTAGGATTTTATTATTATAAGAATATTTTTTATAGCGCTGGACCAGAAACCCTTTCTTCTTTAATTTTCCTGAATCTATATGCAGGCCACTTGGCCGCCTCCCAAATTCTTGTTAATTTTTTTTTCCTGAGTAAGGTTTTTCAGACCTAATCCTTCTGTCTTTCTCATTCCTCACCTTCATTCTTGCCCCAGCCAGATGTTTGTTTGCCACTTTTCAGAGTCTCAAAAAGTGTTCTTACATGGTCACTTTGAGTAGCCACATTTGCAAAACATGTTGAGAGAAATTTCAAAATCTTGATTGCCAAATGCCTCACTGCTAATATTTTAAGCAAATTCCCTTTAACAGTTTAGTTAAATCCTGTTTAAATAGTGTGAGAGATATTCTATAGGTGACTGGAGTTAGGCCTACCTTTTAAGTGAGGAATATGGATTGCATTTCAGAGAATGCAGGGAAGATTGTGAAAGTATGGCCAGGAAAGAATAAAACATCCAAAATAGGACAAAACTTTGTCTTTTCCCATTTCCACCTCTTTCACATCCTATTCTGTTGTGTTGTTCCACTTCAGACTGTTTAAGACTGTGCCAAATACTCAGATATTTTATAGGTAATGGATCCCATAAATGCCCTGGCCAGCCTGTGAGGGAAAAACATGATTGTCGGTTTTGGACAGAGTATAAAACCCAAGCAGGAAATTGTTGCTGAATGGCACAGCTGCAGGCAAACATTTTAAGCTAGTAAACTGCCCTTCTGCATACCCACACGTATGTCAGAACGCAGGGCTGAGAGACCATGGCACAGAGAGTCTGTAAATGGTTAGCGGTGAGAAATTTTGTGATTTAAAGAATGAAGAGTTTTGCTTCATTAGTTCCTGAAGTATGGCTACCTCAAGATGATCTATAATTATGTTGTTTTGGAGATTAAGGACAGATTGCCGGATAGAGCACATGGGCTCTCTGTCAGGAGAAAAGTGAGATGATCAAAGGGTTAGATTTGGGATGGCTGAGATGATTCCATATGCAAAACCTAAAAAATTACAGGGCAGAATATATAATACAAACATTGCCTTCCAACCTCTGTTGTCAGTATGCCAGGCTGATGCTTCGTTCTGGACTTTGTGGTGGGTCTGATGATCTAATCTGAACTTGCCCAGGGAAGCTTCAGATGGACAAGTCCTTTTTGGTTCCCAAACCAATTCCAGCATCACACATCCCAGACGGTACCGGTACTGGATTGTTCTGTGCCGCATATTTTCGAGGACTTCCACCACTTGAGACTCTGTTCTGATGTCTAGATTTTACTGCCCAGAAAGCATTTTCCTAATATTCAACCTAAACGTTTCCTCCTTTAATTGAATGCATAGTTGACTCCTAGTTCTGCCCTGGGTACCACCCTTTCTTTCTATGACATCTGCACCCTTCCACTGATTATGGATATCCCCTGCTATCATTTAACCAAGCAATACATATTTGTTTCTTATAACCTTTCCTCTTATGTTGCAGAAGTTATACAATCCCCTTTCAAGAATCAGAGGGGTAGCCGTGTTAGTCTGGAATTGCAGAAGTGACAAAGAGTCCTGTGGCACCTTAAAGACTAACTAAAATTTTTTTAGAGCATAAGCTTTCGCGGGCTAATACCCACTTCGTCGGATGCATCCGACGAAGTGGGTATTAGCCCATGAAAGCTTATGCTCTAAAAGAATTTTAGTTAGTCTTTAAGGTGCCACAGGACTCTTTGTCACAATCCCCTTTGTATAGGCCAAGTTGGATTAGTTTGCTGAAAGGTTTTCCCAGCCTTTAAATAATTGCCAGGCCAGCACCAAATTGCAAAATGCATGTTAAAGTAATGAAGCAATAACAATAAAACTGGTTTCAGACCCAACGTAAGGAAGTTATAGGCCACAGTCTACTTCTTCTCACGTAGTACATCAGTGATTACATGTGTGTTATTTTCAAACACATTTTATTGCAAGTTCAAATGTTCTTCTAATGTGAACTCTCGAGTAAAGTACTAGCCCTCCAAGCTCATGTGCAATAGACAAGCATTGGCCTTCCTGGGCATGTGGGGAGAAGCAGGCTTTATTTGTTGTTGTAGAATAGCAAAGGAGGAGCCCAGTGGAGGCCACTAGCCTAGGACTTTGGAGACTTGGCCGTAGTCCTGCTCTGCCACTTACAGCCTTTGTCCCGTTGGGCAAGTCACTTCACCTCTCTGTGCCTCAGTCCCCGTCTGTACAATGGAGATAACAGCCCTGGCTGGCCTCCCAGTGGGTGGGGGTGTTGAGGGTAAATACCACAAAAGATTGTGAGGTGCTGAGTTTCTTTGATACTGGGGCCAGATAAGTACATGCGACAGGAAGAGCCAATACCCAGTAAAGTCAGTGGGACCCCTTCCATTGACTTCTGTGGCTGTTGGACTGCAGCCCTTAAAGAATATGACACCTCATTCCTGAACTTGTTAAGATATGTGTTAAACTTCCTTTGGTTAAGGAAATAAGTCTGAAAATGTTCTTTGGGTTTTCAGATGTGCGGTGGAATAGGACACTGTTATGGCTTGTGATTCATTGTTTTCGTTTAAGGATTGTGTATTTCAGATATCCTTGAATGTTTCACTGTTCGACAAGTAGTTTCTTTATTGTTTTTCCCTGAGAAGGGCGTTGCAGCAGGCGCTGGATTTTCTTATTTTCCTGGCACTTTGTGTCTTCATTTGCAGCCATGCACTGTGGGTTTCAAGCATCGCCATTGTGATCCAGTAGCGTTTTGCACTCCCTTTGCAACCTGAGGGATTTAAGTTAGAGAAATGGGGAATTTACTGGGAAGGTCAGAAGGTTTCTTTCATTCCTCATCTCACAAAGAAGGTTGAGTGAAGTCTCTTATAGATTCATATATAGTAAGAAAGCATACAGGTAATGGAAGCTGTCTGAGTGGCAGTTGCTGTTGAGCATCTGGCATTTTTATTTCAACCTTCAAAATGTCTGGTCGATCTTCTGTGAGGAAATCAAGTGGATGTCAGTATTCAACGTTCATGGATTTCATTTGTGGACATTGGTTTTTTCCTAGGTCATTAACATCTATCCGAAGTGAACTGATTCCGTATCTAGTCAGGAAACAATTCTCTCCGGCATCATTGCAACAAGGACAGGACAACAAAAAGCAGGATCAAAGGAAGGAGCAAAAGTCATTAGGTGAGTGCAAGAATCAGCAAGTTTAATGAAGATCTTGAAGCATTTATGCTGCAATTGAGCTACTGGATGGAGTCCAGAGTTTGCCTAAATCAGTGGGTCCTTTTCTGTTTTATGTATTCACCATGCTTATTACGATAATGATTAAGGACCTAGCAAGAGTGGAGCACCATTGTGTGATCGCTGCAGTAACACACAGTGGTAGACGGTCTTGGCTCCGTAGAGCTTACAGACTAAACAGGCAAGACAAGTGCGGGGTGAGGGAAGAGATGGAACATGCAAGGAGGGTGAATAGTGTGATGGTGATAAATGTCACGTTAGTTCCATTCTTCTGGGGAGAGGGATTACGGGGTTATTTGAGAGAGGATATGCTAAATGGAAAGAAAAGGGAAGGGCGTAATTTGTTGGGGAAAAGTCAACATGGTTTTTGTAAAGGGAAAATATGGGTAATGGGTAGGGTACTAGACTAGGACTTGAGCCCTGGCTTCTGTTCCGGGTCAGCCACACACTTCCTGGGTGACCATAGACAAGTCACTTAACCTACCCTGGGCCTTAGTCCCTCAGCTGTAACATGGGGATGTTGCACTTCCCTATCGCACGGGAGAAAATTCTTAATGATTGTAGAGTAGTCAGGTGAGGGCCATGGACAGGTTTTCCCTCCCCAAAGCTATTTTAAAACTGCTGTGTCTGTCGGGAGTGTTGCTACCTCTGTGAGGCCTGCCTCACGTTGCGTGTGTATGTTTTGCAGACATCTACAGTTACGTGAAGGACGATAGCTTGCTGGAATTTGCCCCAGATAAATCCCATTGGAATGGTCACGGTGGAGATCTAAACGGAGGACAAGTGCGTTGTTACGTCCATATCATGAAAGAGGGGCTCTGTTACCGAGTGAACACTCTTGGGTTATACATTGAAGCAAACAGACAGGTAAGGAAAATATAAACATTGTATAAGGGACTAGAGCATGTGGGGACTGCCTCACGTGTCCAGCTGCTGATGGAGCACAGCACCCCTTTTAGCAGCACAGAGCAGTGACTTGGGGTTTAGTCCCAATTGTACCTCTGACTTGCTGGGCAACCTCGGGCAAGTCATGGAAACCTTCTGCCCCTCACTTTCCCCATTGTTAGCTGGGGATGAGAGCGCTCCAGATGAAAACAAATGTTATTGTTATGGGGGGAGGGGGCACTTATAGCAACCCACATATTTAGGCTGCCTAATAGCTTCCATTCTAAATGTACCATTGCTTGAGCTGATTTCTGTCCAGTGTAAACAATGGAACGCAGGGCACTCCAGCTGACAGAGAAGATAACATCAATCCGTCACAATTCCAGTTCACATTCACCCTGGTAGAGAACTTCATTAAATATGGGATCAAAGTGAAGGGCTAGAGAGAGAGAGTGTGGCCTCAGTAACAGACGTTAGTGACCTGAGGATTAAACATTTTTAACCTTTAGGATCCCATTTTTTGCCAAACTGGGAGCTGCCCTGTACACATCCTCACTTCACCTTTCAAGTGATGGGGTGTGCACAGTCAGGACTGGCCGATTTCTTTAGAGTTTGAGGAGGCTGGCCAGGACTGGAGGGATGCTGTGGGGGAAGGAATCCGGGGCTGTGGCTGGGAGATGAAGGGGCTAGATTAGTATTCCTGGGGGTGGCCAGTCCTGTCTCTGCCTCCTGGTTCTGTTTGTGGTATCTCATCGGAATGGATGGGTGAATGAATGCAAACCGTAGCTGAAGGCAGAGCAGAACCGGTTTGAACCCAGGAGTAGTGGGCTTTGAGGCTCTGGATGCGTTGGGTGGGGAGGAGCTGTTCTGGTGCCTCTAGGAGAGCACACAGAAGGTAGAAAGGGCACAGTGCTGCTGACAGAGGCAGCGAGCGATTTCTGTTGGAAGCCCAAGGAGAAGTGGATCGGAAGGGTTAAGGGAGAGCACCACTTGCTAGCGGAAGTGAGCATGTGCATTTGGCAGCAGCCGCTTGAGTGACAGTGATTGAGTTGAGCCAGTCAGGCTCCATGTGGTTTGGGGTTTTTTTTAACCTATATATTCTACATTTTGGTCAGTGCTGGAAATGCATTTGCTCCTGGGTGGTACGTAGAGTTTAGTGCTTTCAATTCACTTGGGACCTGCAACGTTGGGGAAGATTTTCCTTGAATTTTTAACTTTCCAGAATGGTGAGGTTCCTAAGGAAACTCTGTGGAGGTGAATCATAGAACAGAACTGAGTGAGGAGCCCGGAAAAGGAGCTCTTGTCCTCAGTCCTGCTGCATTTTGTTTCTCTTACCACTGCAGGTAAAAAATGCACCCTTCATTTTCTCTGTGGTTTTCACCTTCATTTTGTTGTTCTGCTCTGAGGACCCTTTGAGTCTCAGTTGCTCTCCTCTTGGGCTTTGTCGGCTGTTCTGATGCCTTCTCTCTACGGCTGCTACTGGTAGCTCACAAGAGCCGGGTGTTAAGAAGGCAGGCCTATGGTTACTGCATTGTATGGCTAATGCGAGAAGAGGAGCACCCTTCTAACCCATTGCCCTCATGCTGATGGTCTCACTTCCAGCTGGGTTTCTGGATGCCTGAGGCCAATGTGTGGGCAGTGGGTTCAAGGGGGAGTTAGCTTCAATAGCAGGAAATAGCTTCCTTTTAAGATGAATTTACAGCAAAACATTAAACTTTCCCTTGACCCAGACATTCCCTCTAACTCCCGCCTCATTGCTAGCCTTCCCTTTCAGAGTTTGCTTGTAGCCTTCTCTAATCATTCTGGTCACCTCCCGTGCTGTGCTACCCTTGACTGATTTCAGTCTGGGTTTTGTTCTGGCCTCAGATGAGAAATGATGCTACATATATGTAACCACCTCCTCCTTTCTGCTGATCAAAGCTGATTCTTCCTCTTCATCTCTCAGGCCTCGGAACAGCCTTTGACACTATGGACCGTTCCATGCTCCTTCGTAGCTGTTCATGTCTCTCTTGGATCCCTTCAGTCACGGCTGCAGTACTGTGTCGCAAGCTATGATGGCATCCCTGTGCTGAGGCATAACCACTGGGATAAAATTGGCCTCGTTGGGATGGCTCAGTGAGCTGTTGCTTTTCAATAGTGGCTGCATCTTATGCATCAGGATATCACCTTTCCTCCTTTAAACAGTCTCGTCTCTAGCCCTGGTGGTGGCCGAGCCAGCCTTCAAGATGTGAAGGATGACAGATGCAGCAGTGTCTGCCTGAGGCTGCAGGCAGCCTGAAACAGTTGCTCTCTGAGAGGGGTGAATTTAGCCATTCATCTCCTTGCAGGGTCCAGTTTAAAAGCCAGCATTATTAGCTCTTTTTCTGTTGATCAGTGTGTGTCAGAAGGGAGAGGGTTGATCATATCTGCACAGTCCACTGTGAATGGCATCTCATTGTGAGACCACAAGTTATTTTCTTTTATCTGATCCCTACACCTCCCACCGGATGGAATCCCCCAAGGGTCAGTTCTCTGCCTTCTGCTTTTCTTTACTGACCATTTCCCTTTTGGTGATCGTACTTCTACTTTTACCTTCACTGTCACACTTGAGGTGATACCTGGCTGTCCGTACAAAGGTGCTACTCAGGCTCCTCTCTGTCTGTCTTAACTGAATGTGGCTTTGTCTCAGCTCTGTTCAACTGAATATATTGAAAGAAGCCTGAGTGTCCTGAAACCCAGCCCCATGATCTCTCTCTCCTCTACAGGGACCTTTCATTGTCCTTGGCATCATTCCCAACCCTGAACTGTTCTTCTGCATCTTGCATGTCAGTCTGCCCATGGACACCTCTGCAGCATTGCCTGTGTGCCCCACTGTCCTTCTGCTGGAGTCCTCAGCCACACTGTCCTCTCCTGTGCTCCTCTCCCCCAGGCTGACTCCAGCAGGTA
This sequence comes from Dermatemys mawii, assembly GCA_007922305.1. Lineage (NCBI taxonomy): Eukaryota > Metazoa > Chordata > Testudines > Dermatemydidae > Dermatemys > Dermatemys mawii. The sequence continues at coordinate 46,509,391 of ML677352.1, forward strand.
CAGAATGCCCTAGCCTGCCTTCCTTCCTGCAAAAAGAGGAAGGGTGGGATTATCCCGTCCTGCTATAGCACTAGCTCCTCATTCATTTCAGGACCCAGTTCAAAATCGCTCTCCATGGATTTGCCCCTGGCTACTTCCTGGACCCTGTCTCTCTCTCACCTTCTCTGCTGTGTCTGCTTCTCTAGCACCCGCTGTTTCCTCTGCAGCTTCTGCTCTCTGGAACAGACACCTCATCACCTTCATGTTTTCCCCGCACATCTGAAGTAGTTCTTCTCCCTTGCCTGTGGTTCAGCTAGCTCTCTTCCAACTAAATGCTTTAATGTAGTCAACCTAGCATGTTGGAGTACTCTGTCGTCGTGTAATGTGTCCTGTATAGTTGCTGTGTTGTGTTAAAGCATGCTGAGTTACATTCTGTATGGGAGACCCTGGACAAACTCAAATACTGCGTGTCCCTTGAGTTTTGTGGGAGCCTGGCAGCTTGCTGCTGGTTTCTGATTAGAGCTAACGAAGCAGCGGGCTGTGCAAAGAAGAGACATAGTAATGGACTCTGCTGGTACAGTGCCAGCTGTCTTCTCCTGTGGAGTGAAGAAGGTAACTAGCACACATCTGCTGCAAGCTTAAACCACAGGTGGTAAAATAAGGTCTTCTGTAAATGAGCATGTTTACAGTATATACTGAAGTGCCGTAAAACAAAAGCCTGCTTGGATTTGTCCGTGTAAATATTGATGTAGCATTAGCTTGTTCACCTCTGACTCGCGCTCTCCTCTTCCAGGTTCCTAAGCTGTTACCTGCTGTTCTGTGTCCAGAAGAACCATTGGTTCATGTGTCCGCTCAAGTCACTGACAGAGGCCTGGTGAGTGACTGTTCCTGCGGAACGTGTGAGGGGAGGTGGAACTATATGCTAGGCCTTAATTTCAAGAGCTGCCTCTTGTAATTCAACTTCTGTCTCAAAACCGCAGCCGAGGTTCTAAAGCACTGAGCTGAGATATGACTGAATGCAAAATAAATGTCCCGATTTGTGTATTCTCCTTCCACTGCATCCTCTAAATACTACTGAGTCTAACAGAGTAATGGAAAACAGCCCAAAGCACCCACGTGTCCTTGTCCATCAGCTCCTGCCCTTCAATCTTTATTCATTAAAAACATGTTTTACTGTTTGTACTATAATGTTTGATACTATACCAATTTTACCCCAAACCACTGCAGTGTCTTGGCCCCCAGTAGGCTGATGTGAGGTTTGGCAGATGATGATAGACAATCAGTTGGTTTTCCAAAGGCCAGCAAGCTTGGCGGGGTTTAGTGTTCTAGTGCTGGCTCTTAGCTAAAGTATTTTAGCTGAATCCCAGCTCTAAACCCCTCTGCTTTGGGCCCACTTTGGTGAGCTCTGAACTACCTCTGCCTTAAACAGAACCACTCACATGGGTCCTTGCCTTATGTCTAAGAGTTACATGGCTGGGCCCCGTGTACTGAAATCTTCCTGAGCTGGAGGCTTGGGGAAGCTGGCCAGCTGTGTGCTCGGGGAATTGTCACCAGTTGTGCTCAGTCAGGGGAGCCTGTTGACCTGGCCACCTCAATTTATCCAAACCCTGGAATCTCTAGAGGCCTTAGGTGTTCTCCAAGACATTCAGATCATCTAGGTCCTGCTTTGTATGTATTCAAGGGTAATATATTATCCCTCTGCCGCTTCCTGTATTCTCCATTCTTTTTTGGATGCAGGATTGTTCTGTGACTGCCTGTTTTCAACATACAGCCTTGTCTCTGGGAGCATTTAGCTTGCAGCAAGCTGGGGTGTGAATTTCCCCTGCACTAGCCTGTCTCTTACAAAGTATCCATGTAGACCCTGCTGCCGCACACTAACAATTCCCTCCTGTGCTTTGATCTCCCATTTCAAAGTGTGGTAGATCAAAGCACACTACACACACGGACACTTAGTGTGTGAGGGCTTCATGCAAACTAAGTGTTCATGGAGACATGTCCATAGATTATTCTTTTAAGTCTGTACGCTATAGATGATACAGCATGCTTTAGACATATCTACCAGGCCTCACCCACATGTACTCCCGTCTTTGAGGTATATGCTTTACTTCCAGAACTGCATACTGGGGAAAGATCTTTCCCTTAATCAAGAGTAAGACAGTTAACCTATGAAGGGTCACTTTTAAGTGTTGCTTTCATCTGTGAACAAAGTCACCGTCATTCACCCCTGGTTAAGCGATAGGTTTATGAGAGAAGCACTGTACAGATGTGCTCAGAGGTGAGATCTTTGCTTTTGTTAACACAATAAAAAATTATTTCTTACCCTTAAATCTGCTCTGGACTGAGAAGACATTACAAACCTTTGGGTAGTCAAATTTTGAGGTTTGCTAGGTTTTTTGAAAATGCAAAATATGTTGATGCCAGTAACTATGGAAGTGTCTTGTGTGGGCAAGACACTGACCTATAGCTTGTAATATTCATGGTGTCTAGGTTTAGGGAGAATAGTCATGTGTTTTTTTTTTACAAAGATCCTATCTGAAGAAATTGATTTGGGGATAACTTAATATCCAGCCATGGTGGTTTGACTAAGTTTCCACTCTGTTCCTGTCTAGGTTGGATCTGACAGCATCATTGGTTCATCCACGCAGGTTGGAGAGAAGACGTCCATTAAACACTCCATCATTGGCTCCTCATGCACCATAAAAGACAGAGTTAAAATAACTAATTGCATCATCATGAACTCTGTCACAATTGAGGAAGGGTATGTTACTACTTCTTATCTCCCTGCCCTGAGCTGCTCGTTTCCCTCTCTTAGAAAGGCACTGGGATGCTGGTTGTCCTGAGAGAGATTCCTGACCATGGCAGTTGGTCTTAGGAAGAAGCTTGTTTCTCATCTCCTGTTGGATGTAAGAATGAATCAGAAATAAGTTTTGTCTAGTATCAATAGGATACTAATAACAAGAGAGAGAGTTAACTAGAGGAGTCCAGATGGGGAGGATTAATTCCATCCCATCCTTCTGGAGAGCCTGTCATCTGCACAGTTTATTTTAAGTCGTATAGATGGAATGGATTCACTGGTCTGTATGAAGTTGGGTTGCATCCTTCCAATACAGAAGGCTTATTTTAAAGGGTTAGACTTTACGATTTTTGGTATAAATATCTGTATACTCCTATAAAGTTGCTGATTTAAAAAATTGCATTTTTTCCAGTAAAAATCTTCCTACTGCCTCAGTATTTTGAGAGCCTCCACTGACATTCTCTTTGGTCTATCCATTGTTCTCTTGAATCTTTACATTAGCATTAAGTTGCTGGAAAACAGGGCAAACAAATAACTTTCCCAAAAGGAAATCTGTCATCTGGTAGAGGTTCCTTGTGTATGAGACCCTAGCTAATGAACGGGTATCCACACAGTCACCACTGGTACTTGGACGTTTAAAAATGAGACCTTCTCTGTCTTGGCACCATTAAAATTCTAACTGTTCACTATGGCAGAACAGGAGCCTTGTTAACTCGTTAGCCTCATTAATTTGTTAGGAAGGGCTTCAAACTGTAAAAGATTAAACCAATACAAATGAACAGTTTTGAAGCTAGTTGATCTTTCAATCTGCCTCAGTGCTTCCCAAATCTGGAAAGTCAGTCATTACCGGCAGCGTCCTCTTCATGAGAAGATCTGCTTTGCAGATTGGAAGAAGAATCTTCCCAGTCATCAAATGATTCCCAGACTTATCTTCCATAGGTTCCCCCTGTCCCCCAATACACACACCTTCCGGAGCTCCTGTTCTCTCATGAGTGCCTTTGAGAAGTGACCTAGGTACAGGTAATCATTGCTTTGTATGACGTGTGTTATATATTCAGGGAGGAGCTCACTCTGCTCCTAGTCTCCAAGGTAGATGATATTTATCCCACTTGTTTGTGTTGTGCTACTGAAACATGCTTGACTCTTCAGTGAGGGGAAAGTGACCAACCAGTTGCTGCCTGAAAGTTCCCACCTCCTCTTACAAGCTGGCTTCCTGTGGGCGTCAGTGGAAGAGAAACTGCTCATTAGAGTCTATACAGGCCTTTATTAATTCCTTGCTCCTTCATGCCATGAGGTTTACCGAGGGTCCTTGTGGGAGAAGTCAAACCCTTAAACAATGCCAAGTTGGCTCTCACAGTCACACACTTGAAAACAAAAAACCAAAGGATGTTGGGGCTGTGGAGAATACTACAGTTACAGAGCTAAATTACAGGTAAGTAAGTATGGTACATCACTGTCAAGCATTTAGTCTTTAATAGAAATCCACAGTAATTTCAAGCACATCGTAAATCAGAATTCCTTGGTGTGTAGATAATATCTGGTCTCCAGTTCACTCGTAAATGGCTCCAGTATGGGAGTCTCACAGAATTCGCCATCCTCGAAGTACCAGGAAATATTCTGATTTGACAATGAGCTATACTGTTGTCTTGATTAATGGATTGGTACCACAGGCATTCTGGCAGGGTTTTGCCTACGAGGTAAGCCTCTCTACAGTGAAATCACAAAGAGGAATAAATGTATAAATAGGTAGCTAGCAAGAGTAGCTAACAAAATCCCCAGGTGTTCCTCTGCATTGAATATACAGCAATGTTCTGTTCTAAACCCTAAATAGGGATTGTTATCCTAATAATCATTATTCAGAGTGTGCCTTTCAGTGTGTTCACATATTGATTTGAGCAGCAAAATACCATTGTGGGCACTCTGGTTTTGTTTTCTGACTAACCTCCTCCACCTAGCCATTATAGTAACAAAGCCAGGGCCCCCACTCTCAGCAATCAGTCATGCTCCAAAACATAGCAACAGCCTTGATAACTCCAAAAGTCCATCAACCCAACCGCTTTGTTGCTGTTGACTATTGATGCACAAGGAGCGTCTCAGTGGCTTTTCTCTGGAATTTACATTATATACCATAAAGGTTTGTTTCAAAGTGCAACATGGTTCATGTTGTATGTGATAAGCTGGTGTAAATATTGTGCCAATAATTAATTAATTATTTCAGTATCACATTATGTAAATCTCTTGAGTTTACTGGTGTGGGATGCCTCTGGTGAATATCTAGAAGGCTTGGAAATTTATCTGGAAGCTGAATTCTGGTAAGAGAAACTTACTCATAACTTAATGAAAAGGAAATCATTTCTTTCAAATCTTTAATTACAGCTGGTGGATTTTTTTGGTGATGAGTCCATGGCTCTAGCATCTGGATGCAGCACATAGATTAACTTTGTTGATGTTATTTTAAACTACTGGGGTTAGTCCTGCTTTAAGTAGGGAGTTGGACTAGATGACCTCCAGAGGTCCCTTCCAACCCTTATATTCTATGATTCTACCCCCAGTAGACAGCTCCCCGCCACAAACAACCTCCCTATCTCTCCTGCTTCAAACATCTATAAGTAACCCAGCAATCATCCCAGAAAGGACTTGATAAAATGATGACTTGCACTGTGTTCAGACAGTCAGTAAACTCTGGCTCTTCCATACCACCAGAGGGAATGGTTTTCTCACATGGACACCATCCAGTGACAATGGTCTGCCTCCAATCCCCCAAAGGTGTGTTAATGAGTTCCAGTAGAAGTTGGCGTTGCACAGTTCTAAGGCATGCCAGATCCATCACCAGGCAGCTTTTTAGATATTAGACATGACACCTTTGAATTGCACCTTGAAGCAGATGGAAAGCAGTGCTGTTTATAGAACACAGGTATATTATTGCACAGTTTGTATCAAGGAAAGGAGAGAAACACTTAGCTAACCAAACGATGTAAAAGTCAAGTGGGCCACTGCTGCTCCCTGGGAGCCCAAGAGCTGATGGGTGCCCCAAAGCAGGCCAACATTCAAAGCCTATCTGGCAAGGTGTGTTGGTATTCTAGGGACAGGTGTCACTGCCCTTGGCAAGACCTTTTCTTGCTTCCCCTTGCCAACCTGTCTTCACCACTCGCATTTCTGGATTGAACCTCAACTAGTTCACTTTTTCCCTAGTTCACATCTTGGGCAGGTCTAGGGAAAGCAGAGAAGTTGCCCCATCTGAATCTGATTGAAAGGTAATATGGAATGATCCCTAGCTATTGCAGTGATGGTTGCCTTAGAAACACAAAAGAGAAATAGTTAAGTCAGGGGTCTTCAAACTTCACCCCGCGACCCCTTTCCGCGGAGGGAAAAGTCTGGCGGCCCCCCGGAGGGTATGTCCGCCGAAAAGCCGCCACAGAAAACGGAAGCTTCCGCTTTCCGCAGCGGCATTTCAGCGGGACCAAAATAGCCCGCCCGGGAGTTCGGTGGTCTCCCGGGCAGGCTCGATGGTGACACCAGGGTCTCGCACACCCCCAGGGTGGGCTCGTGCAACCCAGTTTGAAGACCACTGAGTTAAGGGATGTCAACGTTTTGGTGGCACTGCAGCCCAAAATACTTCAGTCTCTCTGAGAGTTTCATGTGCCCACTGAACTGGAGCTGAGAGAGTGGCCCTGTCTGAGAGGGCCTTTAAGGCTGCAGAGCAGCTATTCCATACTACCCACTGAGGCCTATCAGAAAGAAGGGAGAAAAGTTACTGAAAAGCAAGCCCATGCTCCCTACCTGGTCTCGGGCACATCAGTAATAGCTCATGATCAGCCAAATCAAGAGCTACCGGAAAAGCTCCCAAAGACAACCTGCATACCCAAACTTGTGGGCTGGATCAACTAATGATAGTAATTCAGTCCTCATGTTATAGTCAGTGCTGAAATTGGAGTGTTAAGGATCTAGAGAAGTCAGAGAGATTTAGATCAACCCGGAGCTGCCTCACTGTGAGCTTTCTAATCACTTTCCCCAAAAAGGAATGTTTATGGCAGCTCACACATGGCAAGAGCACAATCACCAAAGGGTGGTTTCTTGAGCAAGGGCCTAGTCAGCATTTGGTTAAGGGATGTTGCCCTCCTCGAAGGAAACGTTCATGATTCCTGTCAGTGACGGAGGTGTAAACCTTCCATCATCCATGGACTCATGGCTCTGTCTTGCAAGTTAGCGCAATAATTAGCCCATCTGCGGGTGAAGCCAAAGGCACTCCAAAGAACCTGCCTGAACACTGCAGAGTGTGGTTATAGTCTTTGAGGCCAACCTCAGAGGCTTTGATTCACTAAATAAAGTGCAAGGGAGGCAAGGAGGTTTTACTCTGAATGTCCTGGGCACTATCACCTTGCATTTCCCTGAGACATTGCAAATGGTGGTGATAACTGTGCAAATCCAAAATGTGGGAAGAACTGCTGCATTTTCTGATACTGAAGAATTCACAAAATTCCATTTCCCAAGCATAGAGTTTTTTGGAAGCCTCCTCATGAAATTTAACACCAGCTCTTGAAGATTGGTAAACAGCTTCCATGGGAGCAGCTGGGACTATCACAAAGTGCATCTTCATAAAACTGGATTGGCATTCTGAGGTTGTGGTTAGCTAGTCAGGCAAAAACCTGAGATAATCACCTGGATGATACGTCCAGACTGAGACAACTTCTTCCAAAAGAAATAAACTGAGGAATTTGGGGCTCTGGCATCTTCATACTGTTCTCAGATTTCGATCCATTTCTCCATTGATGGTTTACGTAGATCGGTCTGGTGGACCAAAAGCAGTTTTTTTGTGGAATCTTCAGAAGAAAGCAGGCATAGTACGAAGTTATTCTGTCACCTGGCTCTTGTTAAATGACTTGGGTAGACATGAATCCCTGTCATAAGAGATTACAAAAGGATTAAAGAAGTTAATAACGTAGGGGAAATAATCAGCAGTTCCTCCTTAATGTGTTTCCCACTGCACAGCTCATTCTTCCATCAGGTAGACAATAAAATAACAAATATTACATATGTGCTGAATGATGGACATGCTTGACCAAGTCTGGAGAGACGGGCAGCTGAAAGCTGCTAGAGGAGGTAATTCATAGAACAGTGCAAGTGCTGAGAGATGCTGAGTGCCCAGGTGACATGCTGCAGCATGGAAAATGTTCTTGGTCCCCTCTGGATGGCTCCCTGGAGCTCAGTGACAAATGACTGCACTGAGTTGCATAGAGGAAGATTACTAATCGAGCTGAAATAATAGGTCACCTGAGAACTCCTGCCTCTCTGTCTACACTGCACAGTAGCTGTGGGCATCTTCCATCTGTCTAGCAGCTGGGGCTGACCTTTCCACTTATTGTTTTGGTCAGGGTGGAGGAGGTGCAGTACCAAGTGGTTCTGAGATTTGTGTGTCTGCAAGTCTAATGTAAAAGTCCTCTGACTACAGGTCATTTATCGTGCAAGCACTCATGGCACTGCTAATTGAAACTAGTTACCTAGGGAGACTGTGCTGATTAGAGAGAGAGCTGATATCACTAAGTTCCATCCTGGCCCCTCTGCTGAATAGAAATAATGCTTGGAAACAGTTTTGTAACCAGCATGCTGAACTGAGCTCCCGAAACTTGTTTCATGTAGTGCCTCAGAAGTAGACTGGAGCTATGGTCACTTACATAGGTCATTGCTCCCACTGAAGCGTGACCTCTCTGAAAATCAGGCCTCTGATGTAGGTGTTTCAGTATGGATTTAGGAGCCTAACTTTAGCTCCCACTTTTTGAAATCTTGGCTCAAAGTTTTGAGACTGATTGGTCCTTTAGTGTTCTGCACTGTGGGGTTTATTTGGATTGTAAACTCTTTGGGGAAGGGACTGAGTTTCTGTTCTGTGTGTGCATGGTCCAGGTCTCGCTGGGCTCCTATCAGCTGTGGTAATAATCATGGAAAGGGCAGTTGAAGGAGAGTGTGTGTGTGTGTGTGTGTGTGTGTGTGTGTGTGTGTGTGTGTGTGTGTGTGTAAAAAATGCATTCCTAGTGGTATAATGAACAGAAGTACCTTGTGCCTCATCTCTGCTTTTTGGACATGGAATCCAAGAGTTTCACTGGGAAACATTCAAGAGATGGGAACATAATCTTGTCCTTGGGTACCTCAAAGCTTAGTTGAGGACGCAAGACATCAGGCGCTCAGACAAAGTAGCACATGATCAGCTTTATAAGTAAACACCATTTTAGAATGGTCTTGTTGAATTTTGGAAGTCGGTACCATAGTAACTGTAGGGTAGATTTATGAACCGAAGATACATATTTTGCTGCATCCTTGACTACAACCTTTAGTGAAGCAGCAAGCAGGCATAACCAACTCTTGGTAAATAAGAGTTTCCCCATCTGCCATAGATTCTGTGTTTGGCACTTTCCTTAGAAATTAGGAAGCCATCGTGGAGGTGATCCAAAATTACCTCAGAATTCCCAATTAAATCAACACCTATGAGACCTGGACCTGAGTAGAAGCCAAGGAAGCTCCACCTGCTACACCAGTGCTTCAATCAGAGCAGATGGAAACAAAGCCATTATTCACAGAATTTTTGAACGCCAGAAGGGACCATTACCATCATTCAGTCCGGCCTTCTGCATAACACAGGCTAGAGAATTTCATTGTTGCATCCAGCCCATAGTTTCTGCTTGAACGGGAGTGTGTCATTCAGAAAGAGATGTCCAATTGTGATCTAAAGATTTCAAGTGATTCTGGATCCACCCCATCCCACTGGCAGGTCTTTCCAGGGTTTAATCTATATATCTGTTAAAAATGGGCACCAGAAGGATCTAGACATCAAGTTACAACCCCTGTCCTGAGGCACTTTCCCTCTGAAGTCAGCATGCTCCGCATGGGCACAGGGGCTCACCTGCGTGGATGCGGTTGCCCCATTAAGGTCTAAACCTGGACAGTCCTCAGGGGAGAGGCTGTATCTCCCTTCATGTCTTGTGTTCTCAGCCCTCTCATGTGGCCACGCCACAGTAATGCTTTGCCTGCAACTCTGTAAGGCTTTGCCTTTGACTGTAAAAATGTCATGTTTTTTGCAGTCTCAGTTGCATGGATTTATTTGAAACTGATGTGTCATAAGATTCCCCAACGAAAAATGCTATTAATTCCTCAAGCAGTGTTGCAAGAAGCCAAAGGGACTGGAGAGGAAAAGATTCCTTTTGGAAAAGAGTAAATAGCAACCACTCGCCAGCCAATCTGAACAGTTGGCCCTCTCGGTTAAGGAGAGGTGCAGGACTGGAATTGCAGAAGGTGGCTCAGGTCACGTTTAAAGCGCTTAACTGCTTTATGACCTGGCTTGTTTGAGTGCAGCTAACCAGAGTTTACTAGGTGTTGAAAGAAATAGCACAATAAAGTTAAGATTTTAAACAGACTGTCATTTCTGGCAACTAAACGACAGTGAAAAAACCTCTGGGATGTTCAAATGAGAGACCATTAGAGGCATGTAGAGTAAGTGACTAAGTCGTTCCATGTGCTGGTTAAGCTTTGGCTCTAGGGATTCAATTGTGACTCATCACAGTGCCAGATGTGGTGAAATTATACCAATTTTTCAATGGTAAACTCAAAGCGTAAATGTATTTCAGTTCTTGTGTGTCGGAGTGTGATATATGCACAGGCAAAAAGAGATGCGGGATTTCAGGGAGATTCACTGTCATGTGTAAGCCATAACTAGGTACGTTGCTTATGATATTATGAGCCTTTCTGTGCTAGGGTTAAGTCCTCACCAGTGACAGTGATGTTGAACTCATTGCTAACGTGAGCAGGGTTCTGACTTTGGATGGTCTCTGCCTAGTCACTGGTTTTATTTTTTATATTGTATGTATAATCAATAGATTTAAAGAGGCACTGTCAAATATGACAAGTAACAAACATCACAATCTTGCAAGCCCTATAAGGTCAGCCTTTCCTTGAGAATATGCCTTATAGATGCGTTGGTGTATCCTCTTTCTTCAGTGTTTCATGAAATCCAAGTGCAAGTGCAAGCAAAGCTGGCAATATCCTGGGGAAAAACTAGATGAGGACAGAAAATACAGGCTTAACCCTGGTAAAATAATTGTATCAATGTCCAGTAAGCACAGAATGAATCTTTTCAAACTTTGGGTGCATCCATTCAAAACTGAGGACTAGGCTCAGTGTGTCCACTACATCCAAGTTGGTCTTCTGCCTGAGAATGCTACAAGGCCAAATGGACCTAGACTGGTAGTCTGCAACTCAGCCTGCTTCTGCTTGCTTAATGCTGCCAGTCTAGAGCACTGCATTATTGGTGCTTTCATACAGTTGAGTGTTTCTGTTTATATAATATTGAAAACAGAAATATGAGTCATGCTGTGTAACTTCCTTGAAAGAAAACCCAACCAAAATGTATGCAGACATTCTAATGTTCAGTATTATAATTACATCTATTTGTATTATGCCCACTGTACTTTAATGTTTTATTGGTACAACCATAAACTAATCTATGAATCCATGTAGGCTTATGTATCCACAATTTGAATATTTAACTAAAACTACATGTAATGTGGTGTGTATTAATGAAACAGTTTTTGAAATAGAAAATGCCCTAAACTGGTTTTTCCCAGGGTGGTAAGAAACACCTCTATTAAATACCATAAGTGACAGAGTCCTGTGGCACCTTAAAGACTAACTAAAATTTTTTTTAGAGCATAAGCTTTCGTGGGCTAATACCCACTTCGTCAGATGCATGCAGTGGAAGTATCCAGGGGCAGGTATAAATAGGTAGGCAAGAACCAGGTGGGAGATAACAAGGTTAGACCAATGAGGCTGAACCAGCTTGTTATCTCTAATCAGGGAGGGTGAGGTGTTCCTCTAGCAGCTGAACTGGAGGTGTGAATAGCGAGAGAAGAGAAGCTGCTTTTGTAGTTAGCTAGCCATTCAAAATCTCTATTCAGTCCCAAATTGATTGTGTCAAATTTGCAAATGAATTGCAGCTCTGCAGTCTCTTTGCAGTCTGGACTTGAAGTTTTTTTGCTGCAAAATGCTGACCTTTAAATCTTCTATGGTGTGTCCGGAGAGGTTGAAGTGCTCTCCTACAGGTTTTTGAATATTGCCATTCCTGATACCTGATTTGTGTCCATTTATCCTTTTTCGTAGGGACTGTCCAGTTTGGCCGATGTACATAGCAGAGGGACATTGCTGGCACATAATGGCGTATATTACATTGGTAGATGTGCCAGTGAATGAACCAGTGATGGTGTGGCTGATATGGTTTGGTCCTGTGATGGTGTTGCTGGTGTAGATGTGTGGGCAGAGTTGGCATCGAGGTTTATTGCATGGATTGGTTCCTGAGTTAGAGTTATTATGGCACGGTGTGCTGTTGCTGGTGAGAATATGCTTGAGGTTGGCAGGCTGTCTGTAGGCCAGGACTGGCCTGCCTCCCAAGGCCTGTGAAAGTGAGGGATTGTTGTCCAGGATGGGTTGTAGATCACTGATGATGCGTTGGAGAGGCTTTAACTGAGGACTGTAGGTGATGGCCAGTGGTGGACATTAAATACCATGTCATCCCTGAGTGCAAGGTGCATGGTTTGTAGATTAGATTGTAAACATTTCTGAGCAATGATCTTGTCGTCCTATGTATTTGCAAAACATATAACATGTGGGCACTATATAAATAAATATGATCCCATCTAAACCCACTGTGGGTAGAACTCTCCATATGTGTCTCTTCCAGCGTTGCACTGCTGAAGGGGAAGAGAGAAAAACCTACATGCTTAAGGTCAAATTCAGCACTGGTATAAGCAGATGTCATTCCACTGAACTCCATTATGCCAGGAAGGAATTTGTCCCTTTGATTCTAAGACAGTTGCAGTATGTGGTAAAGGAGTTGATGATGATTTCCAGATATGGGACATATTTTTGTCCTTTATAGTGTCTCTTTAAGGGAAGGTTTGTAAAATCGGTGAATGGAATTTTATCTATTATTTGACCTCACACCAACAATCACTAAGAATAATCTAATTATTGTAAAGAGACTGTCTCACTTGTACAGCTATCTGACCATACCCATCTGTGTAAAGCAGTGGTTTTCAACCTTTTTTTCATTTACAGACCCCTAAAAATTTTCAAATGGAGGCGTGGACCCCTTTGGAAATGTTAGACGTAGTCTGTGGACTCCAGGGGTCTGCGGACCACAGGTCGAGAACCACTGGTGTAGAGCAATCACTTCCTGTTCTCTCTCTCTCGGGTATGTGTACTTATAACAAAGGAAATGCCATTATTGTAGACGGGCACTAGTAAGAATAGGGAAGAGTTTTAAAGAATACTGACTCTTTAAAGGAGACTTAGTTACATTTCTTCCTCTTCTTCTTTTATTTCTGTTTATTATTGCAGTAACAGCTGTTAGGAAGGGGGCCTTGTTGTGCTAATGAACTGTGCAAATGCATCCGAAGACACAGCGCCTGCCCCATTTAGCAACCAAGCTAAGTGGGCAAGGTACATATTAAGGGGAGAGGAATACAATCTAGTATATACAAAATACATGTATGCATATATTAGTTTGCAGGGTTTCGTAACTATATAAATGAAGCTCCACCAATTCCCATCTGTACCATCGTTAATAGGCTGAGTCCTGGTGACTTTGCAGTGCAAGTGGGTTTGGAGATATCTGGAGGTTTTATGTATCTCTTTAGGGAAGCTAAAAGAGAGACGGGTGTGAGAAGCTGGCCAGTGTAGTAAAGGTGAGCAAACAAACAGGGAGGGGTGGGAGTTGTGAAGGGCCTTGAGGACAAGAAGCTGATATGGTGAAGTAGAGGGAGCCAGTGCGGGGTTCAGGGACCGAGGTGAGGTGGTCTTAGCAGCTGTCTTCGATATAAACCTGAGGTGGGACAGAGAGAAGGAGCTTACAGTGATCAGGTTGGGAAATCGAAGGAGTTGTGGATGCCTAGGAGACAGAAAAGTGACTTTTAAAACCAGTATAGAGGAGTAAGCAGCCCGATTTGGACATGACCTGGTTGCACAAGGCAAAAGATGAACAAGAATTATCACCATTGATTCTATATTGACCAAAACTGGGATCTTCCCAGGTCAGACTGACTGAGATAATAAGCTACATGTTGGATTTTGTTAAACAAGTTCTAGCTACCTGTCTTGAAGCAGAGAGCACAAATGCTTGCTGTAGTTGTTACTCAGTAAATGGGCTTAAGAGGGACCACATGTGTCTAGTTAAACGCTGTTCTAATTTACCACATGTCTCCAATTTAATGCTACTTTCTATGAGAACATGTACAAAGGGAGAAAACAACAAGCAAAGCAAGCTGGATTGACTACTAACTGCAGATTGATTGTGAAGTTTATTGGTTGTTTCCTTGATAGTGCTAAATCAGCACCTGATGTATGAAACTGGGAAGGATTTGAAGAAAGTTCTAATTAAAACCAGGATGGAATGGAGAATTTTATAGGGGTTCAGCACAGAAGTGGTCTTTATTTTCCCTTTGGATAATACCAGTACAAAGGAGAGATCCTTCTGCCAAGGCACCATTTGTGTGGCATTGTAAAATATGTTTTACAACACATCCCCTCATGAGAAGGAATGAGGAGATGAAGTTCCTTCGAATCCAATAGTTGCAAAGCTGGAAATAAAATTGTGCTCATGCCGTGATCCTCAAACATTTTATATCGTGCACCACGTTTTAAGATGGCAGTTGTCTTCTCCAGCGCTATTTTCACACGTTCCCTGTGGCAGCTTGGAAGAAGTCAAAGTAGGGCAGTTACGGGGAAACATTTCAGCATGTGCTCAACTACTTTGCTTAATAGGAATGGACTTTATGTTCATGCTTAAAGTTAAGTAGGTTTGTAAGTGCCCTGCTAAGTTGGAACCTGAATTTCTTAAATGTGAGCTCCATGGCTGCTGGGTTATGCAGCCTGTTTTGGGCTCTCTATTTCTTCTCCCTGAATGTAGGGCATTACATTTAGCAGATCTCCACTGCAAGGTCTAATCTCTCTGGATAACTCGGCAGCTGGGTTCTGTCCTCTCTTGGTTTCTGTTTGTTGCACCTTCGATGTTGGGTGTTGCGTGGACATTTGATCAGTTATTGTTGTTTTGGGAGAATTATTTATTAACCAACAGCTGCATGCATCGTGCCCTACAAGGCAATGAACAAAGGACAGTCCTTGCCCCAAAGAGTGTTGTCTAAATGATTAAATGGAAAAGGTGGCTCATTCCGTGAACCTTTAGAAGGAGTAACTTTGAGCTACCTAGAGGGCTGATTTTCAACCACCTTCAATCTGTTGAAGTCCATTTTATATATATTTAATGCATTCTTCCTCGTCAAACACCTACCTCTTATGGAGGTTTGAGCTGCCTTTATCAATAATCCCCCCAAAGAGATTACGTTTGGCAAACATTGTTTTACATCAAGCTGCATTACAAATATTACTACTTTTTTAACATGGATACAGATGTTTCCCTGATAGCACAAGGAACTCTTGCCAGTTTTCAGAACACTTGGTTCACATAAAAATTACATCAGAGGTTCAGCTGAAAGCATTGTTCCACTCTGAAGAGTGACTATGTGAAATGACCACTTCAGCTCAGCTGATCTGCTCCTTGTCTCTCCTCAGAGTTGTCTGGCTTCAGAGACACTAATAAGCTTCTGCTTCTGCTCGCCATGTAGATCCAAGAGGGGAGACTTTCAAAGGCACACCTGGCTGTTAAGCACCTGACTCTCATTGACTTCCAATGGGAATTCTGCACCTAAGTCCTTTTGAAAATCTCACCCATGTGGGTATGGGAGAGCGAGGTGAACTTCTGTAGCATCAACCCAATTGTTAACCAAGTTCCCATGGGAACAGTGGGGTTGCGCAGGTGTAATGGAGGGTGTTATTTGAAGACCATGAGGAGTGAACAAACGTAGCCTAAGACAGGACTGGGCTACAGAACCTTCTTTACTGCTAACGTGAGAGAGAGAAAGAAAGGCCCTGGCGTGGCTGTCAGGTCCCAGCTTGGCGGCAGGGCAGGCATTTAGAAAAAACTTCTCAAATGGGCTCACTTTGCATGGAGGTTAACGTGAAGCACCCCACAATGCCACAGAACCTGCTCTTGGAAAATCTCAAGGAAAATGCCATCCTGTTATGTACTCCAGATGTAACGGCACCTGCATGGGGTGGGTCAGCTAGCAAACCTGTGGATTAAACCAGAGTTGGGAATTAAGGAATAATTGTTCTATTTCACGCCTTTGAAATGAGGAACAATTGACTTCGGCGTCAGATGA
Source organism: Dermatemys mawii (assembly GCA_007922305.1). NCBI lineage: Eukaryota > Metazoa > Chordata > Testudines > Dermatemydidae > Dermatemys > Dermatemys mawii. The sequence continues at coordinate 46,525,420 of ML677352.1, forward strand.
GTATGCATGTGAGCATGGGTGACACAGCCCTCCTAAAATAAGACCTGTAAACGAATGAATCCTGAGAGACAAGTTGTCATGCACTGTGGTTCCTACTATGGAAAAAGCTACGACAGCTGTGCCATGTGTTACAACTGGACTTTTAGCTACATGAAGGGCCATGGAGGAACTCACTCTAATATCAACAAGAGGGAACTAAACTGAAGTGTCAGAGGTGAGGAACCACTTCCCAGTCCACCTTGTCCATAAACCTGTATCTCCCCTTCTAAAACCAGTGACGGTAGCTCAGAGGCAGTTCATCTGCATCAGTTCTGTGAAGGATCCCATGAATTGTAACTGGAAACTATGAATGCAGGCAAATACATGCAGTGCGTGGTGCAGTAGTTAGGGTGTGGGGCAGGAGAAGTGTAAAGCAATCATACCATGGTAATGAGCACAGTCGATTATACCTGGCTAGAAAAGAGACACAAAACAAGTTCCTCAGCAAAAACACCCTCAGAAATCATACAAATTGCTTAAGAACTTAAGGGGTTGGTAGGAATTTTGTGTTACCCCCCTAGGGGGAGAGCTGGAGATCAAAGCCCATATTCTTTTAACAGATTGGTTTCTTTGAAAATTCTCTCTTAAATGTAAGCACATTCAGTTGTCATCTACTGTAGCCTTTGGGATTTACTTGGGTATAAACAGAGGACTTGTATTGTCCTAACTCGTTATTAACGTGTGAAAAGGTATTTTTATGAAAGTGAAATTTCAGGATTCTCTAGGTTCCTGACAATGGGCTTGGGTGCTCTCCGTTTTTTCCATGATCTTAGTGTCTGACCCCTTTGAGTGTGTGTCATAGCCCCCACATCACTGGCTAAGAAAGGATAAGCGGGACTCCTTTGGAAGGTATTGGCTGCTGCTAGAGCACCAAGTGTTACTCTTTGTTTCCTTGCTTTTCATCTGCCACCATGAAGGGCTCTTGTGGTGGCTACTGTCTTTCTGGCCGAGGACTGGCTGTACCTCCTCCGGGATGCATCGGTTCTGCCGTGTATTCAGCCAGCAGTGTCGCTCTCGAACAGCGCTCGGTACGCCATCGTTTTTAGAGCTTGTACACTCCACGCCAGAGCCTGCTCAACCTCTCCTCCACTTCTCAAGCCTTTCTGTGAGAGATCCTCCATCTGTTGTGCAACACACCTAGCTTGCCTTGTTGCCTATCACCTTTTGTTGCACAACTGGATTAAGCTAGCGGCCCTGGATGTTTTCCATCTCCATTTCAGCCGATTTGCCACAAGGCAAACCTGTGACATCCATACCTTCTAAACTCGTATGTCTAGGGCCAGCACTCCACTTGACGTCTTGACCTCCGTTATTTAAGCCCCTTTCTTCCAGGAATGTTCATCACTTTAATCATGGAGTCCTAAATAATCAGTGGGTAGCCTGTAATTGTGGGTTGCATGTTGGATTCCTGCAGACTTCCTTGTGTGCTGAGCATTGCATATTTTGCAAAGGTTAAGAAGAATACAGTACCACAATTCCTGGGAGATCTGACTACCTTAGGTGGTGGATGCTTTTCTTTTCTTAAGTAGCATGTTGCAACTGCAATTGACAGATTTGATTTAAGAGTTTGATTTATAGACTGATAACCTGCCTGAAAGGCAGCGGTTCCAGGGCTGTGTAAATCAGTCTGTCTCTGGGACTAATATTTCCTTATTTATATTTGACAGGAGATGGAATTCTTTCCCATTTCTTTACATTTCTTTCACATGCAATCGACCACCCTGTCCTCTGGTTTAAAGCTATGAGATTTTGCCACAAATTGGGGGCGGGGAAGGGAGGGAAGTATGCCAAGTCCAGGGACTGCTTTGCAGTAAAAGCTCCATGTTGTGTGTGTTTGGACATTGGCTCGGCCCACACAAGAGATGGACTGCGTTTTTGGCTTTCTACTGCTTCCCCCCTCCCTCGCCGTCCTCCCCCCTCCACCCCGTACAATCTCTGACCTTTTAGAAAAATAAATAGAAGATAAAGCAGGGCCTGGAATGTTGCAGAATGTGTGTACATTTCGCTCTCTGTTGTTTTCTGCTGGGATTAGTTGTTTACAATGTGGGGAGGAGGGGAGTTGTCTGTGGCCTTACTGAAGTTAGTGGCATTTCAGAGTGATCTTGTTAGGTGGTCTGCAGTTTAAAGACCTAAATCCTTGTAATCCTCCCACCCTCCTCCCCCGCCTCCTTGGCCATTACTCTTCTTCCTCCTGTTCCCTCCCGTTTTTTAAAAAGAAAGTCAGTCTCTCTGTCTTTCAGAGGCACACATCTCTCTCACTCGCATGTTGTACCTGTGGAGCAAACGAATATGCGTTCACTAGCCGACATCCGCATCGGTTACTGCTGCAGGACTGGGCTTGTCAAACACTCACTCTAGCATGCAGAGACACACTGCATATTTCCATTTCTTTTCAGCAAAACACCCAGCTGCCAGACTTTCTCACTTAAAACAAATTCTAATTGAAATTTCAGCTGTAAATCAAATGACTCAAACTAGTTGTTCTTGTGGGTTTGAATGTCGTCCTTGAGTTTTAAGGTCAGAAGAGATCCATTTTCACAGTGCTGAAAAGTTGAAAAATATACTACATTTTAGGAAGAAAAATATGGTTCCCATTAGAAAGCAGTAAATCAACTGCATGCATGTGCACCACATGCAACGTGGTTCATCAAACTGACTGCTATCAGAGCTCCTACCAGGATGAAATAGCATTGAGTATTTGCAACAGCCATGAAGTGGTTGAGTATTTGCAACAGCCACCAAAGAGTCGGAGAACACAATAGACTTGTCCTGAGATGTGACATTTCCCCTACAAGAGAATAAAAGTTCCTTCCTCCCTCTTTACATTAAAAAATAAATAAAAATAAAATAAACACACAGAATGCTTCTCTTGGCAGCCTGCAGAGCGTACCTTTTAAAAAGACATTTGCAAGTGGTTTCAAAATGGCTGCATTACAGCTGTCAGCGATGGCAAGGAACACCCACAAAATGTGTTTATATCTGTTGAAGTTTTGCTCCACCCGGACAATAAAAACTGGGTCGGCTGCTATTTAATGCGATTGAGGGACAGTGTTGTGAATGATTTTAAATCCTGTGCGCTGAAGTGCTTTTATAAGCTTTGGAGGTAGTAATTTTTTCCCCACTGGCGGTGAAGAAGGGCAGGTTTCCCCTGGTTTGCTAGCACCTGGCCTGTATCAGCACGTTTCCTCTAGTTCCCTGGCATCAGCACAGCCTACCCCCACTACACACCCAGTTTGCAGGAAAACTTGCTTCTCCTGGATGCCAGTGTAAGTGGGTAGGCTTTTCTAGTTAAAGCGGAGCTCCATCCTTGCTAGGAAAACTCACAGCAGCACTGGACAGTTAGTGCTGAACGGATTCATTCCTTAACCGGACCTCTACTGATCAACATGATTTCTAAGCTAATACTCTCTTCCGGAACACGATGGCCTCGAAGCTGCTGTGTTGTACTGGAGCTGCGGGAAACGCAGCAGCTGTAAGTGCTACAGTAACAGAAAGTAAAGCCAGGGTGGGGCCTTTCCCCCCCCTTTGATTCTTATTAACATTTCCTTCATAGAAGCCTGGCAAGGCAACCTGAGTTGGCTGGACAGCTGTAGAGTGAATCCCTGTCGCCTTTCCTGGGGCGGGAGGAGGGACTGGGCTCGCATGGTTGTAGTCAGAGCACGTGTTTATGGTGTCCCCCCAGACCTCCTCTTGTGTACTCCTGGGTCTGAGCTGATAACTTCTACTGACTGAAGTGGGGTTTGCTCCTTCTAGCTCCTGTTAGCCCTACAGACTCGCTGCAGCTCTCAGAGAGGGAGCTGGATTCTGCCCTGGCTCATGCAGCAGCAGGAGAATTGCTGGCTAAGTTTGGGTGGCAGAATCTGTCTCACTCATGATGGGGTGTGAGCAGGAAGGAGCTCAGGATGAGTTTGTAGGGCTGGCAGGCAGTGGTGAGGAAGCCTATCTTGACTCGGGTCACCTCACCCACATCCGCATGGTTCTGCACCAAATTCTAGAGCTCTGTCCTGCTAGCCAAAGCTCTCATGGGTTTGGCTCTATCTAGCTACACGATAGATTGCCTATCCATCGACCAATGGCTGCAGCATTCTGCTAGAGCAACAAAACTGTTAACCAACAAGGAGGACGCTCATCAGCAAAGATCAAAATGGCAGCGGGCTTCACCACGTGTAAAACGGTGGAACTCCATGCCTCTGGAAATCTCTGAAAGTAAGAACTTAACAAGATTCAGAAAGGAACATTTATATGGATAAGAAGAATATTCAAAGTTGTCATAATTAATACTAAAAATAGTTTTGTGAAAAGGATGTTGAATTTTAATAGGAAGAGACGTAATTTGGGAGGCAGATTATTCCACATTTGGGGTTCTTACGCTTCTTTGAAGTATCTGGTGCTGGCTTCTTTTGGAGACCAAATACTGGGCTAGATGGACCCAGGCAAATCCTATGCTCCCCTATTATCACTCAGCTAAATGCAAAAATCATCTCTGAGTGGAACTGTCTTCCAGTAATTTCTACGTGCAGCCATTCTTCGTGTGCCCATTCTAACAGCTGGCAGGAAGGTTCTGTCATGGAACATGTGGAATTTGGGGAAAGTCCAGGTGAGATGCAGCTGCATCAAAGCTCAACCTGCCTACAGAGTCACGAGTTAGGCTCATCAGCTAGAGTGGAGCACTGAGCTACTGCACTTGCTCGAATCTCTAATTCAATTCTGTATCCGACTTCTTTTTGTATTTCCCCTTACAGTTGCTGCCTCCAGAGCTGTCTCATCTGTCGTAACGCCGTGATAGAGAAAGGAGCTGACCTCCGAGACTGTTTGATTGGAAGCAGCCAGCGTCTGGAACCCAAATGTAAGCAGGGGGCTGTATTTATAATGGGCTTAGGATTAATTAAAGGAACTGGGTATTTCTTGAAATTCCTACCCTAGGTTTTATCCTTGTTTCCACCTGAATACAGCAGTCAGCTAATGGGCAGGTTCTGCTCCCTCAACATGGGGCCTTGTCACATTAGCATGGATTTTTTTGTCGGAGCGACATCCTCTTGAATGAAGAGGAGTTAAGGGGCTGGTGTTCCCACTGAAATCACTGGCGAAATTCCCATGGACATCTGAGATCAGCACCAGAGACCACGACAGTCTGTTCCCAGAGACCACAATCAGCCTGCAGGTTGCCATTGGCACAGAGAGTCATTATTTCGACTAATAATCTTTGTCAACGTCCAGGGGAACGAGCACAACCCACCATGTTGGCCTGTGCAGTCCCCTGCCTCCCTCGCCTTTGAAAGTGCTGCTGCCCACAGGGGCCAGTGCACATCCCTCTTTTGATCCACGGGGGCATCATTTGCGGCAGGATTGAGTGTTGCAGGCATTACAGTCTGCTCAGTATTAGCTGTCACGGCAGCTGCGGCCCGCTCTGTTTTATGCAAATGGAAAGCACTTTCTGGGCTCTGGGGAAGGGAACAATCTTTGCCTGGTGGGTAAAGTCGGGACACAGTGTTAGGACTAGCATCTTGGCAGCTGCCGGAGTAGAACTGTCCTGCCTTCGTCGATGACAAAGGGCAGATTGTCTACATGATCCTATCACAAGCAGGGGCTTTAATGAATATTTGTGGGGTGGAGAGCTGGCAGATCTCTGCTTCAGGGTGTGGAAGGATGACAAAAGTGAGAGTCTGGACAGACTCTATTCATTCTGACCTGGATTTGGTTGCTGGCTTTTATGTGCAGAGGGCACGTTTTAATTGCAGCGGGCTCTGGTGCCTGGGTTGTGTGGTGTTAGCCCTGTTGTAGACTTGTTCTTGCTGCATTTTTCTCTTTAATCGGGAACTCCAGAGTGAACCTGTTGCTCATGAAAGGGACGTATTCATGTGATAGGGGTGATCCACAGACACAGCAGGCAGGCCCTGTGCAGGTCTTCTCACTGCCAGGCCAGCGTGCCATTGTCCTGCAGCACGTGCAGCTTCGCCAGTACACTTCAGTTTGAATCTACGGGACCTCCTACTATTGTAGGACTGGCCTGCCAGCCCCAGGTCCCCCCGATTTGCCAGCATACCTCAATGCTGCTGCTGCTCTGTCAAGCACAGATTGCTAGTAAGGCCGAAGTGTGTCACAGGCCATGAACCTGTTGTCACTTATCAGTGGCCCGAGGCTGTTTTCCAGGGACGAGATACACACATGGTTTCCCAAAGCCCTCCCGAGCTCCAGCTGGGCTCTAAGTTTGGGAACTGAAAACGTCAGCTGCATTTGGTCTCTTTGGTGAATCTGATTATACCATTCGCTGTCCGCATGGATCGCTGAGTGCTTTATGCTGACACCTAGACACTGCCTCTTCTCCTCATGGCCCCGAGCACCCCGACCAACAGTCAGGGTTGCAGGAGCCATTGAATTCACTGCCAAATGAAACCTAGTTACATGTGAGCAGGATGTCAGAAAACCGGCTACCCCGGTTAACTAACACCAGTTCACCTCCTCTTCCTTTATGGAAAAAGAATGTGTGGCGGGGGGCATGTGTAGGGTGGTTCAGACAGCACAACTGAGAGTCCTGGGGTTGAGTTAAACAAGTTGGGCTGAAAAGCTGGAAAATGTTCCCAGCTGTTGGGCCTGCGAGGCTGTGGAATAATCCGACCTGGGCAGTGGTGGGAGCCCCCGTCACTTCCTGGGTGGCGGGTACAACCCCACAGACAGGGAGCATCCTGCATTAGCCGTTGGCGATAGGTTGGAGGCAGCCTGCTAACGTTTCTCCAGCTCTAGGGTCCTGGAAATCAAAAGCATATTAGGCACCCGAGAGGCTCGAGAGCTGATTGTCTGCAGCACTTGACCCCAGTCCCCACTGCAGTTAGAGGCCACTCACACAACGTAGGTGTGGAGTTGTTGTGTCGCTTTAGTAAACATCCAAATTTGTGCGGCGTGGTTCCCGATAGCCCTTTCTCTTGCTTGTGGGTTTTATTGCCATGCTTAGAACCCTCCACTTTCTTTCCTCTTCGATGCCTTAATTCGGGGAATGTGTTAGCAGAGAAATAACAGGCAAGCGCTCTCAGAGCTCCCCAGCCTGGATAGCCATTTGTAAGGCGGGTTGGTGCCCAAGACCAGGGAGGTAAAGGGATGGATGGCAGTACTAGAAGAACTTAGTTCTGCAAAGCTTTCCATGGTTCACTGTTTCCAGGACTCTGTTGTTAGGATTACACTCCGCCTGTTTGAAAAGATGAGCTCCAAAGAACCATACACATGGTGATAGTTTATAAACGCGGAAGTCCTGTAGGGTGCGAGAGAGGGAGGGCTGCTTCTGGGACTCAGTCAGTAGGCCAGCGTGGGTCAAAGTTGGCCAAATGACCCCTGGAATAAGTGGGTGCAACTCCCAAGGGAGTAACTGGGCCAGATTCAGAGGAGAGCAAGTTACGCTTCTGGTATAAGGTAGTCAGAAACCAGGCTTTGGCGCAATAAATTGGCATAGCCTCCCTTCAAAGCAGTGTTAACAAAATAGATGACACAGGCTCCCAGAGTGTGGAATTAAACACCCCCACTCTTTCCTGGGTTTTGATGCCCTCGTTGTCTCAGCTTTCATCTCTGTTGGCATTGGAGCAGGGTCCTTGGTTGTCCATTAGGTTGTTAAGGGGCTAGCACACTTTAGGGGCTGTATAAATAACCCCCCTCCCCAAAAAACTATGTGCAAAGGATGTTACAGTTGCACAGCAAAGCCCCAGAAGTAGGAAATGCCAGAATGAACGTTGCCCATTCACCCTTAATTCAGCCCCCTCATGCGATGCCCTAGGAGCCAGTCTTCACGGGATCACAGGCTTGACTTTTGTCCAGCGCACAGGATGGACAGTGCACACGGAGTGAGCTGCGGCTCGAGGTTTGGTTTTCCCCTCACTGAACAGTGGGGGGCTCTGGGATTTATGCACTCTTCCAACCCTGCTCTGAAGACAGAATTCTTGATTTTCTCCTGGCTCTTTTGTGGTGTTCATCACCAGGGCGTCGGAGAGCCTCACCAACAGGTGTGGCGTTATTTTCCCTCACCCCTGTGAGGAGAGGGAATGTTGTTACCCATAGTTTTACAGATGAGACCCACAGGCTCAGCTCCTTAGGGTATTTAGGTGCCTAATGCCCATTGGTAGTACTAGCAGTTAAGTATCTAGATATCTTTGAGTATCTGGGCCAGAGAGATTCAGTTCAACAGGATCCACCAATTCTAGGTGCCCAGTTGGAGGATTTCATTTTTGCAGAGCACTTCGTGTTCTCTAGCACTTTGTGTTCACAGCACAGCTTCCGTCGACTTCCCTTGGAGCTGGGAGTGCACAGCCCCAGCCTGTCAAGTTGGGCACCCAGACAACGAAGAACCCACAATTATCAGCCACCTGTGAAACGCTGGAGTTAAGTGACTTGCCCAGCATCACACAGGAACTCTGTAGCAGAAGCAGGGATAGACTCCAACTCTGCTTGGCAGTCATTACCTCAACCATCCAACACTTCTCTTCTGCCTTCACGTCCCTGATTCCTTTACTACACAGCCCTCACCCTTCCCCAGAGCAGGCGCATTCTGTGCACTGAATGAAGCAGGGTTCCTCGAGAAAAACCAGTGAGAGATCGTGTAATTAAAGACTGTCTTAATGCGCATACCGAAGGGGGCTTCGGTATTTGGTAACTTTTAAGCACTTGTTAAGGTTGCAAAGTCATTCTTTTACTGTAGTTTTTGTAGATAATTTCTGAAGTTTTTTTTTTAAAAAAAAAAACCTGAAAAAATCAGACATTCCCTCAGGTGGAGTCATACTGGCCCCTCCATGGGTCATCAGTAGAGTTGGAACCTTTAGCTCCACAGCAAAACTTCTGCCCCTTCAGCTAATGGAATAACTGACAGCTGTAGTAGGTTGTCATCTTCTGTGTAGACCAGCACTAGAAGGGGATGAGATACACTTTGCTAGCTGGTGTCAGAGATATTTGCTGACAGCAGAGGACTGTTGAGACTGGGAATCCATTCCAGGCTGTGAAGGGGAGGGTGTAGTCACCTCAGATCCTTCTGCCCCTGTTTCTCCAAGCCTGGCTCCTTCTGCATCATCTCCCCCAACCTGTCCCTGTCCTGTCTCTCCTTCCCCTCCATCCCGCCCCTCATCTCTCTCCAAGTCTACCCCACCACACTCCTTGTCTGCCTAGCCAGACCCAGTCATCCACCCCACCTACTCCTCATCTGATCTTAGACACCCTGGCCCCCGTTGCGCTCTTCCCTCCAGCTCCCGTTCTCAGTCTCCTTGACCAGTCAGTCCCAGCATCCGCCCTCTCCTCCCCTGACTCTTCTTGTCCCAGTCTGCTCCCTCTGCCATCCCCGGTCCCTAATCAGGCTCTTGTCCCGCCTACATTTGAGTCAGGCAACTTCTTTCTCTGTGCTGGAGCACTGAGTGCGAGGAGAGACACTGTCCGTACTCAGTCCTTGTGCCGGTGTCACAGTGGCTGGAAGCAGCAATTGTAGGAAAAGTCCAGCTCAGCTCCTGCTACTCCAGATTGGAGCACGCTCAGTGCAGACTCACTCCTCGGAGAATTTAGCTGCCAAACTGTCAAGTCTCTACTGAGCATGTGCAAACTGAGATTTTTCGAAGGCTCAGAACGTGGCCAGATTTGGGCAGTTTTTCACTGGAATGACAAAAGGCTCTGATACCAGGGCAACTCCCCCTTGCAAACTGTCAGTTCTCTGCTCCAAAGCCTGGAGGCGCTACAGCTCCTCAACAGAACAGTCGTAAAAATGTGATTAATAAGGACAAACCAAGGTATTTTCCCCTACTCTTTTTCTCTGAAGCCAGGTGTATTTTGTACAGCCGTACCCATACCCCACTGTGTCAGTGGCACTTAGCTGCCAACCAGTGTTGCAGTGGGGACTGAGGTCAAGCCAGGACTGGAAGGCTACAGAAGAGAAGAATATATTGCCAGTCACTCTTTGGCATGTCTCATCTTGATGTAGGCCAGAGGTGCACGCCGAGGGATCTGCGAGCGAGTTGATGGATCTTACCGATGCCTCTCTCTATTGGAATAACCCCATGGTATTTAAGGGTCTGACCCCGCACAATGCTGAGTGCCCCCTAGTGGTGGCAATGGGCATTGAAAGCATTTTGCAAGTTTGGAATCTTATTCCTCACCAGAGCACTTGCTGCTGTGCCGGTAGCCATGGTTCGGTTCCCCCAAGTTCCTCGTGCAGCCCAGACACAGGCAAACCACTTCACGCACACGCACGGTTTGTCAGAGGTCCGTGCGAGATGGAGATGATGTCGTACTCATGCAAAATCATTGCTGAAGTCTGGCTTCCTTGGAGGGGACATACCTGGCAGTAAAACCAGGCATCTCTCAAAGTCATTGCCGGGTCATTGGCGCGTTTCTGACTGATCCCCATACTTCTGTTTTTTCCAACCACTGGCTAACGATGGTATGTGAGATCTGGCCTTCAGTGGTGGTGTGTAATTTCCCGAGGACATCCATTCAGTAATGCTTTGTCCACCACTTCCTGCTGTCGCAGACTTTTTGGTTGCCAGCCCTGGGATTCTCAGCTAGGGAAATTCAGGCTTCCTGCATGAAAGGGTTAAGTGAACTGCCACATATTCGGCCTGTTGATTGTGAAAAATCTACCCGGCAGGCCTCAGTTCTTAACCTTGTGGAAATATTTTCACATGCTCCATCCAGAGAAAATAACCACTTGTGTGCTCCTAGAATTCAGCCCCATTAAAGAGCCAGGAGAAATACTCTGATTGCCTGTGCAAGGAAAGGAAAACTCATCGTGCGCTCAGCACAGCAATCAGCAAGCTCTTGTGGTGACGAACTCCTCTTACCAGGCACACGCTGCCGTGGGGAATAAAGTCCTTCACGTTGGCATTTCTGAGATCCCTGCCGGCAGGAGTCATTTTGCCGATTAATTAACGGTAACAGTATGGGAACAACTCAGTGGAAGCCACTTCCCATTTTTCAGCCCAGCAGGCCGCACCTTCAGGACATAGAGTTGCCAGATTCATTCTTGAATTTGGACAGGCTTTGTAAAGGCTTGATCCGAGGTGTCAGATCCAAAGAGCTCCATTTCCATTCCAAAGCATGGCAAGGGGCTGAAACTTGCCCCGGTCTCGATTGCAAAGTGGATCTATCTTGGTCTCTCCTCTGCTGATTTCCATCCCTGCGGGGTGCCCTGTCCGCTATCTCAGGATAGTGGATGTGATTTTTGGAGAGACTTTGATATTGATCAAATCTTTTAGCTTTTAATTGTTTGTTTCATACATGTCAGTGTCCTCTCCCTGTGTCATTCCTACCTGGGTTTCTGAACGTTGGTCACACCATCAGCTGCCTCTCTTCCGTGTGTCCCAGTGTGTGACTGGATCCCCTGGAAAGTCAATCTGCTGCCATAGTTGCCGACCCTCCTGCCGCCGTCTGAGGTTCTTCCATTTCTTCTCTGCTCATTTCTCGCAGGTGCAGTGAGAACCTCTTTCATTTCAGCCAGATAATTTGAGCGATTCTACCTCGAGCTACTGCTCTTTCTTGTACATTCTCTGTTAGGCCATTGAATAAAGGCACCACCGTAGTCCGACCCAAACCACCGTAGTCCGACCTCCCACATCCCATACACCCCCCCCCACACACCCATTCAAGTTCTCACTCCCACTGACTCCTGGAATCTCCTAGGGCAGACCCACCATGCTTTCCAGTGGCCTCTGCTTTCCAGCTGTTCCTCCCCATACCGGAAATCTGATCTGACCCACACGGGCATCTGCTTCACCACCTTGTTGCCTCTGCCTACCCCGCCCAACACAAACAGCCCAGACCCCCAGGGAGGAATTGGGGTGCAAATCCTCCACAGTGGCACACCCATGTTAATGCAGGCTCGCTGCCACTGTGTATTGATCCTACCCCTCAGCCAGCGTCCCAGAGGTCTTGTCAGCGCCGTTTCCAGGCCCGCCCGGCTCTGCTACCTCGCTAGGGGAAGGGTGGGACAGCCACGCCTAGCTGCTTGAAATTGTAGCCTCCTGAGCACCGATCCAGGGAGTCCAGCTTTCAGCGCAGCTGGGCGGCTCGGCTCCAGACACAGCGGGCAGGCTGCTCCGCAGAACTCTGGGGGCAGCCCCTAGGTCACCCCCAATGTGTGCTGGGGGAGGGGTGAGAGCAGGCTTTGGTCAACCCCCCACAAACACCTCCGCCCCCGCCACCTGCTTCCCTTCTTTACGCCCACATGCCCCTTCTAAACTCCCCCCAGCCTGCCAGCGTCAGACCGCAGCTGCTTCCCCTCACCTTGCTCTCCCTTCGCTAGCCGCGGCACTTCTCTCTGGCTCTCCCATCCTCTCTGTCCGGGGGCGAGGCGGCTCGGCGCCCCCCAGCCCGGGCTTTCCTGTGTGTTTCTGGAGCCTCCCCTCCCCTGGCCTTAGTTGCAGACACCCGGAGCAGTAATTCTGTGCCAGGCGCTGTTTCCTATTGGACTTCCCTGGGTTTATAAAACAGTGTATGCGATTGAGTGAGGAAACGGAGCCCCTGAAGGCTGGACTTCGCGGTGGACCCAGGCCTGCCCCCAACCTTGTTTTTCCCCCTCCTCCCCATTCCCCTTTACAAGGGAGCCTTGCTGCCACCACCAGCAGCAGCAATGTGACTAGGGGCTACCTGAGCAAACAACAAGGAGATGCTTTCATGGTGCTCCTCCCGGGATGCGGCGACGTCTCCTTCCCCCAGAAAGGGCAGCGCGTGCTGGAGGGGAAGGCCCTGGGCCGTTAGCACCCGGGATTGTGGCTGGCTTTGCGCTGGGAGTCAGAGTCATTTCCGCCCCGTGTTTATTTGCATTGCAGTTTGTTTTGAGTCCAGCCACAGAGCGCTCTGGCTCCCCACATACCGGGCTTGCGTTTCTAAGACGCTTGGACTCACAGGGCCTGTAAACAAAAGGCTCGCGAAGCAGAACCGCATCTGTAACCAGGGACAGAGTTTTGATTTGCGCCCAGTGAAATCTCCACAGACGTTCGGCCGGAGCACCCAGACCAGCCCTGGGCCGCACCGCGGCAGCAGATTGCAGCAAAGTGCCAGTCGGGCGTCGGAAGGTATCGAGCTGCCCTGCATTTGCGGAGCGCCAGAGGCTCCCGGGCGGAGCAGATCTTGACGAACGCGATTGACGTTTGCAGAGTCCAATGCTCCGGCTTTTGGAAAGTCCTTCCGTTAACCCCTCCTCCTTCTGCGCAGTCTGATTGCAGCTGGAACCCTGCCAGGGTCCCAGAAACCCGAAGGGCGAGCGGTGTGGCACCCCTCACTCCTCTCCCTACACGCCGGGGTTCGACATGAACTGAGTTTGTGGAGATCAGGCAGAGCCATGTCCGTTAATGAAACACTGTCTGTAGCAGGCTCTGATTGGCACCCGCCAGGGACTCGAAATGACCTTTCATCTGAACCTAGAGCTTTCCAGAGATCAGGGAGGAGGTGGGCAGTGGGCATCAGCACCCAGTATTCTCTCCTGCTTCTTGCGTGCCTGCCAGGTAGCTGCTCAGCTTTTAGTTTCTAGCCAAACCGTTCTGCTTCGTATTAAAAACCAGTACACGGATGGAAGGTTCACTCCCAGACAGGTGAAAATGGGTCTGGTGGCTTCATTGTGGTCTCTGATCTAGCAGCAAGGCCCAAGAGAGACTACAGACCCCCCGCTTTCAGAGTCATTGGCCACTCGTGCTAAGGCCACACATCACATACTGGGACCAGCTGGCTCTCCTTGGTGACACCAACAGGCAGTGTAATTTAGCAGACTGAGCAAAGAGGCTTGGAGTCTGAGAACATAGGTTCTTTCTCTGCCATGCCACTGATTGACTTCTTGACCTCGGGCAAGTCACTTAAACTCTCCGTGCCTTGGTTTTCTCATCTGTAAAATGGGCATGCTGGTGTTCACCCGCTGTTGTAAAGCTTTTTGAGTTTGTCCAATGTTAAAAATGTGAGCTTTTGTAAATATCTGTGAGCTGTAGAAGTGCAAAGTACCCCCGAAAGGTGGCAAAATATTTTACAAGATATATAGCAAAGTTCCACAAGCATAGAGCAGGAAGTGAGGGACACCGGATGAAATGAGGCATTTATTAGAATAGATTAGTGCTACAAATGTATCTATAGAATCCAAAACTGACATGGGTCTTTACAAACTTCAGTGAAGACCCATCTAATCTGCAAGCTAGAGTGTGACGACCCCTCCTGGAATCTAACCAGAGTCTTATCCCCATGACACAAATCGACAGGATTGGCAATCTGCTTGGAAGAGGGTTGGGAATGGAGTAGCAGGAATTGCCCCAGCGCCTGTCTGAGGTGTATTGGGAAGTTTGCAAGGGGGTGAGGAATGCAATAGCAGCTGTGGAGGGTCCAGGACTGGAAGGCGGAGCAGGTGCTACAGGCTGGGACTCGGGTCTGTCGCTTGCATTATGCTTACCTGCATCCTATTCATACCTGGCACCAGGACAGTCAGTCCTTCATTATGGAGAGCACCAGGGTCCAGTTGCCCACTATGGTACCGAAAGCCACAAGCGACTCTGAGTTGTTCTCCCCAGACTGGTGGGAGGGTCTCTGGAGTGAGTCCGTGACTAGCTCAGGCAGCCCCCGGGCTGAAGAGATGGCAGGTTGGCAGGAGTGGTGCAGAGACAAGGTGACAGCTGGAAAGAAGCGTGTTGCAGGGCCAGGACTCCTGGAAACTTGGCGTTACGTTAAAATGGAAGGTCTCCTGGCATTCGTTGTATACCTGGCGCGCGCCTGCAGCGAAGAGAATACTCTGACTTGCCAGTGGATTGGGACTGCTAAGGATTTGCTTAATCTTTGCTGTCCAGCAGCCTGGCAAACTCCTCTTCCCCCAGAGGAGTAACAGAGTTGGGCGAGTAAGAGAGCGTGAGTCTTTACTGTCATTATGGCCACTACCCGCCAGCATACTGGTGGATTTCCTGTGTGCCCTAGGCCCATCACTGCAGTGTGTGAGCACCTCACGACCTGGAACAGATTTGTCCTCATGCCCCCTGGGAGGTGGAGCAGGGCTGTGATTCTGGTTAGGCAGCTGGGCCCTGAGGCACAGAGAGGCTAAGTGACTTGCCCAGGGTCACACAGGAGTCCGGGGCAGAGCAAGGGATGATTGTGTCTTGTCCACTGAATAGTCACTTGGCTGGTGCAAAGCTGGGGGAGTAGCCAGAGACGGGACCGTGTCAAACTGGCCCCTTCTGACTCCGCTGACAGCTGGGAGTATGAGTCTCATTTTTCGATTTCACCTCCCCCAGAGTCTGCCTTAAGGGTCCCCACTGTTAAGCCCACAGCCTCTTGTTCCCTGCTGATGTTGGAAAGAGCCTGTCTGTATTCCTGGATCCCGGGGGCAGGAAGCAGCCAAGGAAAATCCTCCCTCTTGACTTGTAAAGTGAGCCTGTTTGATCTGGGATCATAGACGCTCACAATCTCCTTACAAGTTACTTGTGACACTGGGCCTGATACTGCAGGGTCCTGAGTGCTGCCTGTAGTGCACGCTGTGGGCACTCAGCCCTGTGAAAGCCCTGGCCGGATAACGTTCCTGTCACTGGACTCCCCCCCCCGGGGTTTGTCGTGTCCATGCCAGTGCCTAGACAGACACCTGTCGGCAGCAGCTGTGCCCTGTGTAGTAAGTGACACCTACTTGGGAGAAATCTCATTCCATTCCCCTGTGGGTGTTTGGTCAGCTGCTTAGGACTTTGCCATGTGGGTGGGACAGTGACAGAGACACCCGGGGATGGGAGGTGGGGACGGATCAGCAAGGCAATGTGGAATTTCACTGGACTCTGCCTTTCCCGTTTTCTCTAAAGATGCTGATTTGAGAAATGCTGGGTTCTAAACTCTGCTACAAACCCCAATTCCTTTTTCTTTTTTTAATCTTTCAGCCAAACACGTTAACGAAGTCATTGTGGGCAGCGAACAGCTGATGGAAATCTAACACGCCGGTTGTAGAGGAGCCCGCACCTTCGGAAGCCCCTTCGTCTGGAGCAGGCCTGGTAGAGCTTCCTCTGTCCTGCTGCTTTCCTGTGCAACTTTGTGTTTATGTCTTAATAAAGAAACTTTTCCCGAGCTGTCTGTCTCTCTCTGGCCCTACCCCACCTGGCTGATCGGCCTGCTGCTTTGTGGCATCGGGATTGGGGCCTGCCCTCTGAGCGAATGCACTGTGCTTTTCCAGTAGCACGAACCTGGGACCACACAGACTGGGCCTCATTCGGATACAGCCCCAGGCTCTGTGGGCTTGCACCACTGTCCCGATGCCTTCAGGAAGCCCGGAGCTGATTTGTGCATCTTGAGGCCACAATGGGAGGGCTGGAAAAGCCCAGCAGCAAAGCAGGGCTCCTTCCTTGCTGCTCCTGCAGCTTCTCCGTGCTGGGACAGACACATTGAATCTACGCAGCTGTTTTTAGTCTATACTGTGAGTGAGGCTGGTGTGCCAAAGGCGTTCCCATTCGTACCCTCTGGATTTGGCTTGGTGCTTTGAAATTAAGCCCAGGACCGCACGTGTGGGGAGTGGGGAAGGAGGAAACGTGAACATCATTAGAAGCGGTGTCACTATCAGCGCTATCACCCTTAGTCTGACGGACTCTTTGCTTGAAAGCCCAGCATGTGTAAAGCCAGACAGGACGTCCCTCTGCCCGTACTGAAGCTGCATGTGGGTGACTCCTGAGGCCAGCTGAGTATCAAGCTGTCATGTGAAATCCAGGGCCTTGTGGTCAGTCGGCCTGCCAGGACTGGAAAGCACCTCGATGGGACTGAAGCACCAGCTGTTCTTGCAACTTTGCAAATTGGACTGGAGTTCCTGCCTAAAAGCTCTTGACTGGAATCTAGTGGGATTCCGCGGGACGCTTATCTGAGCCTGGCCATTTGACATGGAGAGACATTTCCAGCTCCTGGGCGGGAGAGATGATATTTCATTAACTACGGTGATAAATGCAAAGGCATGTCTCGTGGGCACAGACCCTGTGGCGGAAAATCTCCCTTTCCTGGCCCACACGCCAAGGGAGAGGTTCTAATCCAGCCCTGGCCTGCCTTTCCGACATTAAAAACCCACATCAAAGGCCCGCCTAATAATGGGAAGTGGGGGGAAGGGTGGAGAGCTGGGTCTGGCTGCAGAGAACGCAACGCGAGCTAGAGTTCAGTTCAGGTTAGCATCACCTGCAAAGCTGGTGCATGAACAGATGTAAAATCCCTTTCCTTCAAGGAGCTCAGCTGTTTTGTGTACACTAATGAGCTATGCCTTGTGCGGAAGGTAAGTATTATACCCATTTTACAGAAGGGAAACGATGGCACAGAGAGGCTTAAGTGACTCTCTTAATGTTCCGCTAGAAATCTGTCAGAGCCAGATGTAGAGTCCCAATGTCCTGGGGCTTCCCCTTCAGCCCAAAACCATCCTTCCCTTCCATCTATTGATGTTACACATCATCTTAAAAACCAGCTTCCCCTAGGTTAATAGCTTCAGTATTATCTCCTTGGGCCGTAATTCTGTGGTAATGCCCCACTTTAGTCCTTTTGTTTATCTCGTTTAAGGCAGGCTCTTTATTGTGCAATTAGAATTGCAGTATTAATTTAGCGTTCTCTGACACTTTCAAACCTGGCCAGGCTCTGAGAAGTATTCTTTTCCCTTTACGACCTGCAGGTGTTTGGTGTGAGATAAAAGTAGATCGCTGAGCAAGATTTCACAGCCGGAATTATCAAAGCGAAGAGTCCCTCTTGATGTACTCCACATGTGTGGCAGTAATGAGGAAGAGGATTTTGGAAGAGTAGTTCCTTCGCAAACCCCCAGGCAGGCACTGGGAATTAACCCTTGCTGACCTGGCGTTGTCTTCGTTGACCAGGTGAACCTACGAAACTAGCTATCAGGATGGAATTTTCAAAAGTGCCTCAGTGACTAAGCGCCTAAATGACTTTTGAAAATAGGATTTAGGCTCCTAAGTCACTGATGTGCCTTTGAAAATATTCCCCATAGCTTTGACGCATGGCTCTCTGGGAGCAAAAGTGTCACTCTTCCATACAGTGCTCTTCTCACTCTTGATCAACCACGTTGTAGCAATTGAGTGAGCTGGTGTCTCTCACCCATTTGCAATGTGCCCATCCCTGCGGTCTTCAGGCACCCTGAGTGTGATGTACAAAGCAGCGTATCTTCAAAAGGATCAGACGTGCCAATCCTCCGTAGATGTTGGCGCTTTCGGTGCGAGCTTGTTCTTGCGCGTTTCCAAGAGGACGCTGTTGGCGGTATCACTGTTGCGAGAAGGCTCATGAAACCGGCAAGTCCTGCAGGCTGCTCTGAATGCCGCAAAGCCAGGGCTCACCGTTTCCAGCGGCAGGGAGCTTGCCAGCAGAGGGCTTGGTGCCACCCACATCCAGCCGTTGGCTCCTGAGAGTTTTGCGCTGGGCTCTCGTCCACTTCAGCGTCTGTTCCCTTCAGCTGCCGAGAAGGGTCTCGGGGAGAGAACTGGCCTCCGACTCAGCTAGGAGTCAGCCCCTTGGGCACTTTCTGGGTCAGTGGCAGGACCCTGCAGCAGCTCAGGAATTGGCAAGGAGGCAGCGCCAGACCTGGAGCGCTGACGTGAGATCTGGCTGCTGAATGCCGATCTGTGGCCTTCGCCTTCCATCCGAAGGAGAGCCTCTTACAGACACCCACCCTCAGGGGTGACGCGTGGACCCCTGTTGCTTTGCCTGCATCTAACAGGAAAGAATGCAACCTGCCAGCAAGGCAGAGAGAGGGCGGCATTTCAGGCTGCAGCTGCTGGTTGTGGGGCCAGGAGCACAGGGAAATCTGGAAGAGCCCTAAGAGTGCATTTGCCTTGACAGTGGGAAGATGCTGTCAGTGGGTGGCAAGTTCAGGGTTCCTGCTCTAGTCCTCTGCTCCCATTCCCTCCTGTGGTTGCCCCATGTTATTAAAAACAGGCAGCCTGAGAGTGTGTGATCGCATAACTCCAGTGGCCAGGCCATCCATGAGCTGGTAGGAAGAGAGAAGTAGCTGGTGGCCGATTGTGCCCACTGTCATTGACCTGGGGCCTCCCTCATCGGTCAGGGGTAGGTGGGCATGGTGCTAATCAGAGCTTTCAAATCCACCGACCTTTGGTGACTAATCATTTGGATTGTAGCCTGGGGGATGCAGAGGAAGGTAAACTGACCTCCTGCTGCGGATACTCGGTGCATCTGCTGAGCATGGTGACTTCCTTTCCACGTCCATATGCCTGGCTGGCGTCTGTCCTGTTGGGGGTAGAAGACCGAGGGCAGCTAGTATTTACCTGAGGGGATGTGTGCTTCGCTCGCAGCCCTAACGCCAATATGCTCCAGCTCACAGAAAACCAGACCTGAAGCTGAAATATGGAGCCCAAACCTTATGTTACATTTCACGCAAGTCAGAAACCATTGCCGAGATAGAAGCAGCTTGCCCTCCAGTGTTCTTCGCTCTGCCAGCTCGCTCGCTTTCACCCCCCGTCTGTCTTTCATGCCCAGCTGTTTTGGTTTCGCTGGGCTGGCTTGGGCTCCTAGAGAAGTATTTGTCACGATGCCCTGCTGGTCCCGCTGGCCGTGCCTTCACTAGTGGGACCATCCCAGAATCAACCCGACAGAATCAACCTGCTGTGTGGCCCAGGGAGAGAAATGTTCTAACACAAAGAGCTGCACGTCTCATTTTCTGCACCGCCAGGCGCAAAGGCGGGTTCGCCTGGGTCCTAGGAGGGCAGCGGGATTGTCTCCACAGGCCGTGCCCGACTGCGACGTTCTCCCCAATCCCCTTGTCAGCATGTCAAGATTCGCCAGTGCTGAGACCCACATTAGAAATGTTGATAGCGACTCCTTCAAGCAGTTTCCCCAAGCACCCAGAATGCAGCCCACGCGCTTGGCTAGGTCCCAAGCTTTGATTATCCTTTGATTATGCCAAGAGCACCCACGGGTGGCTTCCCAATAGACAGACTCCCTCACCCACAGAGCCTCAAATCTGGACTTGGACACGCCCCACCGCACCTCACCCCAGGAGTGGTAAACACACAGGAGGGAGCGGAGCTGGAGTCTTGCAAGTGTTGAACAGGGAAATGCTAATTGATCCCCATCTCGCTGTCAGTTCTGCCCAGCCCTTGTCCGTCGGGGAGAAAGGGGCTTGTGTAAGACCCAGGACTGAGAGTGACTCAGATCTGACGCAGATCTCCTGTGCCGGCTCCAGCCAGCCACCTCCCCTCTCCATCGGTAACGGGGTGGGGGTGATATCCCCGTGCCAGGGCTGTTGTAAGCGGCGGAGAGCTTGGAGATCCTCGTGTACAGGCTGCGAGGGGGAGAGCAAGTCTTATTCCCCCGCCTCCCGGGGCACAGCACTGGGCGAGGAGAGCAGGCAGGCCGGGGAGAGGTTCAGATTGTCAGCACGAACAGCGCCGAGGGGAAACTGCCCCGGGAGCTGCCAGCAAGTGGACCTTGGGAGATGGAGGCATCATTCATTAGCTTTCAAGAGGGACCCCAAGCCCCCCAGCTCTCGCAGGCCGAGCACCCACTGATGGCAGCAGGAGCTCGGCCTGGGCAAACGCTGCAGATCCAGCCTGTGTACGGTTTCTTCCTTGTCTCTCTCTGGATCCTGCAGGTTTTGGGGTCGTCTCCTGGGTACCAGGAGCCAGGAGGCGCAGCCTTGCCCCTGCCCCCCAGACCAATCGGCACGCAGCCGTTCCTTCTCGACAGTCCCCTCTGATCTCTGCGGATAGAAATCCGCAAGGCAAGAGAGCTGCAGCCTTTAGGAACATGCATGTTTACAGCTTTTAAAGGGCTAATACGGAATATTTGTATTTGAAGAAGGCGATGGCGTGAATCCAAGGACAGCCGATGAGCCTGGATCGGCACCTTTCCAATTCAAGGCAAATGGTGGCTGCTTTGGAGAGGAAAAAGGGATTTTCTTGTTTTTTGTTTTTCATAGAAAATAAAAGGGCAGCCGGCCGCTTCCCCCTCCCTCCCCCGCCGTCAAAGCAGGGAGCTCCTGGTGTTGTATGCATAAGCTACTCCTTTGTGCACCATCTAACTGGTTAATTGTGTTGGAGGAAGATGTGCGGGCGGACGGGGAGACCACCCAGTACGAAACAGACAAGAAAGAGCAACCTCTGCGCTCTTTCACCAGCGAGAGAGCAAAGTTGTTTAAAACTATTTAATTTACTGCATTCCATTCGCCTGATTATAAATTGGCCGGCCAGGGAACCACGGCTGCGTGTGGGGAGGGATCCAGGAAGCATGAAACGAATTCATGGGGTTGGTTTGGGGGTTGTTTTTCAAATCTTCCTCTGCTGGTGTGTTGTGAGTTTGAACCCTGGTAAATCCAGTCAACGCCGGCCTTTTCCACCAGCTGAAACCTGATCAGTTTGCTGTCAGCTGGGCTCTACGGCTGCATATTGGTCATCGAAGCCTCCTGGCAATCCAAGGGTCTGTTAGAGTCCTGTTATGTTCCACAGGCTGCTTCTCTCTCTGCTCCTCACTTAGACCATGGCCTTTGCCCAGGGTTGGCACCCTGATAGTCCAGTGGCCGTGGTGTGCGAAGTCCTGCGGCGTGCCCACCTCAGGAGGGCGTTGTGAACTTTTCAGACCTGTTTCTCTCTCCCGGGCACCCTCAGGCAGGAAAGGGGTTTAGGACTCAGCTGGGGGCTCGGGAGGGTTGAATCCAATTTTGACTTTTTTGGCTTCAAAGAGCCCTCTTTCGAAGGACTAAACAACTGCTTGTTGGACTCCGATGGGAAAGCTGCAGGTGCTAAACGCTGACAAACCGTTATTGAGCACTACCGACTTCAGATCGTTGTCATCTGTGCTTCGATGTGAGTTCAGGGGGAGCGGGCACGTACCGTCGACCTGTAAGCAGTCACCCCTCCAGGCGTGCCGTGACCGGGCCTGGTTCGGTGGTGCGGGAGCTGGGAGAGCCCGTGGCTCGGTCACACTGAAAACGCAGCCGGCTGTTTTGTGTCGAGATCTGTTATGTACAAAAATGTCGCTGTTCCTTCCCCTCTCCCAGCCCCGCGCCAGCCCCAGAGCCCAGCGAGCTCCCAAAACCTTCTGGGGCATGAGCGGTGTAAGGGAGGCACAAGGAAAACCACCACATCTGCAGAGGCTTGCCCTGAGCTGGTGCGTCCTTTGATCCTGTGCCCTCGGGCAGGTCAGCCTGGCTCCAGGGCGGCCCCGAGGTTCCCCAGGGGTGGCCCAGGCTAACTGCCCAGATGGATGCGAGAGCACTGGTTGTTAGGATGACGTATTATTTGTGTTACCGTAGCGCCCAGTGTGCCAGGCGCTGCATAAACCCAGAGCACCGCCTCTGCCCCACCCTAAAGAGCTGGGGTCCCTGCACACCCCCATCCTCACCATTGCCAGGCTCTTTGCGGGCATCATGGCAAAAGCCAAGGGCTGAGGATAACAAGGCCACTCCGGGGGTGTTCCCATGGGCTCCCCCCAAGCATTAGGGGCAGAACGCTGACCCGGATGTGAGGTCTGGAGCGTGATTTGGGTTGGTGACTGTTACAGGTCACTCCACTCAATCTCACATCCCTCGGAGATGCAGTATGAAACCGAACCACAAACGCCACTGTGTGAAGATGATTTCTGAGTCGCTTGGTAGCTTGAGCCATTGCCTGGTCTGTTGATGATCTTATTATGGCAGATGTCAGCGGGAGGCACCAGTCTTCTAAGCCCTTTTTTGTAGTGTGCGAGCAAGTGTGCAGTCTTGGGATGTGCTGTTCAGGGCAGAGGCGGGGGCTCCATGGAGGAGGAGCTGTGCAAGCAGCTGCAGAAGTTGCTCTGTGCTGTGGACTCTGAATAGAGGCGACGCTTGAAGCACTTGCTCCTTGGGAAGTGGGCATTGGTGGTGGCCTGGGTGCCCTGAAAGAAGAGTTGCCTTTGGTCTCTTTGTGACCCGCTCTGTTCCCTGCCTGGGTGAAGAGCTAGTTGCACTTGGAGTGTACCCTGACTTCCAACCCTGGATTTCTCCTCCCCTGAGAAGCGACCAAGGCCTGGGCAAAGGCAGCTGCCAGGCAGAGGGGCAATGCTGGAATTGGGCAAAGAGAGCAGCTTTGCCCAGCATTGGTGAAGCTCAGCGGTCACTCTCCTGTTCCAGATGCTGAGCTCCCCTTTCCGCTGGATTTGCGGGCAGTGAATATGTTTCACTGTAGTCCTGCCCCTCGGGAAGCAGCGTGCTCTAGCAGTTAGACTGGGAGTTGGGGGAGCAGGACTCCTGGGTTCTTTTCTGGTCCTGCCGCTCACTCGCGGTGTGACCCTGTGCAGGAGAAAAGGTGCCTCACGTCTGCTTTGCCGGGCGAAGCCGGGCCAGGCCCGATGCCCCAGATTGGGTCTCATTTTTGGGGTCCTCTCTGGGGCACTCGCCAGTTTCAGGATGTGTTTAAAACAACATGGTCCCCAACTCTGCCTGCCACGTATCCTTCTGGCGCAGGCTGGTGGAGTGCGGAATCGTTCCCCGGGCTGAGCTGAATGGGGTACGTCAGGTTCCCTGATCCCACTGGGTCACACCCCTCCCTGCTGAATTGAGACTGGCCCCTTCTCTCTCCTTGCCGAGGATGCGACCGGGGTACGTTGACTGGCCCACGGTCAAAGCTGCAGGGCCAGGACTGGAACCCAGGAGTCCTGCCTCCTCGAATCCTCCTACCTAGAAAGCCAGCGCTGCTCGGAGTGGAGCGGAGCGGCTCTGGATGGCACTGGAATGGAAGGTGACTTGGACTGTATTTTATACCCGGCCCCTTTCATTCCAAAGGCTCCCCTGGGTCCACCATCAAGTGCAGCCGTCTGGCAGTTTAGGACAGGAAGTGGAGAAAACCATCTTCTGTTCAAAGTGCAGGAGGCGCATGGGTCAGGACTGAACGTCGGTGGCTACCTGAGTTCCCAGCTTGGCCAGGACACGGGGATGAACAGTCCAATCCTGGGAGCGGGGCTGGGGTGGGGGGGTGAACAGACGCGGTCAGGGCTCGGCATCACCACAGAGCCTGGCCATGTTGTTGGTCTCGACAATAAGTGTGAATAGTGGTAAAACGGAGCCAGTGTCAGCCCTCCCCTGCGGGTCTGGGGGTGCTGGCCCCCCCGTGCGGGTCTGGGGGTGCTGGCCCTCCCGTGCGGGTCTGGGGGTGCTGGCCTCTGCGGGAAGGTGGGTGGGTCTCAGCTTTGCACGGCCCCCCCGGTGCTGCTCTGGGGGGCTCCCCTGATGGCTTGGGCAGAGCTGCTGCATGCACATGGGTCTGGAATCCCAGAGCCCCTCACCTCCGGACGTGGCTCCTCTCTGCGCTT
The DNA here is from genome assembly GCA_007922305.1 of Dermatemys mawii. Taxonomy (NCBI): domain Eukaryota; kingdom Metazoa; phylum Chordata; order Testudines; family Dermatemydidae; genus Dermatemys; species Dermatemys mawii. Next base: position 46,549,666 of record ML677352.1, read on the forward strand.
ACCTGAGAGAGGCAGGACGCCTCCCCTCGGCAAGGGGGGCGAGCGCTACCTCCCCCTGGGCCCCATGGGGCCGTGCGATGGGCGGCACTCGGGGCGCTTCACGGCTGCGCTGATCACGCTGAGGCCTGACCCCGGGAGCGAATGGCACGAGGCGGAAGGAGGGATCTGTCCTGGGAGCACAGACCTCCCTCCATACCAGCTGCTGGAGCAGCAGGGTGTTCCCAGGGGGAGCAGCGCTGCGGGGAGTACGGCCACCGTGGTGCAGCGCACGATGGAGGGAGGACTGAGTGACGGTGAAGGCCACGGAAGTGGTTGGATCAACACCCCTCCCCCCCGTTCGCTCTTCAGAGATGACGGGCCCAGGACACCCCACTGGGCCGTCCAGTCTGGTACCCGCCCTCCCGAACCCACCGTGGCGCCCGCTCACGCCTGCACTGTCTCCCGGCGGCCTGCTCCAGGGGGCAGCTTCTCGGATGGGGAAGGAGTTTTCCCCTCCCCAGCGTCAGGCCTTTGATCCTTGCTCTGGCACTGCCTGCAATGAACCAGTCCCCTTCCAGCCCATGACCCTGACTCCTCCGAGCCCCCGCGGGGGCAAGGTTCGCTCCACCAAGGCAAGCGGCCAAGCAAGCTCCCGTGGGCTCGGTCTCTCCTCCGGCATCTCCTCCAGTCCTTGGATCCTTGTCTGTGCCCTCATTTGCTCCTTCCTAGGGCTCAGACCTGCCTGCAGCGATATCCCCTGGGGAACTCACTGCCACAAGATATCCCCTAGGCCAGGAGCTTATCAGGATTTAAACAAGCATTGGACATTGGTACAAGCAAGACAAGCCGCACACCTGGACAGGAGCCAGAAGAGATGGGCCAATGCCCCAGGGCCTATCGCAGCCACTGACTGATGCGGGAACAGAGCCGATTCCCCCAAAGCCAGGTTATCCCGGGACTAGTCTCGAGCAGCTGGCCACAGCAGGCACCGGCCACGGCCAAGCTGGTAAGACATTGCCGAGGTGTCTGTGGGTCCGACGGGAAGCAGCGGTTACACCCCTGGAAGTCAGACAGACGCCCCCGTTTTTAAGCGGGGTCTTGAGAAAAGCTGGGTTTAAGCCCGAGCTTCGGTCTTCTCTCAAAGGGGCTCCCTGCCCTGGATCCAGGCAGGGCGACCAGACATCCCGATTTTATAGGGACAGTCCCAAGTTTTGGGTCTTTTCCTTATATAGGCCCCACTCCTTTCTGATTTTTCACACTTGCTGTCTGGTCCCCCTAGATCCAGGCCCTGATCCTGACCGGCGCTGAGCTCCTTCCCCTTTGGCTTCACACAGAAAGGAAGGGAGCGGGCCCTCAGCAAGGCACAGAACCTGCCAGTGTCGATCTCTACCCCGCCTCCCCCGGGCAGCTAAATCCCCCTTGCAGGGCCCTGCCTAGCCCCCAGTCCAAACGCTTGCACTGAGCTCACATCCACTTAGTGCCTCTCGCCCTGACACCCAGTGAACTCCTCACCAGGGGTCACGGGCTCTGGCTTTCTCCTTCCTGCCGTCCCTAGCCCGCTGAGCCGGCCCACGGGCAGGCGCTCCCTGTGCTCTTAGAGATCTGTCAGGGAGCGAGAGCGGATCGCTGACTCATGCACCTGGAGTGAAACCTGCCGAAAACGAGAACCGCTGCTTTGCCGGAGACGAGGCTTTCGCTGGGGATCAAGTAAACTCCCTCAGCCGGCCCGGTCCGGGGAGTGCGGGGGGGCTGCGTTCACTTTGTGGCGGGGGAGTTGTCAGCGGCACTTGCTGTGGGCCACGGCCCTTCCTGCCAATTCAATATCCAGCAACCAACCCACCAGCAGAGCAGGTGCCGGGGATGTGAGCTCTGGGGCGAACCAGCCCCTCTCCTGCCCCCGTGAGATCCCGGCCAGGGGCAGTGGTGTGCAGTGGGCAGGGCTGGGTAGACGGGCGATGGGATGAGAGGGGGATGGTCAGCGGCATCTCTGCAATGGCATGGCCAAGGAGCCTGTCGCCCCACGCAGCGGGGGAGCACAAAGCCAGGGCCAGGCCCTGTTTCCTGAATTTCCCCCCTGCCAGGCTGTGGCCCAGGCTGTGCTGGAGGGCGGAGGCTTTGCAGCCAGCCCCTCACACTGGCTTTGTGGCAGCAGCCCTGAAAGAGGATTTTCTCCCCAAAGCTTGGGGGGTGCCCCTGGCGCGAAGCCACCTCTGGGGAGGAGCCCGGCTGTGGGCCAGCCCGCGGCAGTGCTGCGTGACACGGCCAGGCTGGGAGAGAAGAACGAGGCTCTGGTCCAGGGAGAAACGCACCCGGGAGCCCCAGCTCCAGGCGGGGGCTGAGATCCTGGGGACGGGGACTCCGCACTGCGGCAGGCTGTGACCCCCCCAGCCCAGCACACACAGTTTTCCCAGGCCAGGGGTGCCAGGTGTCCGGGAACCTGGCAGTGGCCGGTCAGCTGCGCTGTCTGGACGCTCTAAGTCCAGTTGGTTGCAGTAACTGGACGCTGTCACTTTGCGGGGGAAGAGGTGCTGCCCCCCGACAGAGCAGTGGCTGGCTGCCGGCCGAGCTCCGGCAGGGAGGTACCACCGCCCCTGGGGGGATCCTGTCCACCCCCCCTTCTGCCCCGCCATGCCCCAATTACCCCAGCCCTGGCCCCTTGCTCTGGGGAGCCCCCGGCTCCACCCCGCTGTGCCCTGATTGGGCGAGCTCCATGTCGGCTCCTTCCAGCCTGGCTCTGCAGGCAGCAGGTGAGTCCGGGGAGAGGGAGGAGTGAGCCGGGAGGGGCGAGCAAGAGAGAGAGGGAGGGGGGAGAGGAGGATGTGGGGGCAGGACCTCAGGAGGGGGAGGGGCCTCAGGGGAAGAGGCGGGGCCTCAGGGGAAGAGGCGGGGCAAGGGTATTTAGTATTCAGCAGTTATAAAGATGGCAACCCTACCCCAGGGATGGGGGGCAGCTGCTGCCCGCAGGCATCTGGGCTCCAAAAGCCCACCCTCCAGGGAAGCCAGGAGCCTGAATATCCTTGTGGATCCGGGGCTGGCTTCCTTGGGTCGCTAATGGAGATCTGGCAGGAATCCGAGCTGGATCTAGGCCCATGGGCCGCTGGAGCTGGCTTGTGCTCCCCCCCTCCCCCTCCCGCTGGCCCGGGCACTTTTCGTGGCGTCAGGCTGCCTGTGGGAGCTGCCAGAGAGGGCAGGAGTAGGTCGGGGGCTCTGCCGCTCTCCTGACCCCAGCATGCTCATAGGGCACTTCCCAAATTTGCCTCCTGCGCTCCTTAATCGCAAGCAATTTCCTCCCCCATAAAACGGCCCCAAGGTGAACGAAGCTGCCGGGATCCCAGGACTCGGTGCCTCTTTCCTGCTGTGTGCGGTGCCCACGGACCCGCCTGGTGCCTGGCTGATCTGTGACGGGGGAGCCCGTTAGCCGCAGAGCACCAGGGCGTCTGCACAATCTGGCTAATTCCCTTCCGCGGCAGCCGGAGCCGCATTTCCCTGCCAGCTGCGGGTCTGGCCGTGTGGAAGCAGAGAAACATGGGATCTCGGGGAAATGGGTTAAACCAGGGTCCGGCCGCCCCTCTCTGGGTTTGCCCCTGGGAAGCTACAGCCCACTTTGTGAAGAGCTCCAGGGAGAGTGCCCCAGGCCTGGCAAGCCCTGGGAGCCATGGCAGGGAGCCCTCTCCTTGGTTGCCACGCTGCCTGTTTGCTTCCCAAAGCCCCTGGGGACCTTGCGGCTTCATCCCAGCCCAGAGGGCCGCTGGGCCTTAGCTCATTCCAGGGCACGGCCCACCCCACGTCTGCTGGGGAAATGAGGCCCTGCGGTGTGTTTGTAAACCGCGGTCACCTGCCCTGGCCCAGCTCCTGCGCGGGGCTCGGTGGCGCCGGGGCACTGCTGTGCTGATGGGCCAAGCTGAGGATCTGGCCCAATATGCGTCAGCCTGGATTCGTGGCGGGGATTCCCTGGGCCCTGCTGCATATCCCGTGCCCCTGGGGCTGCCCTTCTGACACCCTGTTTGCCAGTCCCTCTGTGCCCAGCTCACTCTGTCCAGTGGCCAGTCTCCTCCTGTCCCCCAAATGGGGACCCCTTCCCGCTGGTTCCACCACCTCGGGGCCTTGGGTGGGTGATGTTTTCCCCTGAACCTGGGCTGCTGCAGAACTGGTCCCAGCTCGTCGGCTCTCACCAGCACGTGCTCCCACGCCTCTGAATCGAGGCCGGGATCTCCTGGGACGTCCACTCCCCAGCCGTGAGATGGAGCTAACGTCGTTCCTCGCTCCCATGCGGCACAGGTCTGCTCTGGTCAGCCTGGGGGCTCCATGGGGCACGGACCAGCCCATGCTAGATGGGGCAAGAGGTTCTAGGCATAAACAGATGCTTCCCAGGGCTTATTCCAGAAACTTCTATGACACTTGAGACATGCACTTGGAACTGCTGGGTGTATCCGGTTTATCTGCTTTATCCTGGTAAATAGCTTGCCGCTTTCCTTTCCCTCCACCACAGACCTGTGGAGAGTTGATTACGGGATTGGCTACAAGCTGCTGTCTGTGCTGTGAGATCTGAGGTGCAATTGACCGGGGATAAGTGGCTGGTCCTTTGGGACAGGAAGTAACCTGAATATTGCTGTGATCCTTGGCAGAAGGGACTGTCTGTCACCAACGCAGGCTCACAGCAGGGCAGTGAGTCAAGGGGCCGTCTGATTCCCTGGTTCAGCACCTGAAGGGTTCCCACTCAATAACGGGGTGATGAAATCTGAGGCCAGAGCTGCGAGCCAACGGGAGATTTCTGCCCAGCTTCGATAGAGGTTGGTACCCTGGGCAGTGTGATCCTGGGGTTACTCCCAGATCAGGGCGGGATGTGTCTGTTCTCCTGCTTGCAGCGAGAACAGGGGAATAGGAGGGAGGCAGGGGGAGTTCTTGGGGTCCCCCCCTGGAATTCCTCTGCTGGGCCCTGGGTGGATGTGATCCCCCCAGCAAAGGGTTAATAATCTCTAGCGTCCTGTCCTTGCAATCTGCTCCGTCAATGGCGGACCAGCTCGTCTGTTCTGTTTCATTGGGTGCCTGAGCTGTCACACACGCTCCTGGGGGCGGAGCCACGGAGCCGGTTCCTCCTCCTCCTTGCTCCTGTAGTTGAATTGAGCTCTGAGCGTGTGAAATGTGCTGACCGGGGTTGGGGTGGGGATTGCAGGGGAGGATTCACCCCAAGTTCAAGTTCAACCCTCTCCTCCAAGGCAGCCAGTGGAGCAGGAAATCTGGGGAGGGGGTTTCTTCAAGGGGTGCCTGATTCCCAGGAGAGCAGGGCCCAGAATTCGTTCCAGGAAGGCAGCGACGCGCTGGGGAGGGGCCCCACGGGTGCCAGGCGAGGCCAGGGGTCGCTGGGTGGGGTTGGGTGATAAATTCCTTACGCTGGGTTTAGAGGTTTCGCTGCCGGACAGTTGATTTTCCCGGGCTGTAAAAGAGCAAAGACAATTTGCAGATTGCGTCTCCCAGCACCTGGAATCGGGAGCTTCCAGGGGCTGGGTGACCCCGTCCCTCCACCGGTGCCCTCGATCCCGACCCGCAGCCCAGCCCTGGGCTCTCCACTGCCGGTGCCCCTCACTCCCGACCCGCAGCCCCTCTGTTCCCCAATCTCTTGGCTCCCCTGCCTTTGACAATGCCCTCCACCAATAACCCCCAACTATCCTAGCTCTGGGCTCTGCAGCCCATCGCTGTGCCCCCCCCCCCCGCCACCTTGCCCATCCTGCTGGCCTGTGCCACTCTGCAGTGCCCTTCTGAGCTATGGGAGGCCACGTGCCCTGGGGTCGGGGAAAGGGGCCTGGCTGCTTTGGGCCGTGTCCTGGGGCGGGCAGCCTCAGATTTGCCGCTGCTGCCTTGGACTGGGGAGCCGCTCTCCAGCTGGGCCCTGCTCTTGTCGCCTGGGCATACGGTTCCCGGGCTCTGCTCCAAAGCTGGGCCGGACTCAGGGCCCCTCTCGGGCCTTAGAACCTCGTGGGCAGGAGGGGCCCTGCCCTTGCCAGCCGGCACCCAGCGCCACCCTCATCTCAACCACTGCCAGGGCACGAATATGTCCACCCTGCCCCCCACCCCGCTCGGGCCGGCTCCAATCCCCTCCCCGCAGCTGAGGGCAAAGCACCCGACCTGGGGTGTCAATCCCCCGAGGGGGCTTTGCAGGGCCCATCCCACCCAGCAATGGGGGGTCTTTTGGTGGAGGGCTCATGAGGGGCTCTCGATAGGGGCCTTGGGGGGGCTCTTAGTGGGGGGGCTCATGGGGGGAGCTTGAGGGGCTCTCGGTGAGGGCAGTGAGGGGGCTCACGGGGGACTCTCGGTGGGGGTCATGGGGCGTTCATAGGGGGCTCTCGAAGGGGGTCTTGGGAGGGCTCTCGGAGGGGGTTCATAGGGGGCTCTCGATGAGGGTCGTGGGACCACAGAGAGCTCAGCCCCAGCCCAGGGGCTGTTTGCGGCCCCAGGCTTGGCCCGTGCTGTGAAGCCGCTGAAGGAGTTTCCTGGCCCACCCCCCCCCCCTTTGCATCCCAAACCAGACCCCCAGACCCCAAGGCCGACAAAAGGGCTGTTTGGGGCCCCTGCCACCTGCTCGCCCCCCACCCGCCACTAGCCCTTAAAAAGGGGCCAGACAAAGGGCCGCACCATCCTAAAGGGGCCCATTCATTAGGGGGACAAAGGAAGAAAGAAATCCATTAGCATAATTAATCCGGGGGCTGGCTGTGGGTGGCAGGGCCGCTGGCTCCCAAGGGGGCGAGAGGACGCCCCCCGCCCATGCGTTAGGGGGCTGCAAAGGAGATGTTTAGCTCTGTAAACGAAACACCCCCCCCCCGCAGCTGGGTGCCAGTGCCCCGCCCATCTCACTCCCTCACTTGTGTGGGGTGGCCCCAATGTATCCCCCTCCTGCCCTCACCTAAGGAGATGCCCCCCCCCCGAAGCCAGGGCTGCTGGGGAGCTCTGCTGGGAGCAAGGCGCTGAGCTGGGCCTGGCCTGGCACACGCACGTGGCAGTGCCTGTTACCAGCCGACGGGCCAGCTGGGCAGCCAGCCGCGGTTGGTGATACCTGGGGCTCTGTCCTTGTGCCTGCTTCACGGCCCAGTCCCATGAGCTGCTTGTGTGTGACAGGGCACCCCTGGGCGTGGGGCTCGGCCGGGCGTGCGAGGGGGTGGGTGTAACGTTGTCCCTGGG
>ML677352.1:46571817-46588196 GCA_007922305.1 Dermatemys mawii
CAGTCTGGGTGCTGTGGGGCGGGAGAGCCCAGTGGGGGGATCTCCCTGTCCCGGTGCGGGTAGGAGGAGACGCTGGCTGTTGTAGGCGGGAAATGAATGAGCCTGGGCTGCTTCACCAGAATCCAGCTGGGTCCGGCTCAGAGCCGCTTTGGGGGCGTTACCGGGGTGCGGGTGGCCAGCTGGGCCATACAGACACGCACGTGACCGTGACCCACGCTCCGCTCCGCGTCGCTCTCCGCTGATCACCTCGGCGGTGGCACTGGAGAAGTGCAGAGGGAGAGCCCCACGCTGCACGTGCACCAACACGTGAACCCGTGCAAACATCTGTGTCCGGATGTGATCGTACACACGCACCCCAGTGCAAGTGGTGGGAGAGCAGTGTAGGGCCCCTTGTGGACGCGTTCGCTGCCTTGAATCCTTTGCATCCCCCAGGCAGCTGGATTTGCAGCTGGGAGAGGTGCATCCCCCAGGATTTTGGCAGCTTTGGGGCACCCGTGTGTGTGTGTATCAACGGGGGTGCTTTCCCGCGGGGGGCGTGCCTGGGCGTGCACACCATGGCGGGTGCACAGGGGTCGGTGTGGGATCCGGATCGCGGGCGATGCACCTCCGTGGCCCCGCGAATGAGATGCCCCGGGGCCCCTGCTCCGCTCTGGCGCTATTGATCGGAGAATCCGGAGTCGATTGCGAAGCCTCTGAGAGCGCGTCGGATACGGGCCGGCTCGGCGGGGGAAGAGGGAGCTGGGAATCCAGTGAGAACACGACCCGCCGAAGGGCGAGGGACAGACGAGAGCAGAGCCTCGCTTCCTAGTGGGAACGTGGGATCAGAACCAGTCCGGTGTCGTGCCCAAGTTCAGCCGGGATCCCCGCGGTGCTGCGCGCTCGCAGGGCTCCGGCTCCGGGAGGACTTTTCCTTCCCCGGGGTCGTTGGCCTCTCTGCCCCGGGACCCTCTTCTGGCCCCTGGGGGGGGACTTTCACACCCTCCGCTTCTGTCAGCCATCTTTGAGCAGCAACGCTCCTCCCGCCCCGCCTCCGCGCTCCCTGTGTGGTCCTCCGCTCCTCTTGGATTTCCTTCAACAAGAGACGCAACTTGACTCGCCCTTTAAAAGAGCCCCCCCCCGCCACTCCCTGAGTGCCAGTAAAGTTTACACACCTGCTTCACAGGGGGAGGGGGTGTGAAAAAAGGGGGCGAGCCCCCCCCCCCCGCCTGCCTCCACGTTACACACATCGGTGGCAAAAAAAAAAAAAACCCTCCGCCCGGAACTGCAGCTGTTCAGCATTTAAAGATGGGGGCCCCCCCCCCGCCTCTATTTGAACCGACGATCACCCCTGTGGCTTTGCGTGCGGATTTCCTTCCCCGGGAGCTTTCCAGACTCCTGTCTGCTGAGCGGGCGAGGAACCAGGGTCTCAGCTGTGTTCCTGGGGGAGAGGAGAGCTGGGCTGTGAGTCTCAAAGTGAGGAGGGGGATGGGAACAGTGCGGCATGGGGGGGAAAAGGTGTGTGGGGAGGGGTGCTTTGAACCCAGGGGTGCTGAGACTTGGCTATCCTGCCGGTATGAGATCTCACAGGCCGGGAGAGTTTCAGGTGACCTAGAAGCTCAGGATTGTGGTTGTTCTGAGGTTCTCTGTGCGCCATAGGACGTGCTAGGGACTGGCCGGGGGGCCCTGCTGTCTGGCTCAGGGGTGCTCTGGGCTGGCTGGATGCGGTTTCAAACGTTGAGCAATGGTGGTGGCTTTGCGGGTGCTTCGGGCATGCGATGGGCAGCGTGGGTTAGAGGAACGGTTGGGGATTCCGGGGGCAGGATCCAATTCTGACTGTCCCACTGGGTTTCGGGCAGCTCCAGCGACTGCTGTGTGCCTCAGTTTCCCCACCTGTGAGATGCAGATGATAACTTTTACCTGCTTGGTAGCACACTGCAAGGTGGTGTCGGGTGCATCTGGCCAGTGCCTTAAGTGAGCAAAGGGTAGTGCCAAGCACTGCTAATAACTGAGTGACATCTGCCGACGCCATGTGAACCTTTTGGCTGTGAGGTGATCCCCGGCTGAGACGAGCTGTGTGGTCAGATCTCTGCTTCGGAGACGGGGGACTCCTCCGGGCAGTGCTGAGCCGGCTGGTGCCGCCGTGCAAAGAGGGGCCCGGCGTAGTGCCCTGCCCCTGGGCCGTGCAGGGTGTAAGCGCGGTTGGGGAATCCGGAGTGGGCCGAGCAGCTGCAGGGTCCCCGGCTCAGTGCTGGGCCGCATGTCAGGACCCCAGGGACGGCTCTGGTGGCAGAGGTCCCGGCGGGCCCCTGGGTGTTGCGGGGCGCGGTGTTTGCGTGGGCACCTCAGGCGCTGGGGATCGATCTGGTTCTGTTCAGGTTTGGCAGGATCAAACCGTCCCGCCCAGCGAGGTCGCCCGTCAGACATGCCCCACCCCCACCCCCGTCACCCCAGGGACTTCACTGGGGCAGGGGCTTGGGTCTTGGGTGCTGACGAAGGCCGCAGGAGTTTTTCCAGTGCTAAGGTGGGATGTGGGTCAGACTCTTGCTAGCCCCCACGGCCTGCACATAGCCCATCCTGCTCCTCCCTGCCTCCCGACCTGTGCAGCAGTCCCTGGGCCATCCATGCCTGGCTTGCCCGCGGAGGTGGCTGGAGGACCGGGCCCGTGGCTAGTGGGTTTGGAAGGCCGGATTTCGCCTCTGGTGCAGGGGAATCTGCTCTGGCTTTGGTGCCCTTTCTGCTGCCCGGGCATCAAGTAGGGGCCTGTGGGAGGGGGGCTCAGGAGACAGGGTGCTCCAGGAGAGGGGTTTGCCGGACTTGGCTGCTGTCCCTCCTCTCTGGGGTGGTGGGTGGGCCCTGCGGAGGAGGAGGCCAGGGCGAGATGCTTGTGAGGGACGGCACCCAGGTCTGGAGCCAGGGCGGAGAAGGGGTGGCTGGTCTCAGGAGGTCAATGGCATGGCAGCTGCCCCCGGGACCCCTTTGCCATCCCACCTCCAAGCAGCCAGGCCCTGTGCGCTGGTCAGTGCCCGGGCGGCTCCCTCGGCCCACAAGCATTGCCGCGTGCCGCTATTTCACAGCACATGCCCCTTCCACGGGACTCAGCCGGCCCTGGGGATTCCATCAGCCTGCTGGGCCAGGGCTGACCCCTTCGTCAAGTGGGCATCGGGGCTAGATCCTGTGGCAGTGGCTCGGCCCGGCTCCCGCCTCTCGGGGTACGTGTGACGTCGAGCAGGCGGGGGTGGGTGGCAGCGAGGGGTCTTGGTCCTGGGAAGGGCTGGGTTTGATTTTCTGGTACAAGACAGCTCAGGGCAGCTGCTGCTTGTATCGCGGTGGGGCAAAGGATAAATCTGCTGCAAAGGACTGGCCGGAGCAGATCAGCCCCGGCCCTATGGGGTGGAGCTGGATCAGCCAACGTCCTTGATCATGTATGTCAGTGGGTCAGAACCGGGTGCCTTTGCGCTCGGCCTGTGCCTAGAGCTGCAGGTTCCCCGTGGTTCCAAGTCACAGGTGACAGGGGGACTAGGATCCGATGTCAGCTGGGGTGTCTGGGTGCCCGGGGTCCCTCTCCAGAACAGCCACCAGCGCAGCCGGCACCGAGCAGACCTAGAGCGGTTTCAGTCCAGACACCGAGAACAGTCTGGGCCGGGGAGGCTCGGATCTCCTCTCTCCCCTGGCAGGACTGAGTCCCGGGGGCCAGAGGCCCTATATGGGAAACTTACACTGACCTGTGGAGAAGCCGAGGGCTGGCGGGTCCTGTCGGGGGTTATCTTGCACAGTGCTTGGCTCCCTGACAATGCAGCCCCAGGACGTTGTCAGCTGCCGTGGCCTCGGCTTCTCCAGATGGTGCCGGCAGGGATGGGCCCCGGCTCTGCCCCGCTGTTACCTCTGGGGAAGGAAGCGGGTAGGCCCCAGCGTGCTGCAGACCCTGCTGCACACCCAGTGCTGGGTGGAGCCTGCCCCAGGTTGGGACTGGTGCAGAGAAGAGCTGGGAGGATGATCAGGGAACTGAGGGCCTGGCCCCTGAGAGGAGCCTGGGGGACAGAACAGGAGCCAGAGGAGACTTGCTCTTTGCTCCCTCCCAATACCCCACCTATGGGGGTAAATGCCACCTAGGGAGGGTGGCAAGCTTGTTAAGGTGAAGGGCAGTGCTAGCACAGAACAAATGGCTACAAACTGGCCAGGGGCCAATTCTGGATGGGAACTAGAAGAACGTTTCTCCCTGTTGGAGGACCTGGTTCTTGAAAAGCCTCTTGACAGGAGTTGTGGGGGGCAAACAAAGTACTGAGTTTGAAGAGAGGGCAGGGTATATATGAGTGTGACTGTCTGGTGGGACCGGTTGTGATGGTGGGAGCCAGGCTCAGCAGCCTTGGGGCTCACTCCAGTTTATGGCTTATGTTCCCAACACTCATGCTTCAGGGTTTTTGACCCCCACTGGCAGGGGTCAGGAAGGGATTTCCCCTTCCCCAATGCATTCTGGGATTTTTTGTCTCCTTCCTCAGAGATGTCCCTGGCTGGAGATAGGATGGGGGCTACGTGGGCCAGACCTCTGAGGTGGCAATGAGCACTCTCTCCTACTGGTTCATACCATGTGTTGGGTCAGGAAGAAATCTCCCCTCCCCACGTCAGATTGGCAGGGACCTGGGGATTTTTTTGCCTTCCTCTGCAGCGTGTGGGTGCGAGTCACTCGCCAATTTATCTGGATGTCTCTCACTTAACCATTTTTCTGCATTGTGGGGCCCTTGGGCACTGGGGTGCTCCCCCCTCCGGCCATTCTCTGCCTGTGGCACTTGGCAGTCTAGTCTCCGAGGGCTGTGACCCTTTGGTCGCTGCGGTGACAGGGGCCTGAGATGCTCAGGAGGTCGGACCCGATGGTCTGGGGTCCCTTCTGCCCTCATTCTGCTGCCCCTGCTCGATGCCTGACTTTAAAGGGCCTTTTCTCGCCGCAGCCGCGTCCTCCCTGGGGCGGGCTGGCATCGTGCCAGCCAGTGAGGGGCCCGCCCCATTCCCATGGCCGAGCCTCCTGTGCCAGGCCGGCGGGGTCGGGACCGCTGCGGAGGGAGGGACCGTGGCAGGATTACGGCTGCTGCTGGAAGCAGGATGGGGGGCACGTGGAGAGGGGCTGAGAGATGGAAGTGGGCTACGCCAGCTGTGCCCAGGCTGGAGAAGGGGTTATTGACTGGGAGGGATGGGCTCCAAAGAGCCGGTGGCCCCCATAAATCGGGATTCCTGTGGAAATGTTCAGTTAGGTGCCTCTCAAGCGATTAGATCTTGGAGGCTTTGAACCCCCCGGCTGAGTGTTGAGTTACCTTTGGCCACCTGGCAGCTGTTCCGGGCCGCCTGAGGGTGTTTGCAGGCCAGGGGGCTGGGCTGGGGCTGATTTATGGGGCCAGGAGCTGGGTCAGGGGAAGGCTGCGTTAGCCTCTAACTGGAGCAGCCCAGCGCCCTGTGCAGCAGCTTCCCAGCCGCCTGGTGTGCCGGAATCTCCCCCTGTCCCCGATGGAAGGACTGTGGAAAGTAGGGGGCTCACTGCCCCACAAGCCCTGGGATGTGAGACCAGAGGGGCAGAGAGGGGAGAGTTTGAGCCTGGCCTCTGTAAATCAGCCTGGGAAGGGGGGGGGCAGGACTTGGGGAGAGGGGGAGAGAGAGGCGGAGACGGGGGGCAGCCGTGGTGGGGCGGCAGGGGGAGGTTGGGGGGTAGCCCTGCGTCGCAGCTGCTGGAGGGGAGCCGTCTGGCAGGTGCTGATCAGCGGCTCTCCCGAGATCCCACCTGCACGTCCCGCCACGGCTCCCGAGCTCCTGGGCAGCAGCGCCCCTTGCAGGCCGATGTGCACGCTGGACCCAGCGCACCTAAGACAGCGGCTAGACGGTTGGACGCCGAGTGCCGGGCCCGGCCCTGGCTGGGGTTGGATCGGGAGGCACTGGTGGCCTGTGGACCATGGTCTACAGGGCTGTCTGCTCGGGGAGGCGTCAGCACTGCACTGGGCTGGCAGGAGGCAGGCCGAGCCCCTCAGCCCAGGGGGAGCTGTGGGACGCGCCCCTAGCCTGGGGGATCCGGCTGGAGCTGACCTGCCAACTCCACGCATTCCCCCCCGAAAGAGGAAGAGCAAGGGAGGGACGAAGACACCTGTCAAAGGGGCAGCGTGGGGGGCTGGGGAGGCATTCTGGGGGGCTGCACACAGCCCGGGAGCTGCTCCCAGGCCTCTGCTCCCAGCTGGGCCTGGGGGTGAGGAAATCCAGAGGGAGGGGAGCGGTGGCGTCAACAGCGCGGAGGCTGGGGGTGAAAGGTTCCTGGGTGGTCCCCTGGCTGATGGCACCGGGGTGCTAGCGGCCAGGCGAGGAGAAGGGGTGTCAGCGCTGGCTGCTGGAATCCAGGCCCACTGGAGCCAGCTGGCAAACAACCTGTGTGTGGGTGAGGGGAGAGTCTGTGGGCGCTAGCCCGGGAAGGGGGAGCAGCATTGTGTGGGGGGATAGGGACCATCAGGGCTCTCAATGGATGGTGCGGGGAGCGGAGGTCACGGGAAACCAAGCCGGGGCAGTCGCATCGGAAGCTCTGGGGGGAGGGTGGCAGAGCTAGCGGGGAGACCGGGCACACACCCCGTTTTCCGGAGGGACGTGGGGAGCCCCATCTGGAGCTCTGAGCTGCGGGCGTCGCTCTGTTGGGAAGCACTGAGCAGCTGCTCTGTGAACCTGTAGCCCGTGGGAGACGCCCCCCAAAGTCCCGCGGGCACTTAGAGCGGGCGATGGGCCGTCTGACTGACTGGAGCCCGCGCTCGGTACAGGTCAGCTGCCGGGCGTGTCTCCTCCCCCCGCTGTGTGCTGCCCCGCGGAGAGGGGACTGGCAGGTGCGCCCACCTCTGCCTGGCATCCCAAGAGCATTTCTATGCCGGACTTTTTCCTGGATGCCACTTTGCTGCTGCCCTTGGCCAGAGCCTGGCCCTGGTTCTTTCGTTCAGCTGACTCTGCCTCCTTCCCCCCGCCCTGCTCTTTTTGGGGGGAGGGGGTGACCCATAAGCTAGCCCAGACCCTTGGGGACAGGCCTTGCTCTAAGCACCAGCGAAAGAGGGAGCCAGGTTTGTATGCAGGCTGCGAGCGGAAGATCCTCGCCGTGGCCCCCAACACCCCTGCAGCCGGCTCCATTGCTTGGTTTGCTCCCTCCGCTGTGACATTTGCTCTGAAGCATCTTCGCCCTGCAGCCGGGGCTGGCTGTGAACGGCGCTTTCTTGTCTGAAGCCAGCTCCGAGCTGGAGCCCCGCTCAGTCTGCCAAAGCTGCGTGGGGGCCGAAATCTTTGTTTCTAAGGGGAAAAGGGGGGGAAGCATCTTCCTGGCTCTCTTCTCAGAGCCCCCTCCCGAGTGACCGACTGATGCTTGTGATGGATAGAAAATTTGCTGATTTTGTTGTTGTTGTTGAAAGACCCAGGGAGAGTTTTGTGGACAGCAGCGTTCTAGTGTTTGGTGTTTTATATTTTGAGGGGGGAGAGCAGGGAGAGGGGCTGAGAAGAGTTTTATTCTCTGCTTCCTCCTCGGGCCTGGAAAAGTGGTCTGAGTTCAAAACCTTCATTTCGTGCCTGAATGAAGGCAGCAAAGTGGAAAAATTCCCCCATTCACGGGGGGATGAATGTATGTTTCAGCCCTGCATTAAGGCACATTAGCAAGCAGCAGAGTGCCTAATGCAGCCATTTTTCACAGCGCCCAACAGAGGAGATGATTAGCATAATTAGTCCAGGCAGCCCTATACATATGGAAATAGCCAGGGCCTAAATGCCAACACCAGTGGAAATTTATGTCAGTGCTGACAGGAGTCTTAGCAGTGAATGGTTCCCAACCGACTCTCCCCCACACCATATTTCGGGGGGTCCTGCACCCCTCATCCCTGTCCACGGCTCTGGGCACTCCTTCAGGGGAGACCTCCCCCCTCCTGCTGCCACCCCGAGAAGCCAGCCCTTGGGATTTCTAGTGACAAAGACGTTTGTTTGGCTCCGATAGACACAGGCTGGGCCAGGGGCCCAGCCCCTCCGCTGGCTTGGGAAGCTGGTCACCCTTTGCCTTGTCTGGTCGGAAAGGCAGCTGGAGAACCTGCTGTTGGGGTGCCGGGGAAGGGTCTGTGGGGGACACATGGCGACAATCATCTCCCAGCCCGGGGTCTTCTCCGCCTGCCCGGGGGACCCCTGGCTGCTGCCCCAGCCAGAGGGTAGGGGGACTCCCTGAGGGGAGGGGCTGGAGGGGGTCTGTGAGCTATCCACCCCTCTAGTGCCCACCCCGAGCACCAACTGGCTGTATCCCCCCCCCCGCCCCCCCGGCACGGGACTGTGGTGCAGTGCGGGCCCCGCGGCCGTGTTATGACAGGCGAGGCTGGCGGCCGCGGGCGGGCCAGGTGAAATGGCTCTGTTAGCCTGCCCTCAGCACAACTTCCTCCGAAGCAGCATGGCTCCTTTCACCCGCTCCCTAATCCCGCTAATCCGCCCCACAACACTTTGAAGGTGGCCCTGGGGCCGCGGCTGGCAAGCTGAGTCAGAGCGCGCGGGAGTGTGTGTGAGGGGGCCGTGGCCCGGGGGGAGGCCATGTCTCTCGTACACTTTCGCAGCTGGGCCCCAAAGGGAATCGGGGCCTGTCCCGGGGCAGGGAAGGGCCGGGCTGCCAGGTCCCAGTGGAGCACAATGGGGCAACTCCCCTCAGGGCCCTGAGCTGGGCATGTTGTTGGAAAGGCCCCTATGACCTGACTGGGCTTGGGACCAGGCTGGGGCTGGGCCAATGACGGGAGAGGAGCAGGGAGCCTGGCGCTGTCCTAGGCTGTGATGGACCCGTCTTTACGTTCCCTCGAGTCGAGCCCGGCTCCTCTCCTAGCAGCAGCTTGTTCTGTGGAGAACCCGCAGCCTCCTGGGCCAGCGGCCACAGGACAGCCAGGGCCTGGTGCAGGGAGCGGGGCCGCCCCAGCCCCGTATCACCCTCCCTGCTTGTGTTTGGCCAGCGTCTGGCGGCTACAGCTTCCTCGCTGCTATGGGGCTGCTCCTGGCTGCAGGAGTGGGGCACATTACGCTGGGCGCTCCCTGGGGTTGGCGGTGCCATGCCAGCGGCCCCGGTGACGTGCACTAGGGAGGAGATTGTCGTATTTAACTCGGCCAGGCTGTTAAACCTCGTGCCTGGCTCTGTGTGGCCTCCTGTGCACCGACAGGCATGGGGAATACCCCAGAGACGGGGGGCAGGCACACATGAAGGCCACTTCTGAGTGGGGCCCTTACTAGTTGTATTATGGTAGCATCTACTGGCCCTGTTGTGCTAGGTACTGACCAGACACACAGAGACAGCCCCTGGGGAGCTCCCGGTCTACACAAGCAAAGGCAGGATTATTAGCCCCATTGCACAGATGGGAAACTGAGGCACAGTGCGTGTGTGCTCTCACATCCTGGGACTTGCCCAAAGTTGCAGAGTGGGAAATTGAACTCAGGTTGCCGGAACCCCAGCCCAGTGTGTTGCCCCCCCTCTTCTTAGGGGATCATGATGTCACAGCGTGTCATTGTGAGGTGCCAGACATGGGCGGTGGGTATCGTAGACTGGGGGAGGCTGTGCCTCCCCAAACAGCCAGGTGTGACCCCACCCATGCTCCATCCTGCTTCCCACTGTGTGGCGGCCCTAGCTTGGGCCAGGCCACCTGCCCTTCTGGCGCTCTGGGAGTGGGGGCGCTAGCCTGGGGCGGGGGAGCTCTGGGCTCTGGTGTGGGAGGGCGTGGAAGAGGTGGGGCTGGGGGCTAGCCTCCCCCAGCTGGCCATTTACTTGCCACCCGTCGTGCTGTTTGCACGTTTGCAGCCCAAAAGTGTGATGTCACGTGTGATGTAGTGTGATGTGATGTCACGTGTGACGCTGTGTGATGTCATATGTGATGTAGTGTGATGTCATGGTTCTTATGGAAGAGAAGGGTGGGAAGGGAGCTCGAGAGATCATCCCCTGCACCCATGGCAGAAGTAAGGATTGTCTAGGGCCTAGGCCAGTGGTCATCAATTCTTTATTGTCAAGGTGCACGTTTCTTGGGCCCAGGTACAGTCAAGGGTCAAACTCCAGAGAAAATAATACAAAAATGGCAACAATAAAGCCGATAGTAAATAAAAAGATTGTGTGGTCTGTTCAAATGCTTCTGGCAGGCTGGACTTGATCCACGATCCACCTGTTGGCTACATCTGGTTTAGACCATCCCTGGCAAGTGTTTGTCTAACCTGCTCTTAACAATCCCCAGCGAAGAAGATTCCACCACCTCCCTGGGCAATTTATTCCAGGGCTTCACCACCCTGACAGTTAGGAAGTTTTTCCTAATGTCCAACCTAAACCCCCTTGGCTGTGATTCAAGCTCATTGCTTCTTGTCCTATCTTCACAGGTTAACGAGAACAATTTACCTCCCTCCTCCTCATAACAACCTTTTATGAACTTGAAAACTGTTCTCATGTCCCCTCTCAGTCTTCTTTTCTCCAGACTAAACAAACCCAGTTTTTTCAATCTTCCCTCATAGCTCATGTTTTCTAAACCTTTCTTCATTTTTGTTGCTCTTCTCTGGACCTTCTCTAATTTGTCCCCATCTTCCCTGAAATGTGGCACCCAGAACTGGACACAATACTCCAGTTGCGGGCTAATCAGCGCAGAGTAGAGCGGAAAAAATACTTCTCGTGTCCTGCTAATACACCCCAGAATGATGTTTGCTTGTTTCGCAAGCTTGTGATCCACTATGACCCCAGATCTCTTTCCGCAGGCCTCCTTCCTAGGCCGCCAGTTCCCTTTTTGTACATGTGCAACGGATTGTTCCTTCCTAAGTGGAGAACTTTGCATTTGTCCGTATTGAATTTCGTCCTGTTTACTTCAGACCCTTTCTCCAGTTTGTCCAGATCATTTTGAATTTTATTCCTATCCTCCAAAGCACCTGCAGCCCCTCCTGGCGTTGTCTCGTCCTCAAACTGTATCGTGTACTCTCTAGACTATTGCTCGCCATGCTGCAGCATTATCTGAATCAGTCAGCCGGTGAGCTGGTGAGCGAGCGGAGAAATGCTCCCGTCTCACTTGGTGTGATGCTGTGTGATGTCAGGAGGCCTGGCCTTTGTGTGACACCGTTGTGTGTTATGTAGGGAAGGGGAAAGGCAGGCTGTGTGTGATGCTGTTGTGTTTTAGGCTGGGGGGAGGGTGGGCTGTGTGTGATGCTGTTGTGTGTTACACAGGGAGGAGGGAAGGCAGGTTGTGTGTGATGCTGTTGTGTATTATGCTGGAGGAGAGGGGGGGCTGTGTGTGACATCACTGTGTGTCACGTGGGGACCTGGACTGTGTGTGATGCTGTCGTGTGTTACATGGGGGGGCTTTGGGGTCTCCTGAAGCACTTTGTGCCCATGCTGGTGCTGCTCGGCTCCCCGCGGGTACGAAATCAGGGCAGCCCCATTGGAACAGGCCTGACCTGAATGTCTGAGGACCCCGTGGGGGGAGTCATGAAATCACTGAGTGCCAGTAAATGCTACCAGAGGGCTCATCACAGGGAGGGGAGAGGAGATTCCAGGAGCCCAGACACTAGGGCGATGGGCTCAGGCTAAGATCTCCTGCGGTCGCGAGGCTGAGCAGTACAGTGTGTGGGGGTCCAAGCAGGGCTGATCCGGGCTCCAAGCCCCCAGCAGGTTGTAGGGTGGTATTAGCTGGAGGCGCCCAGGTGGGCCGGCCCCATGGCTGGGGGCTGGGGAAGCCCCAGTGTCCAGAGGCCCTAGGCTGGCATCTGTCTGTGTTCCTGACCCTGGCTTTTTTCATCTGCCTGCAAGGAGAAAGCTGGCTTCCCACGGGGCCTCCCGTCTGGGCGAGCGAGCCATTTCTCCCTGTACGAGTCTGGAATAGCCCTGAGATTTCTCCCTTTGGCCCAGGAACTCAAAGCACTTTTCAGAGAGTGTGGCACGCAGCCTCCCACCCCGCAGGATCCTTAGTCCCATTGCTGCCAGTGGAGAAACCGAGGCACAGGGACTAGAACCCACGTGTCTTGATACTCTGTCCCCCCTGCTCCAGATGCTCGCCATTCCTGGGCGGCTCAGCCTATAGATTTCTAAGCAGAGTGACCAGATTTTATAGGGACAGTCTCGATATTCGGGGGGCCCTGGATTGGCCAGGCGGGTTAGTGCTGCGGTTGGGGGTGAAGGGGTTTGTGATGGGTGGGTGGATTTCCTGGGAGCTCAGCTCGTGTGGCCCCCATTAGAGCAGGAGCGTTTTGGGGAGAGGGGCAGGTGCCGGGGTCCAACCTTTGCCAGCCCTGCCCCCGGCTGAGGCTCTTGGTGGCTCGTGTGATGAGTTCGGGGGGGCGGGCTCAGCCGGGCTCCCAATAGGCCCAGAAACCACCATCACCTGTGGACCCCAGGCTGAGCTCCTGGCTTTGCCCCAGTGCTGGTTCCTGCAGGGCATGTGGGAGGGGGCGCTGCCTGCCCCCAGTGTGACAGGCCAGCGGCTGGGAGTGGAGACGCTGCTGGTCTGTAGGGTGAGTGCTGGGGAGCGGGGCAGGCAGCATGAAGGGATGGGCAAGGAGCCCCAACTGAAATTAATGGGCAGCAGGTTTAAAACAAAAAAAAAGCGATGGCCGTACTGCGATCGGAGCGATGGCCGTACTGCGCCGGGCAGCCCCCGGGGCCTGAGCTGCACCCGGGCTGGGCCGGGCCGGCTCTGAACTCGCCTCTGCTGGCAGGCCCAGACGCCAGCTCCCGCCGGGCTGCCTGGGGAGGGAATAGCCGCCTGTGTGCTGTGTTTGGAGACCGATGGCACCAGAACTGGCACAGCCCTGTTGGTCCTGGTGGGTCCATCCCCTGATGGTGGGGCCAGGCCAGACCGTGCTCGGCCAGTGACATGAGGGGTCTGGTTTTAACCCAGCCCAGGCCTGGGGCATGGCGAGGCCCAGCTTAGAGTGTAGGGCTGTGGGGAGCCAGGCTTGTTCGGGGGCAGGGTGGGGGGCGGGCGCAGGCTCTGCCCCCAGGCTCCTCCTGGGCCCAATCCTCAGCCAGGGGCACTGGCGCTCTGTGTGCAGATCCCCTTGGTGCCTGAAGCACAAGGGGGAGAGGGAGGGTCCAGCACCCCAAACCCTCAGGGCTCAGGAGATTGGGACCTGGTTGCTTCCCCTGCAGGGCTGGGGGCGAAGGGGGGGCTCCCAAGCCCCACTGAGAGACAGAGGCGGGACATTAATAAGCCCAAGGGAGGGGGTGAGGGGCTGGCTGGAACCAGAGGGGGCCCCCCGTGCATGAGAAAGCCAAGTGCTCCTTTTGTTAATTGGAGGAAAGGAGAATTTGCATAGCGCTTCTCATTAACATGCTCATTGTTGCTATCTTGCTGGCTGGCAGAGCCCCCTCCCCCCACCACATGCGCCCTTCCCCCCCCCCCCCCGCAGCCCCCTCGCCCCTGGAGACAGCAGCCCGCCAGGGCTGGCACGGTGGCGCTCCCTCAGCTTAGATCTGGGGGCCGGGGTGGGCGCGCGCCACCTGTGCCAGCGCTGGGTCCTGGCCCGGCCCGCCAGCGAGCCTCCCGTTTGAAGTGCGCTTGGCAGGTCTGGGCTTCGGCCTGGTCTTTTCATCTCGCTCCTGGGTTAATTAGAGGGTTGGAATTTGAGGCTTCCTCAGTCGCCTTTGAAGCTCTCCCGTGGCTTGGCGCACCCTGTTCCAAATTAACACTAATTACAAGGGACACCCCCACCCCCCATCTCTTGCAGATGTGCAGCTATTCCTGCCGCGGCAATCGCCGGTATCACCAGGCGCGCCATGGGAATCCCCAGCAGCTGGATGGCTGGGGCTGGGGGAGGGGGGCAGACTCCCTGTGGGGTCCAGGGGCACGCGCAGCAGGGGGGGCTAGACTCGCTAGCGTGTGCTGTCTGTCCAGCCTCATAACCCCCCCAAGCACCCCAGTCTCTCTCTCCCACCCCCCTCTTCTTCTCTCTCTCCAGGCTGGGTTTCTCCTGGGTGGTTCGGTTGAGTCCGGTGCTCCTGACCTCCCAGACAGCCGGTAATGGCTTGGATGCCTCCTCCCACACCCACACAGCAGCCCCTGCGTCTCTGTCCCATTTCACAGGCACAATAACTCCCCCCCGCCCGCCGCCTGGCACGGCCTCCTTCACAACTGGCATCTGACTGTCCCCAGCTGTTCCCGGGGCCCTCCAGGGAGGGGGGGATAGAAGAAGAGAAGCATGAAAGAAATAATAAGTCATTAAAAGCGAAGATTCTGTTGCTTATTTGTGGTCTCGCTCTCGCTGCGCTTGGCCTCCCAGGCGCTGGCCGGCAGCCAGAGCTGGCAGGACTCTGCGCTGAGCCGGGAGCTGGAGGGACGGAGAGGGGGACCAATCCTGCTCCCCCGGCCGGGCGCTGGGCTGAGGCTGGCTCCCACCCCCGTGCCGCTGTAACCCAGGCTGCTCCCGGCTGGGATCTGTGCTTAGGACTGATCCGTCTGGTGTTCCCAGGAGCCGAGCGGCCGTGGGCTGAGGAAGGACTGACTGTAAACGGGCGTCCAGCAGCCAGCCATGTGGGGCGGGGGGGATGGTTGCCAGCGGAGTCACTGCCTAGCTGGGCGACCATGTTAATTCACCCCTTCCCTGGGTGCTGGTTCCCCTCTGTGTGCCCTGCCGGGTTAGACTGTGAGCAACTCCAGGCAGGGCACCAGGCTGCCGCAGGGGCTGTAGGTGCAGAATGAGAGAACGAAACCTGGGCAGGCCCAGCCCTTCGTGTGGTGCCCTGTCCTGGGCCGTTCCGTGGGGTGTCCTGGGCCGTTCCGTGGGGTGCCCCATTCTGAATGGCATCCCCTCTCATCCTGTTCAGTGGGGTCTCCTGGGCCGTTCCGTGGGGTGTCCTGGGCCATTCCATGGGGTCTCCTGGGCCATTCTGCGGGGTGCCCCATTCTGGATGGCGTCCCCCTCTCATCCTGTTCCGTGGGGTCTGCTGGGCCGTTCCATGGGGTGTCCCATTCTGCATGGCATCCCCTCTCATCCTGTGCCGTGGGGTCTCCTGGGCCATTCCGTGGGGTGTCCTGGGCTGTTCTGTGGGGTCTCCTGGGCTGTTCCGTGGGGTGCCCTGTTCTTCCCAAGCCTCTGAGGGGCGTCCTCTGCCATTGCTCTGGTCCGTCTGAGGGGAGGGGACTGGGAGGGCCCATGGCTGACTGGGGAAGAGTGATCGCACCCGTGCCTTTCCCCTTTCCTCACAGCACCCCCCAGCCTGCCGCCACCCTGGGGAGGGGGATTGTTGGTGCTGGACGGGGGGAGCCTTGCCCAGAGGTGGGAATGCCCCCCAGGGCTCCTGCCGCCTTGGGCTTCTGCCTCAGGGATGGGCTGCAGGGTCAGGTGCAGAGTTGCCCCTGGATGGCACCACTAATGCCCCATTGATGCGCACCTGCAGCCTCCCCGCCTCACGCCCCCAGGTGCTCCGGCGCTGGAGGGGGAGCCGCTGGGACTAGCGCGAGTCGGGCCGGGGAGCCAGCAATCCCGCTAGCCACACGTGTGCCCAGCCGGGCCCTGGGGACGAGCTGCCACGGGAAGGGTGTGGTTAGCACCCTGGCCCTCGGGAGACCTCGGTTCAAATCCTACCTCTGCCCGTTGTGCGAGGCTGTGCCCAGCTGGGAATGGAAACCTAAGGGCGTCTCCAGGGAAAACAGAAGCAACCAGAGCCCCAGGCTATAGGGCGGCCTGTCAGGAAAGACCCGGAAGGTTCTGGAAGCGCAGCAGGGTGGAGAACAGGTCTGGTCACTGGCAGTCAGCGAGACGGGGGTTAGCGGGAGCAATTGGTGCCTTTGGATGGTGACGGAGGGGAGCAGGTGGGGGGGCTGTCAGAGGAGGACTGGGGCTGCTTGAATGTTGGAGCTGGACAACTGGCCGGGGGCTGACCGGAGAACGGGCAGGAAATGGTTCCCTCTGTTGTGCTCAGACATGCCGGAGAGCCAGGATGGACCAGGGAGGCAAAGACGAGCTTGGCAAGAAAGTTGCAGCCGCCTTGTGCGAGGTGCAGAAACGAGTCCCCTGCAGAGAAACTCTCGGCCCCGCTGCTGGCTGGGGCAAGAGCAGAGGCCAACCCAAAGGAAGGACCGAAAGCACTCCTGGGTCCGTCTGTCCGTCAAGCGCTCCCGGGTCCGTCTGTCCGTCAGCCGGGGTGCAGCGAGGCTCTGGGATGGCTCCGGGGTGCAGGCAGCAGCGCATGGAGAGCTGCGTCGGGTCTGGGGAGGAGCCAGTGCAGCTGAGCCAGGGGTTGAAGGCCGCAGCCCCCAGCCCAGGGCGGAGGTTGACATGGGGCCGGACCAGGGCTCCCTCATGTTTCCCACCCATGCGTGGAATGAATTTTGTTCCGTGCACCTGTATGGTGGTGACGTGTGACACGACCCTGTGTGACACATCGCCTCCAGAGTGGTGCACAGAACAGAATTCATGTGGTGGGGGTGGGGCCGAAG